>CM044004.1:65179065-65294065 GCA_024085815.1 Flaveria linearis | reverse complement strand
GTACATGTTGGTCTTGTACGTCGTGTCTATCAACATCACGTGCGGGAATGCGCGCCACATTTTATACGAAGTAGGATGACAAAGAAAACATCTTCCACGGCCTTAGTAGTTGCATTCGTTCGTGTTTCATACACGAACTCTTAGATTGTAGCAGGTTTTCAAGTTCCTGCATTGGTGTGATGCCTTCTCTCCCCTCAGCCCTAAACTTGATGTCAGATTGTATATGTCTTGAACAACACAGACGCTGTGGGGAAACTGCTCCCTTACGGCTGAATGGATATGTCGTGGCCGCACGTGCTGCCTGTGTAATTTCTCGACAAGATCAATTTCTTCGGCGGTTTATCTTCCTAAGATGCGCGTGGCCCTCCTCGTACACAACAGGATCGTGGTTGTGCGTCTCGTTTCTCACCTCTAACATCCAACTGTCACTCTTTCCTACGTACTTCCCTACGAGCTTAAAGGGACATCCTTTCTTTATGCTCCCAGTACGTCTACTTGTGCCAGTGAATTTAGGTTCACCACTACGATTGCATATTAGTTCCACATCCTTTTTTCGTGACCGACCACCACAATGACGCACCCATGCTCGCGTCCTCTCATTTTAGCCCACTTCTCCAAGTCCTCACGAGAATCAAAATACTGAAAAAATGATAAAGCTAGACATAAAAAACAATATATAAAACAAAAAAAAAATAAAATAAACAAAAGAATAAAAAGTCTTTATAAGAGACCGTAGCCTTTCTTATCCGATCCTCATCCCCATCATGCTCCGTGGTGTCCCCATGGTTTTCTTTGAGGTGAACCGAACCGTCACTCTCATCTGTGTCATTCCCATTAAAAGTATCCGACACATGTGTAATTTCTAGTTCTAACTGGTACGGGGGATGTCCGTAATCCAGCTCTGTTTGTGAGTGGTACGGGTTCGGGGCATGCCCGTAAGAATTGCAAGGGGGATATCTGTACCCTTCACCGTAACCTGTCGGTCCAAATAAAGAGTTGTACGCCTCTTGAGCAAATGTGTTGACGGGTTGGTTTGCTCCTCCCCCCACGGAGGGTGACTCCCGTATACGTAATATTCCTAAAAAAGATAATGGTTAGATATTTCAAATAATAAGTTATAATAAAGCATATACTAGTTCAACCTGGTTCGAATCTTCGATATGTGGCACCTCATTCAAATCTGGAAGCTTCGGCTTTTGATAATGATCTCCCGAACCCGACATTGTTTTCAAATTAACGCGTTTTTGGAATGATGAAGGCTGAAAAATCTCGAGTGTTGGATGAATGAAAGCTCAAATCCAAGGTCGATTAAAAACTGAAAATTGGATTATAAAATTGAGAAACGGAAGTTTAGAAATGGATATGCCGATTGTTCTAAGTTGAAAGGTATTTAAGGTCAAATTCTGATGCACAAACCGTCACGGTTTGGCCTCCACGTGACGGTTTGATACGCGAATCCCGGCCTTTTGTCAAAATCACGTCTGCGTCGTACCTTAAACTGAGACCTCGTACCTTAGAGGTCACGGTTTGGCCTCCACGTGAAGGTTTGGTGACCGCTTTTCAACTTTTCCAGGCCATTTGTCGTTTTGTTGTCACGAGGTCACGGGGACTACCACCCCAAACCGTGACAGCAAGCCCATGCGGTCGCGGGGACAATCACTGCAAACCGTGACAGCAAGCCCATGCGGTCATGGTTAGGTGCCAAAATGTGACCGCTAGACCTAACCGTGACCGTTTGAACCGGTTACCCCTAAAAACCCATGCGGTGTCCCTATTAGACCCCTTTGAAAAAGAAAGGATCGATAAGACTGGTGCTCTGATATCAAAACTGTTGGTATATCAGAACCACAAACACAAAATGATAGATAAATGAAAGTTCAAGAACGGTTTTTGATTACTGAATAGTTTCTGATGCATAAAAGCTACACATTACAGTACCTTAAATGAGAAAAAGAAATACATAAAATGTGGAACAAACTAACGGTCACAAGGGGAAACCTTTTGACCGGTTATTAAGCAACTACTAACAAGAAAAAAGGAAACGTGCATATGACTTATTCAGCAGCATTCCATGCAAGACTTTGAACTTCCACATCACCAAGAGGTTGAATCACACGTCATCAGAAAAGACTCGTTTAGTATTGTGGGTTTGGGCTGAATCGCTCGGGTTGGACCTCTGATTGGGCCTGAAGGAAAACATTTGGGCCAGTTTAATCAAACCCAGCTATTGTTACTATTGCATTCACTTTGTTATATATCATTCATCCCTTCTCAAATTCCTTTATGGGACCAACCGTCAGTATCCCATATGATTTGTTTATTCCTACAAATGAATTCCACGTGTAAGATTCTACTTCAATGAACCACACATGTAACTTTAACAAGACATGCTCCAAATATAGGATAAATAAACATAAGAAATATTCAAGAAAAAATCTACATTTATGTTTGTCAAACTAATAATAGAATTCTGATTCTTGCAAACCCAAAAATAGAATTCTACACAATCAAAATTCAAGGATGTACATACATTCGAAAATTAATAAACGAAACGAAACTCACAAGTCACAATCACAAAACTGGATATTATCAAATGAATGTCAATTTCCGTTTTGGTCTAGGGTTATTCGACCATTCTAATTTGATCACCCCTAACTGTACTCGTCGGGTCAGTTGGTTGTGGGTCATGTTTGAACCATCAAAACAACCAAACCCATTAACAGAACTCCATGGGACATGGACTATGAAAATCATGAAGTGTTCATCATTTGTTAAACTTTTCAAAAGTTACTTATTTTTTTCATTAATCACACACACTACTTTTATTAACAAATACTAATGTTTATATTCGTGCCACAAAAACAAATATCAATTTAACTAAATTCTGAACATCATAAATTATTACATGAATTTCAATCGAGCCACATACAACTTCTGAAGTAGCTCAAACCTATTTATTTACATTCATCAATCATATCATCGTCAAACGATCTTCACCCATTTCGCCACACTTGGTACCCCCGTATTCACCGCAAACAACATATAATACCCGGGCGGTGCAACCTTCCCGTCCGTGGCGCCCTACACGCAACTCTATACGACCCCGGTCCAACCGGAACCGCACCCGACACACCTAACTTCACCAACCGTTGCCCCTGCGAGAACGAATGCGTAGCAAAAGGCGCACTCGCAATATTAACCTCAACAATCCCCACCACAGGCAGCTCCACAGTCACAACCACATCAAAACCGCTAGCATAACTTATCTCCCTCGGCACTTCAACGATCACGGGCCGGATATTCGCCTTCTCGGGCAACAAATACTCCGGTGAAAACGCCTCGATCCTCAACTCCGTCGGGAACTCAGCGTCAAACTTATAGAAATAATGCGGGTTGCTCCCCGCTATCAAAACCCGTCCATCAGGAAGCAAATTAGCCGTCGAATGATACATCCTCGGGACCGAGCCAGGGTTCAGCGTCATGAACCGCAAACCCACAGGCTCATCGGGCCTGTACAAAAGCGGGTACAAACAGGGTTTGAGGCCATCTCAAACCCCTGCGTACCCGCTTGCGCCCCGTTTATTATCAAAACATCACCAGTGGGAAGCATGACCATATCGCCCATGATCCGACCAAACGGCATGTCCTCCATCTCCCACTTCGGGTCGGACCCCATGGCGTCGATCCGACCGCAACTACCACGAGCCGGTTTATCCGTACTCCTCTCAATAAACGCTCCATATTCAGCTCCACCACACACCATAACACTCGCAACAGAATAAGAATCTTTTTCTGTTAACGACAACATAACAGAAGACCCCGCGGAGGGGTAGTTCCTGGGGCCCCCTAACAACCTTGGATATTGCTTCAACACAAGTTGGTTGTATAGTCATACAACACAGCCCGATTATTCGAAAACACAAATAAATGGCCATTGGGAAGAAGATGCACATATGGGTACAGATTATCCATCTGATCATCCTCCGTTTCAGCAAGAAACGGGAAATCCACCGCACCGCCGCCGTGTCTCGCCGGAAAAAACTCTACGCTACTCGTTGCTCGACCACCGACGATGATCACTGATCCGTCGGGTAATATCTGATTAGTGGAATACCATCTTCCGTTAGCCAAATGAGGATCCTCCAATTCCACCCAATCGCAATTCTCCGTCGTGTCACACGGGGTGAATTTACGTATCTTCTTAACGCCGTCGCGGTCGCCGCCGGTGTGGAGGAGGGTGCCGTCGGGGAGGAACTGGCCGGAGGAGCACCACGTGTCGGTGAGTATCGTAAGTGGTCGTAGTTCACCGGTGGTGGGGTTTAAGAGGGCGGAGTGGGCGTAACAGCGGTGGGGGTCTGATCGGCAGTGGGGTGGGGGGAGGTGCAATTGTGTGGGGCCGATGTGGGTGCGGTCGAGGAGGACGACGGTGTTGAAGCGGGTGACGGCGGTGTGCATGGTGGCGATGCCGGCGTTGGGTAGCAGAGAGGTCCCACGCGCCGGGGAGGGCGGCGCGTGAGGCGGTGGTGAAGAATGAAAGGAGGAGGTGGAGGAGAAAGTGGGGTGGGGTCATGTTTGTGTTTGTGTAGAAAGAACAAGTGAAGTGGACTTGAGTATAGTATGCGTGTATGCGTGTGTGTCTGTGTGTGTTATATCAATTATTGAAACGTAAAGGGAAAGAATTTGTTGTTAACTGGATGATGGATGATTTGTTTTATGATGGTTGCTTGGATGATACTTTTGAAAAAAGATAAAAGTTATTTAATAAAATAATAATTAAGAGGATACTTAGTAGCATCGTATTTTCTTTTTCTTTTTAAAAACTTTTTATATTAAATAATCACATTAATTAGTCGTAATATTATTTAATTATCTTGTAGATTACAAATAGTTTTTTAACAAATTAACAAAGATATCTATTTATAATTACATTAATTAGTAGTAATATTATTTAAGTATCTTATAGATTACAAATAGTTTTTTAACAAATTAATAAAGATATCTGTTTATTACAAGCAGTAGGCGTATCAGAATTAAGACTTTTCATTCAACATTTAAAAAGTTTTTCAAAACTAAAATCCAAAAATATTTTCATTTCATTGCTTCATTTCAAACTCTAAAAACAACAAAAACATATTATTTTCATTAATTCAAAATTAAAAATGGTTAAGTCTGAAGATTCAGAGAACATGGTTCCAAAGTTGAAGAATAGAGCTGATTTCAAGAACTGGTCTCTCAGCTTAAAGCATCACCTAAATTCTATTGACGCTGACTTATGGAAGTCAATAGAGAAAGGACCACACATCCCAGTTACATCAGATGGTCCTGATTAAGGATTGTGTACACCAAATACTCTCAAGAACCTTATCCTGAGGATGGTCTACATGGTGATGATTTAAAGAAAGTTAAGAATGATAGTAAAGCTTACTCACTAATGTGTACAGGTTTACCTTTGGAGGTCTTAACTAGACTTGAAAGTTATCAAACTGGTTACACCATGTACAAAGCATTAAAGATTATCTATGAAGGTGATAAAGAGATTCAAGATCTCAAAAAGCAGAAGCTCAAGAGGCAACTAGAGTTATTTGAGCATTTATCTGGAAAAACAATTAACCAGATGATGAACAGATTTGCAACTTACTACTGAAATGTCAACTGTTGGCATCAAGAATGGTCTCAAAGATCTAAATGACAAACTTCTCAATGCTCTTCCATCTTCATGGAAACAGACTGTTACACTGTTTAAAGCATACTGAAAAGTTCCTAATAGATTTTGATCTTCTCATTGCCAAAATTGAATCTGTTAAAATTGATGGGAGTTCTAGAAACAATGACAGAGCTGTATAACATCTCAGTATAAGTATGTTGCTTCTCCTGCTAACACTATGGAGAATGCATTTCTGGTAAAGGATGATGGTATTCCAGAAGATGAGGGTGATTTGTTTGTTGGAGCTGGTTTCTTCACAAGTGCTCCTGTCTATACAACTCAACCTCAGTCTCCTCCTAAAGCTCAAACTCCTAAACCTCAAGCTGGTTTCTTCATACGTGCTCCTGTCTAGCAAAGTTAAAGATGTCATTAATATCCTTTTACAGGATGAAGAGTCAAAATTTGCTTTTACTGCTTTCATGGAAAGTTTTTAAGCTTATCAAGGAAGTCATTAACTCAAGTTGATCTTATGTTACGGGATTTATTTGAGATGGAATATGATGATATGGAAGAGATGGATTTAAACTGGCAGATGGTGATGATTACTTATAGAACTCAAAAACACTCCTATGTGAACAGGAATACAAGCCAAGTGCAAACAAAGTTGTTGGCTTTGACAAATCAAAGTCAAGGTGTTTCAATTAAAATAGCTATGGTCATTTTTCAAGAGGATGTAAAGCTCCAAGGAATCAAGGAGGAAATGGTCAAGCTGGTTCTAGCAGTCAAAGATACCGACAACAGTCTCAGAAAACATTTCAGAAGCCTTGTCAAAGTCTTCCCATGCCAGAACTGAAAGATGAGACAAAATCAACTGAAGAGCTAAAGAAAACTCTTGTTGTTAGCATCAAAGATGGCTATGACTGGATTGCATATGCTGAATAGTTTACTGCTGATCTCACATCCAGTTTAGCTCTTGTTGCTAAAACTTAAAATGAAGACTGGTCTGAAGATAATGATTCTAAGGCTGTTGGTGATTCAGACAATAATGGTGAAGACTATGATTAGAGTGATAAATTTGATCCAAAAGAAGACTCAGAAGAAATTGCTCTCATGGCTCAGTTTGAACAACCAAAGGTTGAAAACTTATAACACCCGGAAAATCTTGTCAGAATAAATAAAGTAAAGATATAAAAGAGAAAAGAAACATATTTTGTAAGAAAGAAAATGAAGCCAAAGTAAAGGGGTGCAAAGTGTAAAAGTACAAAAGTAAAATTATTTTATATTATTATGGGTATGGCCGCCCATAAAGCCCACGTCCCATCTGCTTTTGTCGATCAAGTTAGAAGGAGAAGAAAAAAGCTGATATTCTTCGGTATCAGAGAGAGAAAGGGGCTGATCTTCAACAAGATAAGCACTTGTTATATAATTGGTTCGGTTTTGGTTGTGTTCTTGACTAAGAAACCGAAAGTATATGCTCTTATGTGCTTGGTGTGTTCGGGTTCTTATGTGTTCTTGGTGTTTAGGTGTTAGAAACATCAGAATTCTTGGCTTTGCGAGTGTTGAGCTTGGAGGCTACAAAGGTGAGTTCTAGACCCCGTATTTTTACATGTTTTAACACTTTTGGGGCTGAAAATGTATGTAAAACCATTTTTACAAAAGTTGTTGAATACCCGTATGTGTCTATGTGTGCATGATGATGTTTTTATGGTTGTTATGTCCTAGTTATACTTAGAATGGTATTATTAAGCTTAGAACATGTAAGAAGAATGATTGGGACTGATAATATGTTAGGAATATGCTAAACAGGCTGCCCAACCGCCTACACAGTACCCCAACTGTCTAAAAATTTGCCTTAGAAAGTTCTAAGTCAGCCCATGCGCCTATACAGGGCCCAACCGCCCAAACAGTGGCCCAACCGCCCAAACAGTGCCCCAACCGTCTAGAAAATGCCTCGGAAATTCTAAGTGTAAGCCCATGCGCCTGAACAGTAGCCCATGCATCTAAGATTTAGACTCAGACGCCTAAGTGTGGACCAAACGTCCAAATAGTAGCCCATGCATCAAGCTACTAGAATTTGGTATGATACATTGTCACATTATTTTACCCAGCATGGATACACGCGAGGGAAAATTGATTTGACTTTGTTTATAAAGAAAGATGACGATGGATGATCTCTTATATGTTCAAGTGTATGTTGATGATATCATATTTGGTTCTACAAGTCCGAAATTATGCAATGAATTTAAAGAAATCATGAAGTCTCTTTTCAAATAAGTTCTATGGGAGAAATTAACTTTTTCCTTGATTTGCAAGTGAAACAGTCTGTTGTAACGCCCGGAAATTTCGATTTGGAGTGTCATGCGACTGGAGCGTCCAATCGTATGGGAGTCATGCGATTGAAGCTCAACCGCACGACTGGAGCTCAACGTACGATTAGAGTGTTCAATCACATGGAGCTTGGACGACTGAAGGTCCAATCGCATGGAGAGCTCGGGCGACTTGTCACACCCCCGCTGATAGCGGAAACACGGGATGCGAGCTAGACGGGATCGTCATAACACATGGTTAACAATAGAGATGCAATATAGATATGATGACAAGCGTGTCATGACGACACCGTACACAAACGGAGACTTGTGTCGTGTTCAGTCAATGTTCACGACAGCATAGTCATAAGCACAATATAAAATGATCACATAACCATATAGAATAACATTGTTTAGTTTCCCACAACCCAGGAACAAGTGTTTAAAAGAATGTTATTTGTTTAGTGGACTGCAACAATGTATAAAAGAATTGTTCATCATGTATGTTCAGTCTCAAAAATATGCTTCCTAGGGTCTCCACTAAAAGGCAGCACTCCTAGAACTTCAATTACCTTGATCACCTGAAAAGAAATGCTCAAAACGGTCAACATAATTGTTGGTGAGCTCCGCAGGTTTTAAGTATAATAGATGATAAGATGAAAACAGTAAGTAAGTTTATTAAGAGCTACCGCAACTACACTTATGTATAGGCGGTTTTACCAGTTATAAATAGCTACAGCCAAGCCTATTCATCGGTTCCTCACGGGAATTGATGGCTGTAAAGAAAGCATTTCCAAAGTGTAAATAGCTGAAAATGACGTAGCAAGATCCACGAAGCGCATACGTTTAGTTTACAACCAAACAATCCTTAGGTCCCATTACCGGAACTAATGGTTGTATTGAAAGATTTTCCATTGTTTAACAAGTTTAAAATGACGTAGCAAGATCCACAAAGCGCATACGTTTAGTTTACAACCAAACCAATCCTTAGGTCCCATTACCGGAACTAATGGTTGTATTGAAGGGCAAGTTTATATGACGTAGCAAGATCCACAAAGCGCATACGTTAGTTTACAACCAAACCAATCCTTAGGTCCCATTACCGAAACTAATGGTTGTATTGAAGGGCAAGTTTATATGACGTAGCAAGATCCACAAAGCGCATACGTATAAGTTACACCAAACCAATCCTTAGGTCCCATTACCGGGATTAATGGTTGTAACGGATGCTCGGCAAAGAAGAACCACGAAGTAGACCCACAAAGAAGAACCACACCGCCGAGAGCATCCAAGGTCAATAGCATTCACAAGTAACATCACACAACACATAGCATCAAGTAATAGCACATAGTAATGTAAAGCCACCAAGTAACATACAAGGGGTAACGTAGCATAGAGTCAAGTTCCATCAATACATGCCTCAGTCTATCAGGATCATCACGTAGCCCAGTTTAAGCACATTCTTAGTATACCAGGGATGCTTATATATAGGGTTCCCCGCAGCGTTCCCACCACATCCGCGATACACCTAGATCGATGCCTAAACTAGCTATTTGACATCCGTTTATCCTTAGCATCAATCAACATGTTAAGCAAGATAAGATACTCATCAAAGTAGTGGCAGTCTTCCAGTAGGGAAGATGCTAGAAATCAGGTTAAGTACGCGAGCATTCTTTTCCCCCAAGTTTGAAAATGTTTGAAAGTTATATAAGCGTAAAAAGGGGCCACGAAACTCACAGAATAGATGATAAGCACGAAGGAATATTCCCAACAGTAGAATGCTATGAACAGTAAACACCTATTGACAGTTACTGACAAGCATTAATAATGAGCAATAAGCACAAGGTGATGTTCAATAGGTTCGGGCAGTTTCGGTTCGGTCATGGGTAACACTTGCACGCAACACACATAACACACAGGAAAACTTCACTCACAATGATTCCATTCGCACAACAAGACCAGACGCACGACTGGACACTCCATTCGCACGAATCAACCTTCAGTTGTGCGAATCAGCTTCATTCGCACGATTGAACTCCCATTCGTGCGACTAAGCACTAAAGTCGTACCACACAGCACCCAATCGCACGACTCAACCTTCCATTCCCACGATTTAACCCTCAGTCGTACGAATCAGCTTCATTCGTATGACTGAGTCTTCATTCGTACGACTGGATCTTCAGTCGTGCGATACACACTGTCGCACACAATCATCCGTATGGACTCAGTCGCACACACTCTCAATCGCATGCATTCAATCGCACAATACACACATACGAATGGACTCAGTCGCACGACTCACCCCAGTCGCACCACTCAGTCGCACGATAGACTCAGACGCACGACTCACTCAGTCGCACGGCTCAGTCGCCTGAAAGACCCAGTCGCCTGAAAGACCCAGTCGCCTGAACAGTAAGTTCGCGACTGCTGAAGTACAGAGCAGCGTCCAGCTACTCCGAGCACTCGTTTTACACCCCAAGAACTTCCAGAAACACACATCTAACATGTCTAGATAAGAAACACCACTGGAACGCAACACACAAGCCCACACGACCTCATGTGCTCGGATGAACCCGAGCACCCGAAACCCTAGAAAACGTAGCAGTAAAATCGAGCAAGAAATGAGACAATCAAGGTTTTCTACCTGCTAGAAACGGGTTGTCTAGGTTGTAGTCGAGATTCAACCGACGAAAACGAGATGAAAACGGGGAGGTTTGGTGCCAAGGTGAAGAAGAACGATGAAGATGAAGATCAGGAAGAAGAAGAAGAAAAGTGTGAAGGCTAGGGCTGGTGTAGGGTATTTATACCCAGCCGTAGTTTGGCAAATGTCAAGTTTAGTCCCTGCACTTAGCCCCCGAATCGCCAAACTTGTTTCGGTTGAAAACGACGTAGATACGCGCGTTATACTAGTTATAAGGATGTATTTAATGTTGTTTATATTATATAACATAATATAATTAGTGATGTCGGTTGTGATATTCGTGAGCGTTTTGGATGATATGATTGCAATTATTGATAACGCCAATGAAACGAAAAACAAATCAAACATGATGTCCTCACGAATAATCTATGAAGATGAAAAATGAATGCTCTAAGGATAGCTAACGAAGTTTCATGTTAAATGACGGACCTTGAAGTGATGGATGTCACACGAATGGACAGCAGTATTTAAGAAAGACGGCAGCCCTTACTCTCTCCCACACTCACAAACATCAGCCATAGGGAGAAAGAAGAAGGAGAAAGTTCGGTTCAAGCGGGTTCGTGAGCCAAAATCGACGTGTAGCGGGTCAAATCGAAGCTCTACTCGACGGGATAGTTCATGTGAGTTCTAGGACCCCTCATTTACTTGTTTTCAAATGATTTTAGGGCTGGAACACATAAAAACCCATTTTTGAAATGTATGAGTTTGACCCCTTTGGGTGTAATTGTATGTAATGTGTTTAGAGTGTGATTTTGGACTTGTATGTGCTTGTATGATGTCCTAGTATGATTCCCTAAGGTTTAGAAGGGGTAATTTAGGCTGGAAATAAGTTTGGAAGAGTTTGAAGGCCGCATGCCGCTGCTGCAGTTCGGGATGAACTCCAGTCGCTGCCCAGTTAGGGTTAGGCGACTGAAGGGCCAGTCGCATGACTGAGGAACGACTGATGTTCAATCGCACGATTGAGTCTCAGTCGCACGACTAGGGATTTAGTCGCACGACAGGTCATGCGACTGGGAGTTCAGTCGCATAAGTCCAGTCGCCTAGTGCCCAATCGCACGATTGAGGGTTCAGTCACATAGGGGTTCAATCGCATAGTGTTCATTCGCACGATAGGAGGTCCATTCGCATGATTGTATGCCCATTCGCATAGTTTCCCAATCGCATGATCCAGTCACATGGAGGCCATGCGACTGAAGTATGTCCAATCGCCCAAATAGGGTTGTTGTGTACGAGGAGAGAGATAGTATTGCATGTATATGGATGATGTATGTATGATAGGTATGATGTAGCCTTATATGATGGTAATGACTGATGATTTGTAAATGTCGATGTTCCTTCTTTCGATATATGTTTGTCTTTCCGTATCTTTACGTGTATTGTTTATGAATGAATGAAAAGTATTATGTAACGTAAAGTGAAAGATAATAAAAGAGGAACATGATGAATGAATGCATGCACTAACGTATGAATGAACAAACGTAAAGCTAGTGAGCGTGTGTATGAGGTGAGCGACTCTGTGTCGCAGCAGAGTCGAATGGGATCCCTGTCACGTACCCCGGTATTGCAGGAGACGGGATCCGGAAGAATGAGAGTAAGATTGGCATGCAAGTAGAAAGAAAGGAGGCCCACAACTCATTGAGAGTTGTCAGCTCAACTGTGTGTGTATTATAGCGTGCGATCTTCGCTAACTCATAAGGGGACATAGACACAGTGGGAGTTCAGTTTTGGTAGCTGCTCCGATACGTGTGATGTGGTATTTACTGTGTGCTATGTAGCGTGTGATTTTGGCCTACCTCATGTGGATTATGTAGCGTGCGATGTTGGGCTAACCCATGAGATGGCGTGCGATTCTTGCTAAACCCCGAGAGCCCTCACACACAGGGGGAGTAGGTCTTGGTGACTTCTCCGTTGGTGCGATTTGTGCGATATGTACGGTGGAACTCATAAGGGGGACGTAGACACAGTGGGAGTTCAGTTTTGGTAGCTGCTCCAATACGTGCGATGTGGTATTTACTGTGTGTTATGTAGCGTACAATTTTGGCCTACCTCATGTGGATTATGTAGCGTGCGATGTTGGGCTAACCCATGAGATGGCGTGCGATTCTGGCTAAACCCCAAAAGTTCTCACACAGAAGGAGAGTTGGTATTAGTGACAACTCCATTGGTGCGATTCGTGTTATATACACTTCGGGTACGAAGATGTGGAGGTGTGATAAGTAGGATAATAAACGAAGAAGGACGGAACATAAATGGAAGAAACGAACGAAACTAATGAACGTACGAATGAACGTATTAAATGTATGGATGAAGGTAAGAAACGTATGAACGAAAGAAAGAGATTATGAATGAACGTGAATGATAACGATGAACGGTACACGAATGTAAGCTAACGAACGAATGATGAAGATAATAATAATATTATCTACGTGTACGTATGTTGTGTGATCGCATGTATGTAAGATCGGTCTTAATGAAGGAAAAGTATGTTTTTACTATAAAACTAGAACTCACTCAGCAACGCTGACTTTTTATGTGTTTCCAGTTGGCAGGTAGTGTTGCTGAGAATGGCACGAGGCGGCTACTCAGCTCTTTTGGGATGACATTCTTTTGTTAATGTCTTTGTATTGTAATGCAAACAAACGATATTTGTAATGAGTGTTGTATTACTTTGCAAAAGCATTTATATTGAAAGTGAAAAGTTATTTTATTGATTCCGCTGCGATGATTTAAATAATGGTATAAATTATGTGCGATGAATGACCAACTGTGAGGTGCCCGGGAACGGGGCCTTACATCTGCAGATTGAATTTTTATTAATCAGGAGAAATTCATTGAAAAGCTCTTGAAAAAGTTTAAACTGCAAGATTGTCAATCCATCAAAACTCCAACTGATGTCAATATCAAGATTGAACCTGATCTGAAAGGAAAAACTGTTAACCAAACTTTATACAGATCTATGATTGGTTCTTTGATGTATCTTACTACATGTAGACCTGATATAATGTATGCTGTTTGTGTCTGTGCCAGGTATCAATCAGACCCGAAGGAATCTCACCTTATCGCTGTCAAACGCATATTCAGATATCTCAAAGGAAAACTGACTCTAGGGTTATGGTATCCTTATGAAGGAAACTTCAAGTTACATGGATATACAGATAGTGATTATGGGCGATGTTGCCAAGATCGTAAATCTACGTTGGGTGGTTGTCAGTTTTTGGGTCCCAGATTAGTCTCATGGCAATGTAAGAAACAAACAAATGTATTTATTTCAATTACAGAAGCTGAGTACATAGCTGTATCAGCGGGATGCTATTAAAATTATTTGGTTACAAAACCAACTGCTGGATTACGGGTTCAATTTTCTTAAAACTCCTATTTATATTGATAACACTGCTGCTATGTTTATAACAGCTAATCTTGTTCAACATTCCAAAACAAAACATATCGAAATTTGATATCATTTTCTCAGAGATAATTCTGAAAAATGTTTAATCATTTTGATTCAAATATCAACTAAAAAACAGTTGGCTCGTCTATTTACAAAAGCCTTTTTACCAGGTCAGTTTGAGTATTTGGTCAAGTCAATTGGTCTCATTAATCATGTTTAATTACATGATTGAGTTTCATTTCATTGTTTGAATCATAAAAAATGAAAAGAACCTGCTCCCATCTAAACAATAAAATTCCAAGAGAAATTGTCAAATTTGACTGTCTGATTGTATATACTATATGTGTGTGCTTAATATGAAAAAGCAAATACAATAAATAGATATTGCAAAAAGAAAAGAGAAAAATATAAAATGGAAACTTACAAAAATTTAAACTTTAGTTGTTCATATAATATTTTAGGATTGAATCTGCCTTTGCAATATATGAGAAATGATAGTACATTGGTTTTGATCAGTTCCATACTCCACTCGCTAATAAAATCTGACGTGATCAAATATGATGTTTAGGTAAACTCATGCAATTATATTGAAAAAGTAAATTCTTGTGATTAAACTAAATTAATTATGCATTTATGTGTGTTCATCTTAGTACCAATGAGTAGTATTGGCTTATCTGATTGATTGCTTGTAAAGTCACAACCTCACACCTGGTGGTGATATAAATAACCATTAGATCTGTTTACATCATCTGTTCACTTCTTTGTTATGAGTCATCATAGACCTGAAGTTCTGAGATATCCTTTTTTGTAAGTCACTACAGACCTGGTTATTTTTACCTGATGCAAAGATGCCAATGTGCACAATCTATTCAAATGGATGTTATAGAGATTATTGAATGGTTTATCCATGATAATTCTCTTTTTCACATAAACATGAGATCTGGTTATAAGTATATGTCAGGTTAATAAGTTGAGAAGCAGTGCTTTCTTGCATATCTTGACGATGGTTGATCCGTCTAAGTCTAAGTGTGGGTAACATAATGTCATATCTAATCAAACCTGAATCAATCCAAGAATTGAAAAAGTAAGTGTGTTGATACTTTTGCTAAAAACACTTATTTTCTGTTCTTTGATCTCGTGTCTCCTTTACTGTGGGAACACTGACCTGGAACACACTTGATCAGGATTTAATCACTGTCTATGACTATCCATAATTTGTTTTATTTTAATACGCTGATCTTAACTAATATGATCTCATTGCATACATGTGATTCAATATGTATATAGTAGACTTTTATTCTGATTTATTTTTATTTTTGTATGATTTTCTATATGCATGCATGTTGATAATGATTGGTTTATTCTATTTGCAACATAAATAAACTTCTAAGTTTGTCAACTTAAAAGTTTAGGGGAGTAAAGATTGAAAAGAAATAATCAAAATAAAATATTTGGATGAAAAGGATGAAGCTAAAAAAAATTGACAAGCATGTGTGTGTTTGATATGATGGAAAAATGAGACTAAAAAGATTTCAGAACAAGTGGAAAAGCTTCTTGCTATCAAAAAAGATCATACAATATTTTTTGAAAACTTCAAAATAGAGACTAAAATGACGGAAAAGTGTTTGAAAAAAATTCAAAATTGTGCTTGATTGATGATTAAAAGTGATCATTTGACTTTTAAATGATGTGTGATGGGTGATAGTCAAAAGTTGACTAAAAGTGAGATTTTATGATAAACAGTGCTCATATGCATAAATAGTGTTCAGATAAAATTTATGAAAAATTTCCAAGTGCTAGACGTATGGAAAGTTTCCCATATGCTTGAACAGTGTTCAAAAGTTCATTTCAGGAGTATGATGGAATTTTAGAAATTTATACAAGTGTTGGGCATGTGGTTCAACCTTATGCGCCTGAACAGTTAGTCATGTGTCTGAAAAAGATAAGTGTTGGGCATTTCAAGTTAATCTCATACACCTAAGCAATACCAGACTTTCCAATGTTGAAAATATTTCTAGTGTGGACGCTTTGAATGGATCATACGCCTAAACAGTTCTCATGTGGACTGAGGGTTCATGAAATTGACCAAGTAGTAGGCATTTCTATCTAAGTCATGCGCTTGAACAGTGCTCATGCGCCTAAATAGTGCTCATGCGCCTGAACAGTGCTCATGCGCCTGAACAGTGCTCATGTGACTGAACAGTGCCCATGAGCCTGAACAGTGCTCATACGCCTAAGGTTTTTTTGTAAAAATGTGACCAAGTATACTCATGCGTCTAAGTCTCATACGTCTTAACAGTACCCATTCGCCTTCACAGTACCCATTCGCCTTCACAGTACCCATTCGCCTTCACAGTGGTCATGTGCCTAAGAGTTTATACACTTATATATATTCAACACTTGGTAGAATTCTTCATTTTCACTCTTACACTCAAAATCTCTGTTACTCTCATTCACATCCAACATATTTCATATTCTTAGTATTGATTGATTTCTTGTTAATCATTATGATAAATAGGTAAAATCATTGATTCTAAACATCATGTTAATCTTATGACATCAAATTTCAGAACATGATTAGATTATTTGATTAGGCGTTCGAGAGCTATTCGGACGTTCGAACCCTAAGAGTTGATGAAAACCAAAATTTGAGACTTAAATGTTTAACAATCACTAAAATTGAACATTAATATGTTTTTAATGCATAATTTCAGTAAGATTGGGATAATCAAAACATGATTTTATCATATCTTGTTCTTAATGATTTGGTGTTCATCAGTCGCCTCACTTGAACAAGAACTGAAAAGTCACTTTTTATTTTTTATCAAATTAAAATGTAAATCATCATAATTCACATAATCAAAATGATTTTGGAAAGACTGATAATGTTTAGTATTCTTTAAATCTTTTGAAATTGACTTTGAATGCATTTTGCTTGTAGCAGAGTGTGTTCAACACTTAGAAATTTTTAAGTGATATTGGTCAAGTTTTTAAAATTTAAAAATACTAAGTAATTTGATAATCCATAATGAGATTTAAATCATTGTAATTCATATATACTTATTGTTTGTCTTGTGTCACAAGATGGCTAATTTAAAGTTTGAGCCAAAGCATGATGTAGCAGCTTTTCTAAGTGAAGATGTTCGTGATGCTATTGGATATGAAGAAATGATCAGATTCTTGTTGAGGACAAGATATGTATATGCCATGTGTACTAGACCAGTCTTCTATGCAAGATTGATTAAGAAATTTTGGAGAACTGCTGAGATTGATAAAGATGAAAAAGGGAGAAAGGTGGTGAGAGGATTTATTACTGATCAGAGGATGATTGAAGTTTCTGAACAATCATTTAGAGATGCTCTGAGATTAGGAGATAATAATCCACAAGATCTATCTAAGCTTTCTTTCAGTGATTGGAGAGAGACATTCATAGATATGAGTCATCCTGATAATTTCCCAAAGAAGAAATTCTTTCAAGCCAGAGTGTACAATCACTGGAAATTATTATGCTATATCTTCCAACACTGCATGTCAAAAAGAAGTGCTAGATGGAATTTATTTCCAGTTGATATTGCATCTCCCATTATAGCAGTTGCCATAAACAAGAGGTTGAACATGGCAAAATAGATTTTAAATGAATTTGTGTTTAATCTGGAGAAAGGAAAGAGGAATAAGTATTTGATGTATCCGAGTTTCCTTCAGATGATCATAAATGAAGAAAACCCTGATTTTCATGCTTATGGAGTCAGTGGTGAAAGATTGAGCTTGAACACATGTCTGAAACTGTTTACAAGAGACTTGCTTTGGTTATTGGTGCTCAAAATGTAGCTTTGTTTGATTACGTAAGGAATGTAGTAAGAGATGACATGAACATTAATGAAGATCATTTTCATCTAACTAAAGATGAACCTACTGATCCTAATAAACTAATTGAAGATGTTCATCAAGATTTGTCTGAATCTGAAGGTGAAGAAAATGATGATGATGATAAGGTAGATGAACCTGACAATAAAGAAAGTTCATCTAGTAGTCATGATGATGATGATAATAATGATGGTGAGAATGTGACTGAAGCGAAGAAAGAAGTAGACAATGAAGAAACTCAATCAGATTATTTGAATGAAAATGTTGATGAAGAGGAAGTTATGATGATATGAATGATGTAAATGAAGATGTTAATATTGTTGATGAAATAGATGAAAATGTAGATAAAGGATTTGAACAACAATAGAACTTTGAATTTAATTACTCTGATGTAATTATGTCTGAGCCTATTATTCAAAGTGCTTAACCTGTTGTTGAATCTCCAATTCATATCACTTAATAAATAGTTATTTCTGAAGAGTCTTCAACTCAAGACAACATAAAATGTGTTTGTTCAAACTGAAGAGTTGAATGATGATGAGCTTATTTATTACTTGAAAGAAAAGAACAATGAACAGGCTGAGATGTTAAGAAGTTGATAGAAGAAAATAAAGCTTTGAAAGATGAATCTTTAAAGAAAGATCTGATGATGACTGAACTTGAAGAGAAATTCAGATTGTTGAATGATGAATATGAGAAGCTAAAGAAAAGCTTAAATGATCAATCTAAAGAATCTGATGTTCTTCCATCAAAGAAAAAGATAGAACCTAAAGTTCAAGATAGTATGGTTCAAAGGATATCAGAAGTTGATAAGGGAAAAGAAAAACTGATGAAACTATGGTTGAATCATCTTCTGTACCATTGTCAAAGGTACAAAAATCTATTGATGAATCACTGAATGTTGATGAAAGTGATGTCGTGAGACCAATGATCAGATCGATAGACCTCATAGCTGACCTCAAAGGTGAACTATGGATGTTAAAGATAGTTAGAAAGCTCAAATTTGTTGTGGTGAGGTTCTAAACCTCCACATTATACATTATTATGCAATATAAGGGAAAACTAGCGCTTTGGTAAGGTCCAAACTAGTGTTTAAATGATTAGAATGCATATTAATAATATGATAAGAAAATAACCACTTTTGGATAAACGGATTTGTCACAGGACAAGATCCTATATAAATATGAAATTGGTAATAATATGCCATTTCATAAATAGGGATTTCGTGTAGTGGTTAAGTTCGTCTTGTCATGGTGTGGATAGTGCGCGTAAACCTTAACTCTTCGGCGCATGTGCGTCAAGAGCTATGATGGAATTATCAACTTTCGTCAGAGAACTCTAGCCTGTGGTCACGGACGTGACTAGGGTAGGACGGGTTATTATATCGGGTGGGATGATCCAAGGGATTTTATGGTCAATAAGGTAATGTCTTGACATGAAGGATAATGTGTTACCGGGTTGTAAAACATTTTTGGAAATCGTCGATCGGTGTGCGAATCGGATCAGATAGCTCATCGTTGTGATATAATTGTCGCCTTTTCTTATTTGTGTTTTAAGGTTAATCCAAACCGGTAAACAGTTATATAAAATATTTTTATGTGTGTGTGGTTGCAAGTTTAAATTGTCTCCTGTGGATTAGCATGCCATGACTATGCATGTCCGGTGTGGGTCATTGTTAGTCATAGGAAAATCATTATGGTATGTGGAAGGTGTGCACATGGAGTGTTACCGGGCACGGTAGCAGGTCATCACACAAAGTGACACTTGTTTTTACCTCAGGCCATATGTGTGTTTAGTTAGATCAATTTATGTAGAAGGGCCACATTCTTACGTTTAGTGTGACATGACTCTAGACTGAGTCACCGATCAACAGTTGTATTCCTTTGGGATTGGTCAAAATGAAGGGTCCTAGTGGGGGATGCTTGATACTCGCATGTTGTGACGTGTCGGGATTTGGTCAGCTATGGCGGCTTTAACCTACATACTGTTATGTTTATAAAACCAAGAACAAGATACATGTTGATGGATAATTCCCTAATTGTTAGGGTGTAGGTGAGACTTGATTTGACAAAGAATTTGTTTGCATACATATGGTCATATTGTCTAACTGATTTAGAGTCTTTGGTTAGGACTCACCAATAACGTTGTTGACGTGTTTTAGCTTGTGATGTAGGATCAAGAATGGTTGGGAGGCACTAGTTAGGTCAAGGAGACTTAGCAGCTGGAAATATATATGATCTTCATATAGAAGACAATTATTGTGTTAAGATTGCCTGGGGTAGCGCTTTAGATTGTGATTTGTATTTTGAACACGCTGGACACCTGGATTATGTATGCAATGTTTAAGTTTTAATTCAGTCTAGTTTTTGTGGTCTTGAACGTTAAGACTTTCGCTTTTTATAGTTAGAATTGAGACAACTAGCCGTGCTTGGAAATCGGAGTGTGACAATACATACCATGCATAGCCACCATTTGTGTTTTACTATGGTGGTGCTTATCATTTGCGTCTAGATACTTAGGTGCTAAACATATCATAATTCGAGATTTAATCGAGCATTCAGCGATATTAGTTGAACATGTCCATATACAACACACTTGGTCATTCATCTAACTAAAGGGTTAAATAGAGATCTTGTGCAAACTACACAAGTCATGTGTGAAGATAGGTTCAAGGTCCATTTAGATATCTCATGTTAAGATACTCTAAATCTCATATAATATGTTATTAGGTGTTGAATTCAATATGAAAAGCATCACATCTAAAGATTTGGACACATGACTTCCATCATCTGAAAATATGTGTTACACCCGCAAGTTAAGAAGGTTGAAGTTTTATTTCTATATAGTTCTTTTGAAAATTATTTATGTATGTGTAAGAGGGACAAAACTACTTACAAAAGAAATAGAAGTACTTATATGAGTATGAAGTTTAGTCATTTCAAAGGAACTTGAGACTTGGCTTCTATGTACTCATTAAAGGATATGAACACATGACTAGTAAAATATAATGTGTAGGTATGAACAAAAGAGTATGTTGAACCTATGCATATGCTATCTTCATGTATCCAAATAAATATCAAGGCTTTGATCGTAAGAGACACATTGATATTTAAGTCACTGATATTTAAGTATTTGAAATGCTTAAAATACAAAGATGATAATTACTATTGATGATTTTCACCGATGTAGCTGCTATCATTTAGTTGTTATAACGGGAAACAATTTAATCGCCTCTCGAGACTTTGTATTGCTTCATCCAATCATTATGATTCTTCGACCCATTTATAAAAGATTCATCTTTTCAAATTTAAATTATCGGATTGAACAGCAAATTCACGTACAGATTTTATAATAAAATTTGCATCCACTTGGGAATTTATGTTTATCTTAGCAAACTAAAATTTTCTGTTTATCAAAGAAAAAATTTTCAATCTAAAACTGTCTAACCATTTAAAGAGATATCCAAACATATGAAAATTCAAAATCTAAACTTCACCCTGAGCCGCACCTCCACCCAAGCAAGGACACCACTAGTGGTGTTACTATACGCAGCATGGTATTCTCACGGACCAACGAATGTCATATTAGCCCCACAAACTTGCAGGATATGTATACCCAATGGTTTAAAAGTCGCAAAGTCTATTCGATGGCTTCACAACTTATGGTCAGTCATTGAGTCATGTATAGGTACAAGATGTGGGTGATGTTTATGTGTAATAGAAAATCGCGATGTGGATAATTTTTTCTAACGACCTAGGTATTAGTAGGAATATGCATAACCGAAGAAGACGAATATAAATACAAACAGATCGATTATGCCCTAACTAGTTATACTCATTTTTCATGATTACAACAAACTTTTATCACGTAAATAATTTTTAACATTTCAAATACAGACATTATGTGTACCAATCAATCAAGAGAAATAGATGAGTTTGGAAAGAAAAAAGATAGGAGAAAATAATAGTTTGGAGAAAATAATAGTTTAGAGAAATCAGAGGACTCAAACGAGTGACCGAAAGTGAGATGAGGCTTAGTCTTGATTTCATTTATAAAATTGAAAAATAAATGCTTATTCAAACATATTTATTAGGCTCAAATATGATTAATTAATTATAGATTAAATACACGGATCGTCCCTGAGGTTTGCATAAATTTCACTTTTTATACTAAAGATTGAAAAATTACAGATTTAGTCCTAAAGTTTGAAAAAATGTAATAGGTTTCGTCCTTGCGTCAAACGGTCGTTATTTTGACGTTAAAACTTAAAAGATGATGGGTTTTCCCCTTGCCACCACCACAATCCCACATTGTCATTTACCGGCGACCCTGAAACAATGCCACCTTGCAAAATCAAAATACCTCACATTTACATTATCAAAATACCCCAACCCTCACCCCACTTTTTGTCTCTTATCACAGAAAAAACATTATCACCAACCTCGTTGCAAAAAGTGAGCAAATGCGGGGATGGTGGTGGTGTGGTGGAGATAGGGTGTTGTGTGTTGGTGGATATGAGGGTGTGTGGTGGCGGAGGCGATGAGTGGTGGTGGAGGTGGCGAAGAAGGGGGTGTGGTGATAGTGGCGAAGAATGGTGGCGGTGGTGGAGATTACGACGTGTGGTGGTGGATTGGTGGTGGTGTGATGGTCTGAAAAGAAAACGAGGAAGAAGAAGAAGAAGAAATGTGGGGTGGGGGTTGGAGAAGAAGAGGGATGAGAAAGAAGAAGAGGGATGAGGAAGAAGAAGAAGAAAGAAGAAAAAGAATGGTAAAATGGTAAGTTACACCTGTTTTATGTAAAAAACTAACGGCAGTTTGAAAACCCAGGAATGAAAAATTTTATATTTTTCAAAAAACTTAAGACTAATCCTGTAATTTTTCAATCTCATGGATGAAAGATGAAATTGGAGCAAAAATCGGAGACGATCGGTGTATTTACTCTTATTTATAAAACAAAATAGAAAAATAAAATAATAGAAAATAGAAAATTCGTTACACGGTTAGTTTAACCGAACCTTCGTATTAGACTTGGCCACAACAGAACTAAGAGAATCAAAAATTCTTTGTAGTTTCCTATGATTTGAAGAATTCATTGGTACATCTACTTGATTGATATTCGAGCCAAATTTGTTGAGAAAAAAATCCTACAAGAACGATCTGAGAACACATGAAAGCATAACTTGTTTTCAAGCATTTCACATGTGTTCTCAGGTCGTACATGCTGGATTCCCCTGCCATTTATCACTACGGTGATGGTCTGGATCTAGAGAGCCGTATATGCAATTTATACTACAAGCTAAATTATGTACTGCAAATACTATGGTACTTCGTTGCTTAATAAAGTACATCTAGTTGTACTACTTGGGATTTATTTGTACTTTCTGCATGTATTATGAAGTTTCAAATTGATTAATCACAAACTGCGAAATCCCAGTAGAACTAAAGAGAAAATACCCTTTTGTAGAAAATAAGAATAAAAATGTTTTGTATCTTTGTGTGACTAAACGTAACTAAACAAAATGTTACCTGTTTTATCAGAACAAAAAATATATATATTTAATGACGATTGAGTGAGTTCTGAGCATGAAAACAAAGGAACAAAATGATATTAGAATAGAAATTTCTTAGGACCCGAAGTTATGTAATCGTCCTAAGCAATTCTTAATTATCTTTTTTAAATCATTAATCATTTAAGATTTTGCATTACTTAAATTAACTTTTTCAAATCGGTTAACTCATTCACTCTCCATACTATTTCTAAATTTACACAACTATCAAAGTATAAGACTAATGATTATGTTCATATCACACCCACCATACTACACCACACACCCAACAATCAAACATGTCACATCACAGTACACCATATCATTTAGGTGGGGCACTCAAACCACACTACATCACACCAATTCAATTTAGGTGGGACACTCACACGGCACACATCACACCAATTTTTTTAATTAGTTCATTAAAATTAAAAATTACATTCTAATATAAACTAGGAGTTAATCTCGGTTTTGGTCCCTGTGTTTTGCAAATTGACTCCACTTGAGTACCAACGTTTATTTTGTCTCCATTTGAGTACCAAATTTTAAAAAAGTTGTCTGTTTCAGTCCTTTTGACTAACGGTGTTAACATTTTCTGTTAAATTTTTTTAAAAAGACCAAAATACCCCTAAGGTTATAAAAATATCACCATCTCCATTACGCCCTTCATCACCGCCATTCTTGCCACCATCAGTGTCTCCTGTTGAAGCTTTCTCTCCTCCTCCCAGACTGCACATTCAAATCTCCATCTCTCTCTCTCCTTTTTTCTGCTACAAGTTCAGAACTTGAAGGCCCAGAAGATGAAATCTCTCTTCCAAACACACACCCCATCGATCCCCAACTTCAAAAACCCTAACCCTCATTTCTCATGACATTTCGAGTGAGTTTCACTTCACACACAGACAGCCTAAAACACAAACGAATCAAATCGACAAATTCAATTCAACTGAATCCAATGATTTTTGTCACAGAACACCTGATTACTACCAACTACAGAATCGATTTCAGGGGCAATAAACGAGAGGAAATAATGGGGTTTTGATAAAGATGATGAAGAACCCTCAAACGCCCTTCTGATGTAATCAGCGGTAACCCCGTCAATGGCGACTTCTCCGCCTCCACAGTCGTCGCCGCATCGCCGCCGTTGAAACCATCAAACGCCCTTCTGATGTAATCAGTGGTAACCCCGTAATCCTTACTCTTCCGCCGGTGTAAGCCGCCGTTACCAGCGGCGTAACGGTGGGTGTTTTTACATTTTGGGTTGAGCAACGAGGTGGGATCTTGAATGTTACAAAAGTCAAGCTAATTGCAGTAAACTATAATCCTAACCTCTAGTTGATGGGATCTTGAAAGGCATCAGGAGTACCTTCTCCACCACCGACGCCCTTCAACCTATAATATGGGTGTGTTTGAATTTTGAAAACTTAAATCAAGTTGTGAGCAACTACAGAATCGATTTCAGTGGGCTTCCATGGCGGAAGCTCTGCGAGCTTATCAATGGCGGTTTTAGCTTTCTTAATCAGCCAATCGACAGCTTTTCCATGGTGGTGTGTGGTGGCGGTGGTGTGTGGTGGCGGTGGTGTGTGGTGGCGGTGGTGTGTGGTGGCGGTGGTGTGTGGTGGTGGTGGTGGTATGTGGTGTGTGGTGGGGATGGTGATATTTTTATAGCCCTTAGGGGTATTTTGGTCTTTTTTAAAAAAATTTAACAGAAAATGTTAACACCGTTAGTCAAAAGGACTGAAACAGACAACTTTTTTAAAATTGGTACTCAAACAGACAACTTTTTTAAAATTTGGTACTCAAATGGAGACAAAATAAACGTTGGTACTCAAGTGGAGTCAATTTACAAAACACAGGGACCAAAATCGAGATTTACTCTAAAACTAGTTTAAAATTAAAAATAATACAAAAAAATTAACATTAATAGTAAAACAAATTATACTTTATCACCCAAAACCGTGATATTCATATTATCCACAACGAGTTCCACGAGATTGAATCTAAGTCTAAAATGTATGTTCTCATTGCGCAACTCCAAAATTGTATTTTCGTTCTCAACTGGATTCGTTAGTGGATCTGGAATGTGCACGAGAGAAATAACATAACCGTCATTCTTTATAATCATATTGTGAAGTATAATACACGCATACATTTGACTTCGCATCCTCTCGCCTTCATCGCTCTAGCTGGTCGAGCAAGTATTTGCCACTGTGCTCTTAAAACACCAAAAACTTGTTCGACGTCTTTTCTTGAGGTGCCCAAAACCTATTTCTAAACATCTCGTCTATGTATTTTGGGTTCTCCACAAAATAATCATTCACAAGAACGTTATTAGCTCCAACACGATCACGTTTCAAAATCTTTTTTCTCGAACTTTCAGCCTCATTGACGTGTTCGGCAAGAAAACTTAAAATTCCAATCCGTCAAAATTGGAACCATCCAAAGAGGATAAGGAGGAAACATAATAAATATCGCGGGATATTTTTTAAAACTTGTTAGTGAGTAGAGTATAGGAGATTTTTTTGAATTTGTGTGTATATTTTGTGAGTTTAGGTTGTATTTATAGTGTGAATTTTTTCCCCAACTAGCCATTGGATGGCGGGATTGGGGGGGGGGGGGGAGGGGGTTAACCGTACAAATTATGACCGCTGAGCATGGGACCGTTGGTGTTGTTGTGGTGGTGTGGCACAGTGCGACTTTTACACCGCGTAGGGGACCAACAGCGGTGTTCCCGCGCGGCATCGGCCCCCTATGTAAGCTCACGACGATTACGCCTCCACCCCCCTAAAATCCTCAACCATTTGGTATGAACACTTTTAGGAAGGGGGACTGTAGATCTATCGGAAGGCTCTAGTACCATAACAGAGGAGCGTCCACGTAGTCCCGGGCTATTGCAACCTGATTTTTATCTCATCAAACTTCTCGTCGTTCACAAGCTTTTCTGTACATCGGTTTCAACTACCCGATTTCATATGTAGTCAGGGTCAGGGTTCAAAACTGATTATAGTTCAGGCAAGGATGGCAAGAAAAGACGAATTGGGCAAAAATCTTCGAAACTTAAAACACTTGAGACAGGCATTTTGCTAAGATGGTTAGCTATGAGACCGGATATGATATTTGTTTTAGAATTTTTTATGTGTATGAGATGGGTATAAGATTAGATGATACTTACCCAATTAGTCGATGCCATGTACCCGTTTACTCGAATCATATACCCCAACGATATACTCGAAAATAATGATTTTCCTTTGTCAAGTAAAATTTTCTTGTTAGCTGTTTCTTTATTTGAAAAATTAACTTTTCTTTTATTTTTATGTATCTGATAATATTATTTTGTTTTAAATGCTAGAGTATAAAATTATTTTTAAATTGATATTATCATATTTTAAATATTTCAAACATTTTATGTGATGTTAATGTGTAGGTAATTTATAATATAATATAATTTGTAATATATTAGTTTATTGTGGTTATAATTTATAACATAATAATATTCGAAATTTAGGAATGATTTTGCTAAAAACATACTTGGAAATCTCAACGACTCAACGTGTAATTTTTTTCTTTAACAAACTAACAGGGATAGTCGATGTATGGGTATGCACAATACCCAATAATTACATGATCAATACCCAGTGGGATTTAAATTAGGTATAGGACACACTTTTATAATCTAGTATGAGATTTGGATTACCCAAACTCGTTACCACTGGTTCATATAATCTAGTATGAGATTTGGTCCACTTGTGCAGATATCATGTACAAGGGGATAATATTATCATAAGCAATGTTTTCAGAACCGGATCGGACGTCGAACCGGACGCCTTACTGGTTTGGTGGTCGGATCGGTCGGACCGGTTGGACCGGATTTAACTATATTTTAATTATATTTATATATGTAATTAAATATAAGTAATTTATATATGATTTATATATGTATTTTATAGTTATATATAAAACTTAAGTATATTTGGGTGTGTGAATGTATGTTTAAAATTATGGTGAACATTTTGTCCCACATTGGTGTGGGGACAAAGTGAGGTTTGGTTTATAAGTAATTGTCTTATCACTCTAGTGTATCTTTATAACATATTTTGCCACAAGTACTACCCGCGGCGCAGGGGGGTGCAAAAACGGGGAAAACGGTTGGATTTCCAGCGAACTCGTGCGTACCCGCACGTGTCACGGACACGAATAAACAAACAAACTACCCAGTGTATCCCGCTGAAAAGCAGGGTCTGGGATGGGTATGTGGTGGCAAGTCTTTCCTCTATCCTGAGAGATAGAGAGACCGCTTCCGAAGAGACCCCCGACTCGTTAAAAAGGCAGAAACCATAACAATCATAATACACATCATTCAACACATAGGTAAATATCATATGCAGAATTAATAGTGCGCACATCATAAAAGTGACATGTAAGACCCAAAAGGGTAGATGGCGAAAAACTACACCTGGCGCGGGAGGTCCCGCCACATGTAGCCGTAACCCGTCCCACCCACAAATCCCACTAAAGTCCTTAATTTTATTCTACGCCTCCACTCACTCCTATCCTTGATCAATTGCTCAGAGAGTTGCAAGTCTATCATATCTCGCCTAATAATCTCATCCCAAGTCAACCTAGGTCTACCTCTACTCCTCCTACCCTCTACGCTGATGTTCTCTACTGCTCTAACAGGTGCTGTCATCGTTCTCCTCTTCACGTGCCCAAACCATCTTAGTCTTCCCTCTCGTATTTTATCTGTGATACATGCCACCTCTAGCCTCTGGCGAAAGACTTCGTTTCTGATCCTATCCAATCTTATGTGTCCACACATCCACCTCAGCATTCGCATTTCTGCGACCTCTATTTGTCGCGGACACGAATGCAGTTTCAAAACCGATTTTTGAACTCGGTTTTACTTTTTGATCTAACACACTAATTTATAGTTCAGCAGTCCGTTTTTTTAAAACAAAAACAAAAAAAATTTGAAAACCGTCCGAACAGGCCCGGTTCACCGGTCCAACCACCGGTTCGGGTACGACCGGCCGGTTCAACCTCCCAAACCGATTCAACCCTGACCGGACCGGTCACCGACCGATCCCCGGTTGAACCGGTCGGACCGGCCGGTCCGATCCAGTCGTGACAACACTGATCATAAGGCCTCCAATTAAACTGATATAAAAATATGAATTAATATGTTTTCACAATGTTAATATATACAAAATAATATCAGATTAACATTAATACCGTGGCCTCGCTTAATGAATGCAGCTGAGATCGATACGCACTCAAACAGTGCGGAGTGGTGTTTACATAACTAAATTCACCATTCCATCTGTAATCAAGTTTTTAAATATATCAGGTTAACTAGAAAAATATAAGATTACAGAAAAATAGTCAATACATAAGTTTTTTTTAACATACCGTGCACCATAAAGTAATCTGAAATCAATAGATCTCGTATTCTGGGGACACATAAAATGTAATATTTCTCATGCCCATAATTGCAACAAGAATAAGGTCCACCAACTTCTCGATTTATGACACTCGTTGTCTTACATAACTGTCTATACAAAGAGGCTAAAACTGCACTACCCCAACTAAGTCTACCACAGTTATTTAAGTTTTCAATATGACTTAAATAATTTATGTGCACCCAATTGCTAGAAGTATCACGAAATAAGGTGGCACCAATCATAAAAACTATAATTAATCTTGCTCATTGGATGCACTGAAAATCAGTGGCATTATCAGAGAATGGTTTTATTATTTCATTTAATATAACCCTTAGGTTTAACTTATAACCACTTACAGTGATTATAGCGAGTGTACAACCAGTTAAATACTCAAACCTCATTATAATTTCAGATGCACTCATAGCATAATTAGTGCCAGAAACACATCACCTTCAACCGGCAAACCCCATAAAACTTGTACATCTTGAAGGGTTATTGTGGTTCTCCAACCGGTAAATGAAATGTGTGTGTCTCCGGCCTCCATCTCTCCACCAAAGCTGAGATAAGATCACGATCAAGTTTGCGATAACCACACTCGATCACACCCGCAAAACCAGCCAACCTTATATATCTTATAATATTTTCAGGGATAGCCACTTCATTAATGTAATCCCAAAAAGCTTTATCACATCGTCTAACACGTAAAATTCCTTCATCGTTTTCTGGATCTCAAAATAATAATTAGCTCTATGTTGACCACTTAGAAATAACAATCATTATTTAGTGGACCTGGTGTAATTCTCCAGCTCATTTTGATTTTGAAATGAAATATTAAATTTTAGACATTAAAAATAGTAAGAAATTGTATTATCAAAAAGGTTTTTGAAACGAATTGTGAGAAACGTCACAAATAAATAAGGGAAGCTGGTGAAAGAAATAAATGAGGTTAGGTTAGAATTCATTGAGTTACAGAAATATATGAATGCGATCAAAATAGTCAGAAGCCGCCCCTGACATGGGCGGGTTCTTCTGCGTTTTTTTGCCCGTTAGATCTTAAGTGGGTAAGTAGATCGGATGGTCCTCATTTTATGGAGAACCCGCCCTTCCTAAGGGCGTGGTCTCTCAACCTGCAGTCACATCACATCAACCTACACAAAAGAACACAATTTCGAGATGCAGAACCCGCCCCTGCTAGGGACGGGTACCCCTAATGTCAAAAATATCCGAGATCTTCCCCCTGTCAACATCACTTTCAGAAAGTCCCATTTTCAAAAAAATTATTTTTTTCCCACCCTTACTAAAAAACTTGTAATTGATGGTATGAAAGCAAACATTAAAGGGGAATTTGGTTTGGGGAAACACACCCTAAGTGTCTTAGTGGACTTTATAAGACTCCTAATTTAGTCGAGGGGCACTTCGAACAAAATAAAAGCAAGAAGGTCTGAGCAGAAGAGCCGTTTTCAAATAGTGTTCAATCGATTACGTGTTAATCCATATTCGATGGACGGATCTATGTAGATGACACTAGATTCACAAGAAACAATGTATGTACGGATTATTCGAATGAAAATGGTTATTTGGATGACTCCATATAATTTCAATTTTGATGAAAAAGAAAACTTAAGTTTGTAAAAGAATATATATATATATATATATATATATATATATATATATATATATATATATATATATATATATATATATATATATATTCATCGAAATTTTTCTTTCTTACGAAGACTGCAAAAGTTACAACAAGATTGGAGTAAGAATACTAGAAATTTATTTGAACTGAAAATAAGGGTATATTTAATATTTATCTTTAGGTGAATTTAGAATTTATCTTTTACTTACTATATATCAATAGTCTAAACAATGCATATAGAACATTGTAGGGAATTCTACTCAAACTTAAATTTCGTGTAATATGTAAAATACTTAATAATAAATAATTTAGTGAGTCTTTTTTATTTATGTTTACTTTCTTTGTTTAACTAGTTTAGCTTAAAACTAGTTTAGCTTAAAACTTTCTTTCTTTCCATTTTTTGAACTTATTTATTTAGACAATTTATTATGTTTGTTTATTTTGTTTAGCTTAGAATTTTCTTGTTTATATAATTTAGCTTTAAAATTTAGTTAATTTGCTACCTTTATTCGTTCATTTTTTATATATTATTATAACTCTCTAGTTAAAAGTTTCTAGTGCCACCACTGACTACATTTTAAATGTGAAAGAAGATAACAAGTTTACCATATAAGTGTGATAAGTGATCTTGCCAAAAGAATTGTTGAAAATAAAAAAGCACATTGATTATCTGTTGGACTATCATTTACTAAAATTATCACTAGTTTCACTAGTTACAACTACAAATGTTTTCTGCAACATTTTATATCATAATGTGTCCAACCTAACATGGCTCGAAAATTTTTATGTATGCTTTTATAAATTAAGTCGGAGAGTCTAAATAGTTACTCCATATAAATAAATTCCTAAATCTGCCCTAGATAAATATGTATCTTATCAATAATCAATATTAGTGAACATCATTAATCAAATACCGGTATAATAAAGTACACAACATAGCTAGTAGTGACAATAAATAAATCTTATCACACAAAAGTACCAACGGCTAAAAGTGTAATATCTCAAAGGGGTGCATAGGTAGGTAGGTAGGTTGCCTATGGACCAAATATGAAATGAGGTATTGACATTCACACTAACCATCCAACAAGCATATACAATAATAATATCCTAAGACACTTTCATACGCCTGATGAATAATATAATAATCGAAAGCTCTCATAGCATACAGAAGGATATTGGTCTTGTCTACATTACACGGGAAGTGCCATGCCATTGATGCCATAATGTCGTGCTTACGAAACCCCACAGGTACTGGGAAACTAGGATATCAAAGCAAATGTGGCACCAACTACATAAAAAAATAATAATAATAAGATGAGAAAACTATATTCATCTAATCATGTCAATGTAAGTAGTAACATATTATCAGAACAACTGAAACGAGTACAAGCAGAAGAATTTTATCCCTGTAAACTAGTACCAAAGTTCAAGTGTATAACTAGTGATGCATAATCAAGATAATCATATATCAAAATGTCAACAGAACCATTGAACCAAATATAAACTCAGCTAGTTAAAAAAGCGCTAAAGAATGTTTTAAGGCATATATGAATCAAATGGCTTTTCCATCATGTTCAAAAGCAGCTAGGCTACAGTAACTTGATACTAAAGAACTAATAAATATGTTAATCTCATTTAATGTTTAGAATTAGTTTTTGACAACGCTCTACATACTTAAGAGTTACGTAAATAAAGCCTCCTACACTGATATATTTCATCGGTGTAGAAGTCTTAGATTTGTTACTAACCTTTTAAAACGTTTATTGGTTTGTGTAGAAGACTTGGATCAACTAATAAGAATTGTAACTTTCATCAAGTTCAAGTCTAAGTTTCAGCTAATTTTCATACAATCCTTATGGTTGCCGAAATTAGAGGGTGAAAGCGTTTTGATGAGAGCAGGCTATGAATATTCCAAGAATAAAGGCATGTATGTGTTAATGGTTGGTAATTTGATGTATGTGTTGGTATCTAGATACCAAACATTATGTATGCATTAGTGGTTAGTAATGTGAATATTCAAGTAAAGAGAACTATGTGTTATGTAGTATGTAGGGATGGGCTGGCAATAAGGCAGGTTTGGGACGCTTTTTGATGATCCCAAAGGGTATACAAAATCAAATTCAAGAATTCATAAAATATTACAAAGGCATGTGAGTAAGTACCATGTTGGTTTCTCTACCTTCTCTTCTTCCTTCCACAGTCTGCAACACAGATCCATGCTCATTAATCTTGTGATTGTGTGAAGCATCTTAAGCTTTTAATATGTTAATAAGAACCTATATAGATATTCACCTGTTTTAGAGGAACTTCATGATTAGATGTAATAGCAAGTTCGAAATGATTTGGTCTACCCACTGGAACCGCAGTATGAGGAACCTAATAAACACACATAAACGACATAAGAAACAGTTCATACTGCCATAACTATTTTAACCATGTTACAAAACTGATGTCAATTTAGCTAACATCCAACATCATTGCTCTCCATGGCATTACTTTCCTTCTTTCCTCGTATAGAATTGAATATTATAGGTGACAACTTCTATCCCATTTAATTGCGAATAGACCCATTCGGGTATGTTTTATCTCAATAGATTCAACAAGTGAATAGAAAAACTAGCTAAAACCGAAACAGGTCAAATGGGCTGAACATGTCAAACACGTTCAAATAGCCAACAGTCTATTTTTCTCAAATATTCAGATTATTGTGATATGTTTGTCTTTGTAACCATCATTAATGCATATAAATATTAACTAGTTAAGTATTTGCAGTCAGTTAAGTCTATTATTACTATAAGATGAGCCTTTTCAACCCAAACACATTTTGACCCATAACCCAACCCGCCTAACTTGGCCATCTCGCCACCTCTATTATTATACTTTAAACGCTGGCAATTCATATGAAGATACAAATGAGCTCAAATAATTTAATTAAAACAAACGGAAATAGTAATTAAGTTGATCAACTTTCCAGAGGTCGATCATCTCTCACAGTTGGTATATACGAACTCAATTTACCATTAAGCATAACAGAAATTACAACCCTAAATCCTCATAAGAGATTTTCTAACTAGGAATCCATGTCCTTATATATATAGGATTCCCAATCTTTATCTACAATAAAACCTACCTCCTATATAAGAAAAGACAAACCGATAATTATCTAATCCAATTATACGGATCGTATCAATGTGCTTGACCACAAGTGAACTGTGAAAGCTGGATTATGTTCTTTGATGATGTAACTAAGTAATGGAGCATTATTTACTTTTTCATACTCTATGAGATGGATCACAAACTTACATCATTAGGAATATTCTCCCCAACGAAAGTCTTCTGCATGTTAGCCATCATTGACATCATTGCAGACATCTGAGCAGCCATCTGTGAGCATGTTTCCTCCACTGATGCAAGTCTCTCTTTCATTTCAACAACCTCCGCATTCTTTTCCTCGACCATCTTCATAGCCTCAGCACGACTAGGAATTACAGTCCCGCTGGTAGCATTTAATTCAGATAGGGATACACTACCTTTCCTATCCACTCCCATTATCTGCTGGTAAGCATCATCTAGCGTTGCAGATTCACGAAGTTTGGACTGTAATGAAAATACATGTGTTTATAAGGAGAAAATACAATACACATAACAACTACACACATTTGCTCTATAAAAAAAAGCGAATAACATGAGATTTGAGCTCATACGATTACAGCAGCTGATGTTTCATTCACGGGCTGACCATTTTTGCGTGTCCGAGTCAATATAAATAGTTCTGCCTGTGAGGGTTCCTTCCCATCAGGCCTTTTTTCCCTCTGTAATGGTTTAACAGAACATTAAATTAGTCAAAACACTGGAAGTAGTATGTACAGAGGAAGAACCTTAACAAAGTTATTTGCGGGCATAATTACCTCCTCCTCGAGTAATCTAGCAAAACTTTTTGTGCCTGAGGTGTGGATGAACCTCACCTTTGCACGATTAGCCTTGTTTCTAGCACTAAGTCTCTGAAATATTGCACAAAAATTATATCACTAGCATAACCTTTCCAGTCTAAAAAATTTTCACAGTCTAAAAAATTTTCAAAGTATGTATAAAACTTTTAATTGATGGAATATGACACAAACCTGAAATTCATCAGAGCTCCACTGAGAAACAAGATATGACCATTGGTCAGGAAGAACCCTCCCATCACAGTCTGCAAGCCGTTCCTCATCAGTTGCATGAATATCATAACGAGAAGTCTTAAGATGTGCCTTGAAGTTTCTCCATATACTTCCAAGTGACAACATAACCCATTTCCGACAACCAGGTTCAATATCAAACCTCGTCTGTAAAATATACAAATAATGTATTACATTGTTTAGAACAACGTCTGTAAAATATACAAATACTGTATAATATTATTTTAAATTGACCAAAAGATAGAAGAAAAACTTAAGACATAATAAAAAATTCTCCAGATACCAGAACTTTCTGCCACATATTCTCTTTGTTCTCTTTTGGCATTTTGCTCCAACCATTATAAGTAAGAGGAGCCAAGTTTCCGTCCCGTGCTGTTTGTCCCAGGAATCTGGTTAATTTTGTAGCCTCAGGACCTACAGGCTGACCCAGCTCATTGGTGAAAATTTTAATCCTTCCCGCTGTTTGATGATGTGTTAGCCCATGAAATTGGTGCTTCTTTTGAGTATTTCTCGAATCTGTTTTGAGCAAATTACGGTTAACCATATATGTTTATATCCTAAGCAGTTGCAGTAAAAGAAAATGAAATTTAGTAGATGGTAACAAGAAATACCAATGTTAGCTCATCCTTTTCTGGGGAAGACTCTTGTTGACTAGAGCCCTGCAGGGGTTGACCAGCCTCATTTTTCTGCAAGTGGGTAAAATTATTGGCAAGCGGGTTTTCTTTTTGTCGTTTGTTGTGCCTCAAGACAGAAGACTCTGTAAGTGGCTGGGCATCTGAATGCATTTCACCAGAGTTAGAAACTATATAGATATCAACACTGACATGACATTTAACTATTTAACAGCTAAATTAATAGCTGCAAAATTAAAAGTTACTAATAAGGAGCAGTAACCAAACAAACAAACAAACAAACAAACAAACCCAGTATATCCCACTCAAGAGCAGAGTCTGGGAGGGGTAGGTGGTGGCAAGTCTTTCCTCTATCCAGATAGGTAGAGAGACCGCTTACAAAGACCCCTGGCTCGATAACAAAAGCTATAACGCTAGCGAATCAACATATAATCAAACATACGATATATGATATATGGTATATGGTACAGCACACATCATACAACAAACATTAAATATCACCAAAAGGAAGTATAAATGAACAAGCATGCATCAGAAAGCAGCAAGTTTCCCCTAAAAAGGTCCAAGCGTACTACATACACATCAGGCCCCGTAACAAGTAAACAAAGTCCTTTCCTAGGTACAGAAACCACTAAAGTCCTTAATTTTAATTCTACGTCTCCACTCACTCCTATCCTCGATCATGTGCTCAGAGAGGTGCAAGTGTACCAAATCCCGCCTAATTCTCTCTTCCCAAGTCAACCTAGGTCTTCCTCTACTCTTCCTACCCTCTATGATGATGTTCTCCACTGCTCTGACCGGTGCTACCATGGTCTCCTCTTGACATGTCCATACCATCTTAATCTTCCTTTTCGTATTTTATCTGCAATAGAAGCCACTTCTAACTTCTGTCGAAACACTTCGTTACTTATCCGATCCAGTCTTGTATGGCCACACATCCACCTTAGCATTCGCATTTCCGCACCTCTATTTGTTTCTCGTGCGATTTCTTTATGGCCCAGCAGTCTGTTTCATATAGCATAGCTGGCGTACCGCCACTCTGTATAGTTTTCCCTTAAGTTTTGCTGGAAACCTCTTATCACATAGGATCCCTGATGCTGCTCTCCACTTGCACCATCCTGCTTGGACACGGTGAGCTACATCGCTGTGTATCTCTCCGTCCTCCTACAGGTACGAGCCCAGGTATTTGAACCTAGATGTCCGTGGGACCGGCATACCCTGGATACTGATTTGGGTGTCCTCTTCCTCGTCGCCACCAAAGTTACAATGCATGTATTCCGTCTTAGAGCGACTTATTGTTAATCCTCTGCTCTCTAGCGCTGCTCTCCACTGCTCTAGCTGTCGTTAGCATCATTTTAGATTCTGATATTAAGACAATATCATCCGCGAAGAGCATGCACCACGGACTGACTGTTGTATAGACTTAGTCATCTCATCCAACACTAGTGCGAAGAGAAATGGGCTCAATGCCGATCCTTGGTGGAGTCCCACTTCCACTGAGAATGAGTCTGTGTCTCCTACCGGTGCTCGCACACATGTTTTGCCCCGTCATACATATCCTTAATTAATTTGATATACCTCTCTGGTACCCTTCTATGTCGTAGACTTCCCAAATTAGTTGTCTCGGTACACTGTCATAGGCCTTTTCTAGGTCGATGAATACCATATGGAGGTCCCTTTCTTTTCTCTATATTTCTCCATTATCCGTCTTATGACGTGTATGGCTTCTGTTGTAGAGCGTCCCTGCATAAATCCAAATTGGTTTATTGCTATCTGGGTTTCCCGTCTAATTCTCGTGTCAATAACTCTTTCCCATAGTTTCATCGTGTGACTCAGTAGCTTTATTCCCCTGTAGTTTTCGCAGCCTTGGATATCTCCTTTCTTCTTATATATGGGGACTATGACACTGGTTCTCCACTGATCTGGCATCTTCCCTGTCTTAAAGATAGTGTTGAATAGATCTGTTAGCCATTGGAGACCCTCATCACCCAGGCATTTCCACACTTCAATCGGTATGTTTTCTGGCCCACCACTTTAGCCCTTCCCATTTTCTTCATAGCTCTTTTAACTTCGTCACTGTGATGCTTCTACAATAGCATTGGTTTCGTTGCGTTGTTTGGGTTGTTCTATCTATCTCAGTTTGGTGCCCTTTCACAACATTTAGCTATACTTTTTCATTGACGAACTATCTGTCGCTCTCTCTTTAGCTCTCAACGGCTCCCTCTCTGTCGCTGCCCTAACACCACCGGCCAACGGTCGCCGGTCAACATCATCGCCTTGTTGACCGCCACCGACAGGTCACCACCGACAGGTCAAAGGTCACCGCCGGCCAGCTTCTCCGCAGGTAAGTTCGCCTACACCACCGACAGCCTCCACCTCACAGGTTGCTCGCCCGTGCTCGCTGGTTTGTTAGTGCACGGCTGATTGTGCTGTTGACCTCCGCTCGTGCTCGCTGGTTTGTTTTGGTTCACGGCTGAAACTTTCTGTTGGTGTTCTAGGGTTAAAACCCTAGATCTATTGATAAAGTCAAAGTACCAAATTGGGTGGTGCTAGTTGGTTCTGGTTGTTTTGCTAAAGGATTGGAATACCTTAACTTGGGTACCCCTGGGTGAGTTCGTTCCATTATTCTCTTCTTCCTGTTTTTTTTTTATTCTGCATCACGAATATTCTCCTGTTTTAGGCATTGTTTGGGCTGGGTTGGGAGGACCAGCACTGTTTTAACAGGGAGAGCCATCCCCTGTCTCTATTTGTGGGCATCTAATTGTGTTCTTAATTGTCTCTGTTCTACTTGTTTGTGGGAACCCCCCGCTGTCAGATCTTTCTATCCTTTTATATTCCTGTTTTAGTTCTAGAATAACTTTGGTAAGATCGTTCCATACAGGGTTACATTTTCTCATTTCTAGCTATTTGAAATATTGCTGCTTTCCCGGTATTTCATTTATTGCGTATATCTCTAGTTGTTTGTGTTTTTACTTGTTGAGTGTGTTTAACGTGTGCTTGCTTTCTTTCTAGTGTGTTGGCTGTGTTTTTATTGTTTGGTGGTTGTAGTAGACTCTGCCTGGTATAATAGATAGTACGACCCAATATGTTGCCCCGAGATCATGTTCGGTGAGGAGAGGTGCCAAGACAGGGAATAACGTTTGTAGATTAAGAGTGGCATCGTGGAATGTAGGAACCCTAACTGGTAAGTTTACTAGAGTTAATTGATGTGCTGAGGAAACGTAGGGTCCACATAGCATGCCTGCAGGAGACTAGATGGCGGGGTGGGAGAGCAAAAGGGTGCAATAGTTATAAACTATGGTATTCAGGGTCTGATGGAGCTAAAAACGGAGTAGGTTTTATAGCTGCTAAGGAACTCCAAGATAATGTAGTGGAGGTGAGAAGATACAATGATAGAATTATGTTGTTAAGAATAGTAATAGGAGATGAGGTAGTGACGGTAGTTAGTGCGTATGCACCACATGTTGGATTAGAAGAAACGGAAAGAAAAACGTTCTGGGAGAGTTTAGACCAAGTTATGGGCAACATACCAAGAGAGGAAAAGTTATACATAGGAGGAGATTTTAATGGACATATCGGAAAGGATAATGAGCATTTCCAACTGGTGCACGGAGGCTACGGATATGGTCTTAGGAATGACGGCGGTAGGGAGCTTCTTGAATTTGCAGTAGCGCATGACTTAGGCATCATAAATTCGTTCTTTAAGAAAAGAGACTCACATCTAATCACGTTTAGCAGCGGCGGGAGACACACGCAGATAGACTATCTATTGATGAGGAGAGAAGATCATAGCTCGTGGAAAGACTGTAAAGCAATCCCGGGAGAGACGGTTGTGACACAACACCATATGTTGGTGGCGGATATACGCGTCAAGAGGCCAATTGCACAACAAAACAAGAGAGTTACACCCAAGATCAGATGGGGCCAGCTCAAAGACGAAAAGATTACCATTTTTAGAGATAAAGTCATACAAATGAACCAAACTGGGCCACAGGAAGATGCAAACCAAAAGTGGGAGGTTATGGCAAATAGGCTCATCCAAGCAGCTAAAGAAACGCTTGGAGTCACAACAAAAAGGGCAGTTGGTCATAAGGAATCATGGTGGTGGAACGAAAATGTACAGGAGAAGATACGTATCAAACAACAAAGTTTTAGAGAGCTCATACACTGTAACAATGACGAAGAACACGCGGAGCTAAAACAAAAGTACAAGGAGGCTAAGAGACAAGCGAAAAAATCGGTGTCTGAGGCAAAGAACACGGCGTATGAAATGATGTATAAGCGACTAGAGACGAAAGAAGGAGAGCATGACATGTTTAAGATAGCCAAGGCAAGAGAAAGAAGAAGACAGGACCTGACAATGGTCAAGTACATAAAGGATGCATGGAAAGGTTTTGGTGAAGGAGAAAGATATCAAGGTCAGATGGAAAACTTACTTCGATAACCTATTTAACAATAGGAATCAAAATCAACAAACTGAGGTAGATAGAACAACTCAAACAACGCAACAAACCAATGCTATTGTAGAAGCATCACCGTTGACGAAGTTACAAGAGCTATGAAGAAAATGGGAAGGGCTAAAGCGGTGACAACATACCGATTGAAGCGTGGAAATGCCTGGGTGATGAGGGTCTCAAATGGCTAACAGATCTATTCAACTATCTTTAAGACAGGGAAGATGCCAGACCAGTGGAGAACCAGTGTCATAGTCCCCATAATAAGAAAAAGGAGATATTCAAGGTTGCGAAAACTACAGGGGAATAAAGCTACTGAGTCACACGATGAAACTATGGGAAGAGTTATTGACACGAGAATTAGACGGGAAACCCAGATAGCAATAAACCAATTTGGATTTATGCCAGGACGCTCTACGACAGAAGCCATACACGTCATAAGAAGGATAATGGAGAAATATAGAAAAGAAAAGGGACCTCCATATGGTATTCATCGACCTAGAAAAGGCCTATGACAGTGTACCGCGACAACTAATTTGGGAAACTCTACGACTTAGAGGGTACCAGAGAGGTATACCAAATTAATTAAGGATATGTATGACGGGGCAAAAACGTGTGTGCGAGCACCGGTAGGGAACACAGACTCATTCTCGTGGAAGTGGACTCCACCAAGGATCGGCATTGAGCCATTTCTCTTCGCACTAGTGTTGGATGAGATAACTAAGTCTATACAACAGTCAGTCCCGTGTTGCATGCTCTTTGCGGATGATATTGTCCTAATATCAGAATCTAAAATGATGCTTAACGACAAGCTAGAGCAGTGGAGAGCACGCTGGAGAACAAAGGATTAACGATAAGTCGCTCTAAGACGGAATGCATGCATTGTAACTTTGGGGGTCACGAGGAAGAGGACACCCAAATCAGTATCCAGGGTATGCCGGTCCCACGGACATCTAGGTTCAAATACCTGGGCTCGTACCTGCAGGAAGACGGAGAGATACACAGCGATGTAGCTCACCGGTCCAAGCAGGATGGTGCAAGTGGAGAGCAGCATCAGGGATCCTATGTGACAAGAGGTTTCCAGCAAAACTTAAGGGAAAACTATACAAAGTCGTGGTACGCCCAGCTATCTATATGGAACAGACTGCTTGCCATAAAGAAATCGCACGAGAAACAAATAGAGGTTGCGGAAATGCGAATGCTAAGGTGGATGGTGGCCATACAAGACTGGATGGATAAGAAACGAAGTGTTTCGACAGAAGTTAGAAGTGGCTTGTATTGCAGATAAATACGAGAGGAAAGATTAAGGTTATGGACATGTCAAGAGGAGACCAATGGCAGCACCGGTCAGAGCATGGAGAACATCGTCATAGAGGGTAGGAAGAGTAGAGGAAGACCTAGGCTGACTTGGGAAGAGATAATTAGGCGAGATATGGCACACTTGCACCTCTCTGAGCACATGATCGAGGATAGGAGCGAGTGGAGACGTAGAATTAAAATTAAGGACTTTTAGTGGTTTCTGTAGCTACGAAGGGACTTTCATTACTTCTTACGGGCCTCATGTGTATGTAGTACACTGCGACCTTTTTAGGGAAAATTTGTGCTTCCCTGATGCAGGCTTGTTCATTTTATATTTCTTTTTGGTGATATCTTAATGTTTACTGTATGATGGGTACGGTATCATATATCATATAGCTTATATCATATGTTTGATTATATGTTGATTTCCTAGCTTTATTGCTTTTGTTATCGAGCCGGGGGTCTCTTTGGAAGCGGTCTCTCTACCTATCGGGATAGAGGAAAGACTTGCCACCACCTACCCTCCCAGACCCTACTCTTGATGGGATATACTGGTTTGTTTGTTTGTTTGTTTGTTTATCTATCTCAGTTTGTTGATTTGGATTCCTTATGTTAAATAGGTTTATCGAAGTAAGTTTCCATCGCACCTTGATATCTTTCTCCTTCACCAAAGCCTTTCCATCCGCAGCCTTTATGAACTTGACCATTCTCAGGTCCTGTCTTCTTCTTTTCTCTTGCCTTGGCTATCTTAAACAAGTCATGCTCTCTTTCTTTCGTCTCTATCGCTTATACATCATTTCATATGCCGTGTTCTTTGCCTCTGACACCGATTTTTTCGCTTGTCTCTTAGCCTCCTTGTACTTTGTTTTAGCTCTGCGTGTTCTTCTCGCTGTTACATCGTATGAGCTCTCTAAAACTTGTTGTTTGATACGTATCTTCTCCTGTACATTTTCGTTCCACCACCATGATTCCTTATGACCAACTGTCCTTTTTTGTTGTAACTCCAGCGTTTCTTTAGCTGCTTGGATGAGCCTAGTTGCCATAAACCTCCCACTTTTGGTTTGCGTCTCCCTGTGGCCCAGTTTGGTTCATTGGTATGACTTTATCAGGAGCAGTAACCAAAAAGCTAAATTTTAAACACCATATTTAACAGAAACTATCAGTGTTGTAAAAATCGCTAGGCGCTAGTCGGGCGGTGAGGTGGGGACTAGGGATTAATCGGGATTAATCGGTTTGGAGATTTTATATGTATTTTCGTAAATTATATATAGTTGTTAAGATTAGTATACTTCAAACATAATTAACAAAACATAAAATAACAATCAGTGTTTTAAAGTTTAAAAATCAAATATTTCAACACATAATAGAGAAAATATAATAATAAAATAGACAATATAAATTGTCAATAATCACAATATCATATATAATTAATTGACATATATGACAATAATTCAAATATTATCTACGACTTTCTAGCCTTTTCTTTCCTTCTTTAGAAGCCTTGAAAGTAGTCCCCAGAGCAGAGTCTTCCCAAATGGATAGACAAGTATGTGCCGGAGCACAACCGCACAAGAAGCCGGAGCAAGGGCTTGCGCAAGGGGTTCACACCGGCTGCGCAAGGGGCGCCGTTGCTGCTGCGCAAGGGGTCGCTGCTGCTTGCGCAAGGGGCTTCGCTGCGCTGGCGCAAGGGGCTCGCTGCGGCAACGCAAGGGGCGGTCGCCGGAGCAGGGGTTCGCCGGAGCAAGGTGGAGCTGAGTTTAGGTGATGCGGCGGTGGAGCACACACACCCAGGTTAGGTTAAATGCTTTCACTCTCTTTGGATGGATCGAGCAAAATTTTTTGTTGACCGACTTTGACCGGAACCACCGATTACACCGATTACCAACGCCTAGGACCGATTTTCTCCCGATTAATATCGCCTAGATCCGACGAGCGCCTAATGGCTCCGATTAGCCATAATCGACAAGGCTAGGGGCCGACTACCGATTAATCCCGATTATCGGCCGCCTAGCCCTATTTTTACAACACTGGAAACTATAACAGCTGAAATGGAATTAAAACGAGGATACATCAATAATATTGATAATCTATCAAAGTATCACTAACATAGTAACATAAACTTTGTGTTGATCAGGATTAACAGTACCACTAGAATTGATAATAGTAATAGTGAGTAGCACCAACATCAACTAATTTACAGTGACTGCTAAAACTAACAGCTAAAATGAGCAGGACACAAAATAAGAGTTACCACTAATTCTAAAGTAATAGTGGATGATGGATCTAAAATATATCGGAGTATTATTCAAGAGCTTTGATCATATGACAAGCCTATCTTATTGTTTCCATATATTAGATGACTTGCATTCCCCAACTGCAAGCAAATGTTTAGGGAACATATCAAGTACTTTGTACCTATTACTTTTAGTAAACAATCTAAGGATGTAAATGTGATTGTCTTTAAATCTCTAGGTTTAAGTAGTACAAATCTTATGCCTATTAGACCTCTAGGTGTCATACTAAATGGAGATATGGTAGCAAAGGTGGGGGTGTTCCTGCCAGAATCATCATGCCACATCAGATATCATCCCACATCAATATCATCCCGCTTTGGCTTACTCTCCATCTCAAGACTTCGTTTTTTGCTTCACCAAATCAGTGTTAGGTATCTTACGCAGAAACAAACAACAACAATTGCACGCACGGACACGAAAGCAATAAGAACACGAGGATATAGTGGTTCGGTCAAAATGACCTACGTCCACTCTCTGCAACTAGATATCATCCCGCTTTGGCTTACTCTCCATCTCAAGACTTCGTGTTTGCTTCACCAAATCAATGTAGGTATCTACGCAGCGGAAACAAACAACAATTGCACGCACGCACACGAAAGCAATAAGAACACGAGGATATAGTGGTTCGGTCAAGATGACCTACTTCCACTCTTTGCAACTAGGTATCTTATTAAGCTCAAGGGACAAGATTACAATACAATGACTTGCTCTATTATAAAGATAATTAGGGTTTCAAGAAGCTTCATTGAGCCAGGCCATAACTCCATCCAAATCCCAAAGGCCTTCACACCTCAACAATGTTCCACTAGAAGGTCTTGCGAATACTCCAGCTAGCCATCTAAGAAAAGCAACCCTGTCATCCAGTATTATCAGTAATCTTCAAATAATAAAAATCCTTCAAGCCTCCAATTCTAAAGAACAAGCTAAGATTTTAATTCAAGTCCTCTAGTTGCAGTGGCCCCTTTTCATCAATTACTTGAAAGGGCCCACTGAAGCTCCCTCGAGCTCCAACTGAGTCGTGGCAAATTCCACCAACGCCTCATCCTCTGTCTCAACTGATTTACATGATCCACCAGATTAAAGACACACTGAGAACCACTAAGACTTCTCCAATTCGCAAACAATCACCAGGAGAGAATTTTCCAACGTAGTCCTCAACCCAACGATTCTTCTTGACTGTATCCGGAACATGCCCCATGCTCCCACTGTCACAACTCCTCTGATTGGTTTAAACTTATGACCCCATTCAGCTACAATCTCTCTCCAGACTTCTGTTCTCAAAATGAACTCTCTTCTTAGCAGATTTAGCGAACCCCACTTTGACTTGCTTAACCGGGTTGATCATTCCCTCAGCAGGTACCTCCACCATGCACAATGACCCATGTTTATCACCACGAGCACAATCACCCGGTTCCCATTGATTACCCTCCTTTACCACCACCAAACCTGACTTCCACCTTGTTCATCCAGTTTACTAACGAAAATAATTTCTTTTTCAACCCAGAATCACCATGACTTTTTTCAGGTTCCATGTAGTTCCCAATGGAGTCACCAAATCAATATAACTCATGCCCATTACAACAAGCATTCTGACATCAGCAAGACATACCTTCCAAAATCCCTTGTTTTCAGTTCACCATCATTTCACCCACCGCCGTGTGCGGCGTAAAACAAAGAACCAGAATCCATGATCCAAGAATCCACACTGTTTTCAGCCTCAGAATTAACACATCACCATCACTGACATCCTTAGAAGTAGTGTTGAGAACCTTTCTTTGGACATTGACTCCCTGTTGTCAATAGCGAACGTAGCGGGCGCTATAGCGCGCTATGTCGCGAACAGGTCACGGCCGCTATCTAGTAGTTAGCGGTATATAGCGACTTGCAGTGGTATTTTTATTTTTATTTTTTTTTTTTTTATTCTTTATTACTATAAAGTTGACACAAATAGAGTATTTTAGCTAATTCGGTGGTGTTTGCTTATATTTCTACTAGTTATAGCTAAACATGTTTTATTTATTGAATGTAAAACATTTCTTAAAGCTTCTACTATCTTATCGCTAAACACGAAATAGCGGGCGCTATTTATCGCTATTCGCTACATAGCATATATGTGGCTTGTCGCTATTTACCGCTATTCGCTATTGACAACTATGATTGACTCTTAACATGTCCATCCTCGTTTGCAGATCCAACACCTCATTTTTCCGAGTTCGAGTTAACTCTTTCCCCACTCTCGCCGCTGCCTCGGCTATTTTCCCTTCCACTGCCAACGTGTAACATCTCAGACAATGATCCAACTTTGCACTTTTTAGACGTGTTCTTCACCTAGCACAATGTCTCAGATCTTTTCAAATTCATTTCGTTAGCCCTCATAGAATTTATAACAGTAGTCACTGTTAGGACCAACTATCAGGCAATGAAGATAGTAACACCACGGCTCGAGTCTCCATTATCGAATTTTATTCCCACATATTCTATCTTGACATAATAGAATTCAGATCATTAATGTAGGAAGTGACTGAGTTTCCTTCTTTCATTCTCGTCATGAACAGTTCCCTCACCAAGAACACTTTATTAGTTATAGATGGCTTTTCATACATATTTGATAGAGCCAACATCATACCACTTGCGGTGGTTTCTTTCAAGATGTTAAAAGCAACGCTCTTCGTCAAAGATAACATAAGAGCCGCTCTAGCTTTCTTGTCCTTGGAATCCCAACTGCTTCTTTAGCTTTCTCCACCTCTCCGGTTTCTTTTCCAGTACCATATCCAAATCCTTTTGACACAATAATGCTTCTATTTGCATTTTCCCACCAACCAAAATCAATACCATTGAACTTTTCGATCACAGTCTTCCCGTCTACAGCCATAATAGCAAAACGAAGACAAACAAAAGAAATAAGCACGTTGAACAGTTGATAACCAGTCAATCAGAAGGATAAACGAACCAATTTCGGTACTTCCAACCAAAACCCTAGGCGGCGGCACAACCCTAGGTAATGACGGCGACGGCAGTAACCCTACGCGGCGCAGCGCAAAAACCCTAGGCGGCGGTGGCGGCGGCAGAAAACCCTAGGTGTACGAAAATCTTCAAAAAACAGTAATCAAGAGCCTGATGCTCCGATACCATTTGTTAGGTGTCTTAAGCAGCGGGAACAAACAACAATTGTAAGCACGCACACGAAAGCAATAAGAACACGAGAATTATAGTGGTTGGTTAAGATGACCTATGTCCACTCTCTGCAACTAGGTATTTTATTAAGCTCAAGTGTAACACCTACGAAATTTTCATATTATTTTGTCAATTAAATAATTATGGTTATGTTTCAAGCGTGACTTCATGACTAAGTTTTAGATAAAAACTTAATGTCTAAGCCTTTAGATACAACTTAATAGTTAAGCTATGGATAAAACTTAACAATTAAATATTGGATAAAATTTAGTGCCTAAGTTTTAGATAAAATTAGGATGAAACTTAACGGCTAAGTTTTGGATAAAGCTTAATAGCTAAAACTTGGATAAAATATAAAACTTAATGGCTAAGTCTTGAATAAAATATAAAAACTTAATTGCTAAGTTTTGAACTTTATAGTTAAGTTTGGATAAAACTTAATAGGTAAGAAATACTTAATGAGTAAGAATATCCATATATAAATAGATGCCTCTTGCTTCATTTCATTTCATAACCTTTGGATCGTCTTCCTTACTTTCACACACGAAACTCTCAACTACCTTTTAAAAACCATAAAAATAACCCGAGATTAGGAAACCGGTGTATATGTTCTAGACAACAAGTATAGAAATTTTGAATTAATCAAGGTGTTAGAGGCTCGGGACTTAACCCTTAAGTTACTTCGAGGTTCAGAAACAAAAGCTTATCAAGTTTAGAGGCTTTGTTCAACTTACAAGGTGAACACGTTTAATACTTTCAAAACATTCAAATGATTTTCTTTTGCGGAAATGGCATTAGTACGTTAACCATGATAATGCATAGAGGTATTCTGCTAAAACATTTAGACCAAAGTATATGTATGTTTGATCAAATTATATCCTGGGGATGGGTGAAAATCCCATACCGGGGCTGGTTCAGACTCAGTGCAGATTCGGAGAGTCCCGTAGTAAGACTACCTGAGCACCAATACCAGTATTATATAGGGGGACTTCCAGTTGAAATAGACTGCTAAATATGTGGTTTACCGTTAATTTATGATTAACAGTTTATCGTTATTTATGCCGAAATATTTTTGTGTCAAATCAAATGTATTCACCAGCTTTTCGTTGATGTATTATTTTCAAACATTTTCAAGTAAACATGATTAAATATGTTTAGTCAGGTGTTAGTGCTGGATGGACTATGAATCCTAGGCATGGAAACCCTGTGATGAATATAGTAGCAAGAATAGTGTCGGAAGGACTAAAGTTTCCTAGGCATAGACCTTGTAGCAAGTTTTGAATATCTGTCAGTAGACAGAAAATTTTGTAAACATTGCGTTAAACAATGTTATGTAAAATTATGGGTATTTAATCCCCCAACGAATATATGAAAGTTTATTTTGATAAATCATCAGTTATTTTATTTTATGAAATGAATTGTGAAATGATTTTCCACTGCGTAAACGTCTTTTAAAACAAACAAATAAAATTGTACAATAACGAGTCTAATCGGTCGCACTCCCGAGGTGCCCTGAGACCGGGGTGTGACATCAAGGGAAAATTACAATATAATGACATGCTCTATATATATAAAGATAATTAGGATTTTAAAAAGCTTCAATGGGCTAGACCCATAACTCCATCCAAAAGCCCAAAGGCCTTCACACCTCAACAATCAGCACCACCATGCCCACCATCATGTTTCCACCATCATCTCTCTCTACCACCTCTCACTCTCACCGCCTCATCACCCTCCTTCCACCGGTCTCTCTTGACACGAAACCTACACCCAGGGGCCTAAAGGACAAAATAATGCTTTGGCCCACATATTACGGATTAGAGCATCCTAGTCACATGTCTAACAGTTCCGCAACCCAACATAATAATACACGCGAACGAAGAAAATCCGCAACCCAACATAATAACACACGCGAACGAAGAAAAAATTGACATGTGCTAGAGTTGAGATGTAGTATCATAATCATGTTCTCTATGAATCTATATATATGAGTTTGGGGAGAAGCAATCTTAACAACATGCTAATGATGCTCCTCGTGGTTATACTAGTTTCATAATTTTTTTCTTTACCTATAAATAAAAGATATGAATAAGAGGGTGATGGAATATATAATGAGTAGCATAAAAAAAGTAATTGGAATCGTAGGACGTTAAACGTCCATTGATTACAAAAATACTAAAATGAAAAGAGGAAAACTTTGTTGCCTTAAAAAAATATCCTTAATTAAGCAATAACATGTCTGACAACCACAATGCAAAAACAACAGAAAACAATGGTTCTCTAAGTCAGAAAAAGAACTACAATAGTGATCAATGCAACTAATGTGTTCTTAACACGTTGTAGAACAATAACATAAAATTTTACTTAACTCAGATGTGATATAAAAGGGGATGAAATGACAAATTCAAAAAAAGAATGGAAGATATCAAAGATATTAAGACTGTATTACATAAATATGATATCTCATAAGTTCTTATAGCCAAACTTAGCACAGTAATAGTAACAAAAATTTCAACGATGGGGTCCTTAAACTGCTTACTAATAATAGAAATGATAGGGTCCTTAAACTCCTTACCAATAATAGCAGATGGTTGTTCCGTGTGTAATCTAGCTTCATTCCAGTGCTTCATGAAAAATGTCTTCACCCGCTTCATGAGCTTCAAAATGTGATCACCCTTTTTATTATAAGTGAGACAATTGTGCCAAATATATTGTACATCCTTGAAAACATCTCCTGAATTCATGTACTTGAGACCATTCTTAAGGTTGTTGCGTATAGTACCAAAATCCATTGGTGTCTTGATAACATCTAAATAATCCTGCTTCAAGTTCCACCCGAATTACTCACAGAACATCGTATGATACAATAAACAAAAAAAAATGTTTGTGGTTCTATCATATTCTACCATCCCTAGGCATAATTTTGTAGATAAGTTGCTTTTTAAAAATACTAATTATTAAAATAATAAAAGAATTTCCAAACGCCAATAAACATGAATAAAAAGTAATGAGTTACTTCATTTTCTAACAGTGAAGCATGCATGTAAAAAACATGCATGTACAAGAGCAACATAATTAAAGGTTATTATCAAAGACTTGCATGGGGTGGACCTTGGAGCAACATTAAGGTAGCCGGCATACGACCTGATGGTCATGAGTTAGAGTCAATGGAACCTGGCCAGACCCAAAAGGATCGGAGCCCACAAACATAACATCCACAACGACAACAAGTGAGTCTTTCTTATTACTTTGGAGGTGATGAGGAAATTACAATTGCATGGGTCCTATAAATAGTGTAGAGATTGGGGTTAAAATCCCTTAAATCTTAGGCTATAAAAAGGATGACAGGTTGTAGTATAGCTGTCAAATTTTGTCAAATTGTAATCTACCATCAAAAAATTCAACCTGTCAAAATTAGTCGAAAGCTAAGGCTGGCTGCCCTCAAGCCTCCACACGCCTAACAATCTCCCACTTGGAGGTTGATTACTTCAAATGCACTCCATAATTTTGCAATCTTCCTCTCTTGTTAGTTGCAACACCTTCACATTGATCAACCTTGAAGGCCAAACGGCCAGTTTAAGCGTCACCTCATCATGTACCATGGGCTTTGTCAACGTATCTGTCATCGATGACTCTGCTAGAAACCCAAGTTCAGCTCTTTCTTGTGACCCTTTCTCCTCTTTCATACCCTACTCCCACTATAAAAATCTTTACTATGCGAATTCTACACAACACTAAGGTTCTCTGGTTTCTAAACTAGATATCCTGACCCACTAAACTTTGCTTAATCTATTGATTCTCTAGTCTTCAGCAGATCTCCTCACCCTCTAATCTACAGTAGACTAGATCTTCTAACCCTCTATAGCGGTGGAAATGGAATTGGAGGAGTTGAACCATCTTTAACCTCTGAGTTCCTACCGTTACGAATATCTTTTAAACTTTCATTTGTCACAGGCCTATCTTTAACCACAACTTGCACCAACCTAATATGTGCTTTCTAAACTCCTGAATCTATGAATGTAACCTTTTTCTGGCAATAAGCTCCACCAGACCCAACTTTCACTTTCATCATATCTGGAAGTTCCCCTTTGTTGTTGGCATCTTCAAACATGGCGAACTTGATTCAATTGTGACTGCATTAACTTCTTCTGATTGTACCTAGACCATGTATAGAGTCCCTATCTTATTAACAAAAGCAAGTTCCTTTTGCTACTTTTCAATTACCATTCCCGAACATAACTTGATATCCATGGTCATCCAACTGCCTAACAAAGATAAGCATTCTCTTTAGGTATGGATTAAGGTTGACATCCTTCAATGTCCAAGTGCACCCCAAGAGGTCTTCAAAGCAATTTCCTCATGCCCATGATATCGTAAGTCTCATCATCTACGAATCGTCCCTTCCAGAGGTTTCCAAGTTTAAGATTCTTCATATCTCCATGTTATATAAGACATGGAGTTATGATCCTAAATCCATAACCCAAGATCTGCTAGGCCCTCAACGCAACAAATTAGTGTGTCATCTTAGTCTTCTGTTGCAACATTCACATCTTTCTTATCTCTGCACCTGCCAGAGTTGTGCACCGATTTATGAAGTGCCCTGTCTTTTTGTAGTTCCAACATATAATATCTTTCATGTGTTCTGAAGATTCGCCCACATTGTTTCCCATTTAAATCTTCTTCCTCTACCTTTTGTACTCAACAGTGTTTGAAGATTTGCCTGAACTCCTGTCTTATATATTCTAGAATCAGGTCACGCGTCCCTTCAAACAATAAACTTAGCAATTCCGGATGAACTGCTAACTGCTATAAATTTCCCTAACCAACTCTCCGGCAAGAAAGACAATAAAAGAAGTGCGTGAACGTCATCATCAAATTTAATGCCAACCGATAACAATCGAGATATGACTGGTTTAAAATCATGATATGAGAGTACATACAGACGTGCACCTTTCATTTTGGTATTGAGTAACCGCCGAATTAAAAATACCTTATTTGAGGCAAACAGCTTCTCAAACATATCGGTTAGGGCCTTTAATAATCCTGTAAGGGTTTTCATTGATGTTGTTGTAAGCCACATTCTTCGGCAGAGATGGTATGATCACCCCTAGAGCTTGTCGATCGAACAAATCGCAATCTACATCAAACAACTTTTCTAATTTCACTCCCAACAACATATGTAAGTTCTTCCACTAGTTAATCTTCAATATGCATCTTCAAGAATCAAACTCATCGATCTTGATCTTCCCCTTTTGTCATGATAACCGAAAAAACAAACGAGCATAGCTCTAATACAACTTGCTAGGCGATTATAAGGCTGTCCAAAAAAATTTCTGAACTCTTTTCGAGAATTTGTTCTGGCCAAACAGAGCTGAACCAGCAGCCGCTGGTGAACATGCTTCGAAACACAGCAGGCCACTGTTGTTGATGCTTCTGTTCTGATCTCACCTGCTGATCTGGTAGCAAGTTCGATGGTCACAAGACACGCTACTACATACCAACAACAGACAAATGCAACTCCAGAGTAGTGTGAAATATCCCTAAGATATTTTAACCATCCAATTGATTTATTTTAAAACTTTATAGAATGTATATCATAAAAGCTTACTCCTGATTTTGGTGGGAATCAAGCAATTGAAAACAATAATTCCATTGGCCCAAATAGAATGATCAAACATCCCTAGACACTTCAACAAAAGCACATATATGTAGATAAAAAAACAAAATGTTAAGTACATTCCAACAGTAAACTTACAGGTATCCCAAGTGCAATAGGATCTACAGGTCTGTTAAACGGATCAGCTGCATCCAATTTCATGGTCTTTTCAATCACCTAGGGTAGAAAAAATATATCTATAAGTGTAAAGCAAGTATGCACAGTTACACAAGGATGCTCAATGTAACTTATATGATATAATAAACCATACTCCTAGCGCAGCATTCAATTCTTGCGGCTTGTATTCTGGATTCTGATGCATTTGGCTTCTGTTTCCTCGAGACCCATGTCGACGCGAGGTTGATCCCTCTGCGCATTGCTGATTGAGCCATCTACTAAGCTCCTTGACAGGTTACCCACACCACCAACTTCCTTGGACACTTCTTTAATAATGGATGCAATCATATGACTCAATCCGTTCACGTTAATCTCCATCCTCCCACTATCATTTCTTCCTACATCTAAATCTCCTTGCCTTCCCCTCATGAGGGAACCAGTTCTTTGAGTTCGGTTCCAATGCGCATCGAGGAGGCGATATTTCCTGATGTCCTTTCATCAGATTCAGATATGCCAAAAGCAGCATCATTCTGAGGTGTGTTTTTCACCAATGGGGCTTTAGGTTTTTGCTCTTTATACGAACGCGTCCGCTTCATTCTTATGCACCTCTACAGATTCCTACAGCATGTTAAAGTAACAGAACAAACACCAAATAAGTTCAAAACTACAACTGCAAATACCCAATTATCGATCAATTCGATTTGTGCAATCCACTGCGAATTGTCGATTATTGATCGATTCGATTTGAAATGTAGCTGATCAGCTGACTTAATTGCATGATAACAACGAATTTGTTGAAATTGAGGCATCGTGAAGGGATTGTTGTTTAGAGTAAAAGAGCAGGAGAAACAAAAGATTGAAGAGGTGAACTTACACAGCGATGGGGAGTGAAATGAAGACGACGGAGATGGAGGCAGAGATTTATGTTAGGGTGAAATTGGGGCTCTCAGTGAGTATACATCGGAGCCGATGAGAAAGATGAAAGGGGAGAAACCCTGTTGCAAACAGGCAACGATAGCTGCTGTATATTCATTTCATTTCATACCCTGGTGTAAATAAGGGATACATGTTAGATACACCGTCTACTTAAACTCTTTAGTATCGTCGTTTACAGCTGCAGTTTACCGACCCTTTATTATTATTTTTTTTAAACTGCAGTTTACTCTTTTTTAAATTTTTACATGGTGTGTGTTTCAAAAACAAAAAAAAAAACGATTCGGAAAAAGAACCGGACAGGTTTGGAAAAAAACAGGTTTGAATCAAACCGGTTTTCAATCCGATCCGAACCGCCGGTTGTATACCGATTTGGTAGCCACAGATTCAAAAACGGTTTGTAAATTGGTTTAAAAACTAAAAAACCAGTTAACAGGTAAAAAAACCAGTTAAACCGGTAAAAATGGTTTATTTAAAAAAACCGATTTCAAACCGGTCTAAATCGGTTTAACAGGTTCGAGTATTCAGTGAGTCACACCGGTTTGAACCGTGACAAAAAAAATTGGTTCGTTTTTTTACCCGAACCAATTTGAGGAAAAAACCAGTTTGTACACCTCTAATCATCGTGTCACAAGAGGTATCCAAGATCGTATTAAAACTAAGTGGGTGTTTGGGATTGTTTTTAACTTATTAATTTTGAAAAGTTATTGAGTTATGAAAAATATTTGGTAAGGACAGTATCTTTTCTCTTAACGTGAGTTTTCTCTTGAGAGTGATCTTTAGTTTCGTACTTGAGTAATGGAGATGATCAGATGCGTCATTGGCCTTTTAGTAATCTAATTAGCCGTTAAAAAATATAGGGTAAAAATGAGTTTTTGAAGTAAAAGGAGTAACTTACTAACTTTTGAAAACTCTTTTTAGTCTGTTATTTCAATTATAATCCTCTATTAGTCTACTAATTCCTATTAATCCCCCCTAATTTATAAAAGTATGTCTTTTTTGTCATTTTATAATTTTTTAGTTTATAAATTAATCACAATATTTTTTAGAAACTTCTTTTGAAAAGTAATATGTTAAAAAGTCATTTTATTAAAAGCATTTTTCAACTAACATAAGCAATTTCAAACATGGCCTAAGACTTTTTGGATTCAAGTTTCACGTGTAATAAACTTTTAGGTTGAGTCAAGAGGGTTTCTCACCTAAGGTAAGTATTCTTTACGGGTTTCCCTCTGAGACGTGTAAGCCTAGAGCCTCAAAGTTTTGTAATCGAGTAATGAAGATGATCCGAATGGATCAGTAGTCCGTTAATTATCCAAAAAGCAGTTCAAAAATTAATTTATTTTTTATGTAGATGAGGTTTGGTTCATTGATTGTATGGTTTTGCATGACTTGTTTTAGAGACCTAAAATACCTACGTAACAACATAGGTAATGGGTGAAGGTCCATAACTCTTTAATCAACTAAAAACAAAATCGAATAGGAAGAAAGATGGAACAGAATGCTTGAGACTTTTATTTAATTAAAAGCTGAATTCTTTTTCCATTAAACATAGACCATATTTAAACTAAACAAAAACAAATCTTACTATAACTCATACTCCTATCTTTTAAGAATTAAAAAACTAACTAAATCTTCTAGCTAATAAAAATAAAACATACTAATTGTTAATAATAAAAGACTTGTAACTAGACTAAAACTCCTAAAAATTATCCAATATTGCATCACATTCAAAACACTTAAATTCGCTCTTATCTTTGTCTCCTCGACCTCTTCCACGTCCTTTTTCTCTTCTACTGAAGCTTCTTCCTTGACCCCTACCACAGCTTTGATTATGATCGCCTTGTCCCTTTCCATATGCTACTTTCTAAATCTTTAACGTTTTGATTACTTGAAGTTGCTAGTAGAAGTTTGTTTTGATCATAGTGTATATTTTAGTCCGTTAGTATAAAAATTTGGCTCGATAGTGTAAATTTTTATATAAATATCGAGTTCGCTCCCCTAAAAAATTAAATCCCCCTCCCCCCTGACAGGGATGTTTAGGTTTAGGGTTTAGGGTTCAAGCTCCGCCACTGCATCTTCCTCCATCTCACTCCTTAGAGTTTGTAAGCGAGCTTTCTGCACTCTTTCTACTCCTAGATGTCGAACCCCTGATGATTCCCAACATCCATGCATCCTTATGTTTTGAAACCTGAAGTACAACATCCTCAAAAAAATTTTGGAAAATAAAAGCCTTGGCCATCAGGTTCTTTCTACCGAATTAACTGCCTCCCATAATTCATACGCTTGAAAATATATTCCACCATAATTGACCAACTTGTATACCTGGTAGATGTAAATTTGAGACACTACAGTGGAATGTTGCATTGATTGGTACAATGGTTGATTTGCCATTCTTTTCTTGCTTGCTTAGACTTGCTTTCTTTCTTGTCTGACCTTCTTTTTTTCTATCTTATTTTCTTCTTTCTCGTTCTTTCTTTCTGCTTTCTTCTTTCTTTCTTTTTATTTCTTCTTTCTCTTTCTTTCTTTTTCCACTTGCAGGATCGGTATTTGTCACACCCCAACCTTGATGGCGGAATCGTCGAGGTGTGAGGGATAAGATTGTTCACAACCGCATAACGCTATGTTTAAATATAAATATTCAAATTAATAGTTTCAAAAGAAATTTCAAACATAAGTCTCAATACGCAATAAGTTCAAACATAAATCAAAACATAACATAACATTTTATTTATTTAACTATGTTCACGTTCTAGTTTTATTGCAAGCTTCAAAAGATCACTTTAAACTCGGGGGTTACCTGAAACATGATAAAAATAAAAGGTCAACTAAAAATAGTTGGTGAGTTTCCAAGGTTTTCATACATAATATAAAAAGATTACAAGTAGCAATTCATGTCATAGGTTATAAGCTAGTAAGGTTATAGAACACATATCTTTACAATCAAACCTCGACTTGATTACAAGTATATAAGATTGGCTAAGTGTATTTGGTTCCCTAGTGCACAAGCATACGGCTCCTAGGAGTCGGCAGTTCATCGACTTTAGCACCAAATAGGCTTGTCAGGCTCAAAGATCTAAGACGTCGCCAGGCTAGCAATAGTTAATGATTGTAACAAACTATGTATCTCATATAATCACTTACAACACACAAATAACCATGACAAAATATAAAGATGAATTGCAAGTACTTTATAAGTCTCAAACGTTTATAAGTGTATGATGTATAAGTATCATGTTTCACCCCAAAATGGTGTGAAATAAAGTAAAAAGGGGCAAGGAAAACTCACATGGCAAATAAGTATAGGAATGATGATTATTAAGAAATATTGTTAAACGTTCCAAGTTGTATCGTCACAAGACACCTAAATATATTTAAACACAAGATTAAAGTCTAAAATCAAGTTCAATGAATTATTATGAGCTAGGGTTCTATTTGAGATTTGGGGGTTTTGTCAATTATATTTAACAAATGAAACCTAATTATATTTTCGTAGAAACGATTTGTTTATTTTATAAAATATGAAACAAGAATAATATTTTTTTAAAAATTTTTACTATTATTCATAAAGTTTAATTAGGGTTTTGTAATAAAAATAAACACGATTTAACCGACAACTAAATAAACACTGGTTGAAATAATACTTAGTATTTTAAGTCTAAATTTATAAATATATATTAATTATAACCTTCCTTTTTTTAAAATTTTTAAATAAAATATAAGGATAATTGTAGAAATAAATTTACAGAAAATATCTTCATGGTTTAAAATACACAAAGTTTATGAAAATAATATTTTATAATTTTTAGAATTTTTTATATATTTTAAAAGCTGCAAAAACGTTTTAAAAAATATTGGAGGTCACCGGGTTCGAACCCGTGACCTCTAAGTGGGGAAATGAGCATGGAACCAGTGAACCAAGGCCTCAGCCGCGGTTTATACTGGGTTCCATTTTATTTAAACACAACACCAAAGACAAATCCAAATCGCAAGAACCCTAACTCCAATCGAACCAAATTGATCCCAAATTCGTAGTTCTTAATCGAATTAAACATGGGGCTTTTGTTCCCCATGTAAAACCGAATCGAATGACTATCAGATCACCTATTATTTCAATGGAAATCGACGGTTTCAAGTTCGAATGTGGTCGCGACAGGGGAGGATTTGGTTCGGGGGAGAAATCGACAATGGTAATCAAATTAATCTTGCATGAAGCTTCATATGGTGACGAGGAATGAAAGCCCTCAATTAAATTCGATTAAGGATGCTCGGAAGTTCGACTTCGATTTAGTTGCAGGTTGATGATGAGGATGGCGATCGACATGATGTTTGTGTGTGTTTTAGGAGCAATTGAAAGTTGCAGAAGATTAATACAAGTTATATGATCGTTTAAATGGATTTAATTTGCTTAATATCCGGATTTAGTGCTCGATTATGGCTAAATCGTGGCCGAAAACATGGAAGAAAAGAAAATGGGAAGTGGGGTTCGAACGCGGGGAAGAAGGGGGTGGGGTTGGGTGTTTCCAATAATTACACAAATGGTCCCTGCGCTTTCCATCTTGTCATTTTATGTAAAATCTTTCATTTTAAAGTTCCAAAATTAACAAAACACCCCTTGAGTTAAATAACTTTAAGTTTTAATCATTTTTTTTCTTTTGAGTTTGATAATTTACAAATCATTATTATTATTATTATTATTGTTATTTTATTATTATTATTATTATTATTATTATTATTATTATTATTATTATTATTATTATTATTGTTATGATTATGATCATTATTATTATTAATTATCAAAAAAAACTTTATAATTGAAATCCCCGTGATTGTATTATCAACAAACGTTGTCAGGAGTTAATATGAAAAAATACGGATGGTTACAGTCTCCCCAACTTAAAAGAATTTCATCCCGAAATTAAAAATGAAACTATGGAAATAAATACGGGTATTTCTTCTTCATGTGCTCCTCACGTTCCCAAGTAAATTCAGCGCCACGCTTATTCTCCCAACGAACCTTGACGATTGGGGTTGTGGTGGTTCGAGTCTTCTTCATAATGCGATCCATGATTTCAACAGGTTTCTCGACAAAGTGTAATGACTCGTCGATCTGGATGTCATCCAACGGGACATGCAGACCTTCATCAGCCAGACACTTCCTTAAATTCGAGACATGAAATACAGGATGAACTCCACTAAGGTCGGAAGGTAATTCCAGTTTGTAAGCCACTTTCCCAATCCTTTTCAGAATCTTGAAAGGTCCTACAAATCTTGGAGCTAGTTTACCCTTCTTTCCAAAGCGAATAACACCCTTCCACGGTGTAACCTTTAGAAGAACCATCTCCCCAACTTGGAATTCCAATGGCTTACGTCGCTTATCAGCATAGCTCTTTTGTCGACTTCTCGCCACTTCAAGGTTCTTTCGGATGATAAAAACTTTATCGGTCGTCTCTTGTATGAGTTCAGGACTAATGATGAAGTTTTCACCAATGTCGGTCCAGCAGATCGGTGAACGATATTTACGACCATAAAGTGCTTCGAATGGTGCCATCTTGATACTCGAGTGATAACTATTGTTATACGAAAACTCCGCAAGCGGTAGATACGTATCCCAATCACCACCAAAGTCAAGGACACACAGGAGTGGCAAATCCTCCAGGGTTTGGATCATTCACTCGGTTTGACCATCAGTTTGAGGATGGTAAACCATGCTTAAATCTAGTTGTGTACCCAAGAGTTCTTGCATAGACATCCAAAAATGCGATGTGAAACGGGCGTCTCGGTCGGATATGATGTGAAGCGGTACCCCATGACGACTTACAATTTCATCAACGTATATACGAGCCAATCTTGATGTCTTGTAAGTGTCACGTATGGGTATAAAATGTGCCGATTTGGTCAATCGGTCAATGATCACCCATATGCTATCATGTCCTCGAGAGGTTCGGGGTAGTTTAGTTATGAAGTCCATGGATATGTGTTCCCACTTCCATATAGGAATCTCGGGTTGTTCAAGTAACCCACTTGGACGTTGATGTTCGGCTTTAACCTTCGTACACGTGAGGCACTTAGCTACATAAGTCGCTATGTCTTTCTTCATTCCAGGCCACCAATATTGACCACGCAGGTCCATGTACATCTTATCGGAGCCAGGATGAATAGAATAACGAGTTTGATGAGCTTCGTTCATGACGAGGGTACGAAGATTATCACGATTTGGAACCCAAATTTGATTGCGAAATACATCATCCCATTAGGTTTTGTCTCCAGTTGAGTTAGAAGGTTATACTCCAGTTCATCCTTCATTCTTCCTTCTTGTTGAATCATTTGTTGAGCCTCCAAGATACTAGACTCAATGTCACTATCTATTCTCAAATTTTGTAGCAGTACGGTAGCCGTGTTGACATCTAGTCGAATTTCAGTATCGAATCCTCTCAAAGTATCAAACCATTATCGTCGATCGCGGATTACTTGGAATGTGGTCATCTTGTTATGGGCTTTACGACTCAGTGCATCGGCTACGACATTTGCCTTCCCAGGGTGGTAACGAATGTCACAGTCATAATCATTAATCAACTCAATCCAACGACGTTGTCTCATATTGAGATCTTTTTGATTAAAACGTGTTGAAGGCTTTTGTGATCGGTGTAAACTATACATTTCGTACCATAAAGGTAATGCCTCCAAATCTTCAAGGCAAAAACAACAGCACCAAGCTCGAGATCGTGTGTTGTGTAATTCACCTCGTGAACCTTCAATTGTCTTGATGCATAAGCTATGACCTTTCCTTGTTACATAAGAACACAACCAAGACCTTGTTTGAAGCATCACAATATACGGTGAAATCATCTTTTCCATCGGGTAGGGTCAAGATAGGAGCATTGCACAGTTTGTGCTTTAACGCTTTAAAAGCTTCTTCTTGCTCGGGCCCCCACTCGAATGGTTTATTCTTTTGTGTCAAGGAAATGAGCGGCTTCGCGATCCTTGAAAAGTTGGCGATGAATCGCCGGTAATACCCAGCAAGACCAAGGAAAGAACGAATCTCGGTCGGAGTCGTGGAACACACCAATTCTTCACAGCTTCCACCTTTGCAGGGTCAACGTGAATTCCTTGGCTATTCACCACGTGTCCTAGAAATTGAACTTCCTCGAGCCAGAAATCACACTTCGAGAACTTCGCGTACAATTGCTCTTTCTTCAACAACTCAAGAACTTGTCGCAAATGCAGTTCATGCTCGGCGTTGGTTTTGGAGTAGATAAGTATGTCATCAATGATCACAAACTTATCTAGATAGGGCTTGCATACTCGATTCATGAGATCCATGAAAACAGCAGGAGCATTAGTTAAGCCAAAAGGCATCACCGTAAACTCATAGTGCCCATAACGGTACGGAACGCGGTTTTGGGATGTCATCATCATGGACTCGTAATTGATGATATCCAGAACGTAGATCAATCTTCGAGAATATAGCAGCTCCTTGAAGTTGATCAAACAGATCGTCAATACGAGGAAGAGGATACCGGTTCTTGATGGTTAGCTCGTTGAGCTCCCGGTAATCGAAACACATACGGAATGACCCATCTTTCTTCTTCACAATAAGACAGGTGCACCCCAAGGAGAAGAACTAGGGCGGATAAATCCCTTCTCGGATAATTCCTGGAGTTGGCTAGAGAGTTCTTGCATTTCAGATGGTGCAAGTCGATATGGTGACTTAGCCACGGGGTTTGCTCCCGGTATCAAGTCAATTTTAAACTCGACTTCATGTACGGGAAGTAAACCACTAAGGTCATCGGGAAATACTTCAGGAAAGTCTCGTACGATAGGGGCATCCTTAAGTTCTTTCCCTTTGACTTTGGTGTTGACTACATAGGCCAAGAATGCCGGATAGCTCTTACTTAGGCACTTTCGAGCTTGAGTGCATGACATAAGCTTGATTCCTTTGGAAGACCGTTCACCGAACACCTTCAACGTGTCCCCGGAGGGTAAAGGCATGCGAATGCACTTCTCGAAGCAAATGATCTCAGCATGGTTCTTAGATAACCAATCCATGCCAATAATGATGTCAAAACTTCCAAGTTTCATAGGAATGAGGTCGATAAGAAATTTATGATCGTCGAGACACAATAGACAATCGCGGATGACCACATTGACGATGATCGGTTCCCCATTGGCAACTTCAACGGTGAGAGGTCTTTCCAGATTCGTGCGAGATTTAGCAAGTGTCGGTTCGAATTCTAAGGAAACAAAACTCGTATCGGCACCCAAATCGAATAATACGTAAGCATAGGTGTCATTAATAAGAAACATACCTGTGCAGGTTTTATAGGCACTTAATGACATAAGCAACAAATCTAAGGGAAATTCTAAGAGATAGGGTTGAAATTTGCGTACCGTTCACCACATCGTTGTTTGCCTGAGCTTGGTTCGCGTTGATGTTGAAGGCACGTCCACGAGCTTGTGGAACATTGCCCACAGGATGAGGGCACTGGGGTCGGAAGTGACCTGGTTCCCCACAGTTGTAGCAACCACGATTTGTGACCACGGTGGCATTGTTAGGTGCACAGTGGCAAGTCGCCACCAAATGACCATATTTACCGCAATAGGTGCAGATACGACACAGTTGATTCCCCAGATGATGATACCTACACGTGTTACACATAGGTAGAGGACCAGCATAGGCCCTAGCCCCAGGTACTTGAGCCATAGGTGCAGCAACAGGTACACGTTGTCTTTGGGGTTGTTTGGGTGCAGTCACGGCATAGTTGCGTGTCGGTGTGAACTTGTGCTTCTTGTTGTTGTTGTTGTGAGATGGTTCAACTTTAGTCTCCCTAACAACCTCAGTAGCCGTCTTTTCCACCCTTTTTGCACCTTTCACAGACATGGTGCCCGCTCGTATATGGTTCTCAGTGAGTTGAGCGGTGATAGTGATGGCTTCCTCCAAGGTCGTGGGTCGGATACCTACCACAGCACCTTGGATTGGGGTGGTACACCCTTTATGAACTTCTCAATGTTGCGGGGGACAGTGTCGACCATATGGGGCAGTAGTAAACTCAACTCATGATGCCTAGTTGAGTAGGCCAAATGATCACCACCATCTTGCTTCAAGTTCCAGAATTCTTCTTCCAACTTTTGCAATTCACTTCTCGGGCAGAACTTCGCGATGGCGATGTTCTTGAACTCATCCCAAGAGAGTGCCAAAATAGCATCAGCTCCTCGGTTTCTCTTCTCGCTATTCCACCAGGTAAGTGCCCGTTGTTGAAGCATACTAGTGGCATAACGGACTTTGAGTACCTCGGGACACTCACAATTGACAAAAGTGTTCTCCATGCTTTCAAACCACTCAAGAAGACCAGTGGCTCCTTCCTTGCCACTATAACTAGTGGCTTGCAAGAGCTAAAGTGCTTGAAAGTGCAAGTTTCGTTGTTACGGCCTTGGTTTGCACTATTTTCCCCTTGGCCGTTGTCGTTGTTCGAGATGTTGGCGATCATGGTGCTGCTGAGTTCAGCCATCATATTCAGGATGACTGCAACCATTTGCCGGGTAATCATGGCGGCAAGCTTACGGTCGGATATTTTTCGGTTTTCGAGATAGCGAGACATACTGGAAAATACGAATTAGATTAGGAACGGGTAAAAGGACAATAAGGATAGATAGTTAAAGTAAGAATCATGAATTATACGGAATGTTTCCAGTCGGTAACATATCACCATTTGAAAATGTTGACACGTCAAGGTAAATTGACCCATTTACCTTAGAAACTAGGGTGACCATAGTTTATCACTCATCCCAGAAATCTCCAGGTAAGCGTAACTAGTCCCGTAGGATTTATACGAAACGCTTACCGTAGCCCGAAGGCTTTTTGCCAGGAAATCCAGAATACAGGTGTCTATGTGTCATACAATATTTCTTAGGTTCATGAAATCAAAACCTTGATGAGATTTATATAGATTAGACATAACGTCTAAAATCCAAGTCATAAGCATAAGTATACAATTCCACGTGTTGTTAAGAATAAAATTAAGAGGTTTCATGTTCGGGGAGAGTCAAAGAGTCAAATATAAGCTTTGGGAGACATGTAACAATGTTTAGGCAATCCTATGCTAAGCAATCAAATTGCACATAATGAGACATAGCATTATGTAGCATACAAACCATAATTTAATAGATAGAAATATAACTCTATAGGGTTCATGCATATGCTATAGTCTAGGTCACCATTTCTAATAACCTAAATCCCTATAGTTATGGGCTCTGATACCAATCTGTTGCACCCCAACCTTGACGGCGGAATCATCGAGGTGTGAGGGATAAGATTGTTCACAACCACATAACGCTATGTTTAAATATAAATATTCAAATTAATAGTTTCAAAAGAAATTTCAAACATAAGTCTTAATACGCAATAAGTTCAAACATAAATCAAAACATAACATAACATTTTATTTATTTAACTAGATCCACGTCCTAGTTTTATTGCAAGCTTCAAAAGATCACTTTAAACTCCGGGGTTACCTGAAACATGATAAAAATAAAAGGTCAGCTAAAAATAGTTGGTGAGTTTCCAAGGTTTTCATACATAATATGAAAAGATTACAAGTAGCAATTCATGTCATAGGTTATAAGCTAGTAAGGTTATAGAACACATATCTTTACAATCAAACCTCGACTTGATTACAAGTATATAAGATTGGCTAAGTGTATTTGGTTCCCTAGTGCACAAGCATACGGCTTCTAGGAGTCGGCAGTTCATCGACTTTAGCACCAAATAGGCTTGTCAGGCCTAAAGATCTAAGACGTCGCCAGGCTAGCAATAGTTAATGATTGTAACAAACTATGTATCGCATATAATCACTTACAACACACAAATAACCATGACAAAATATAAAGATGAATTGCAAGTGCTTTATAAGTCTCAAACGTTTATAAGTGTATGATGTATAAGTATCATGTTTCACCCCAAAATGGTGTGAAATAAAGTAAAAAGGGGCAAGGAAAACTCACATGGCAAATAAGTATAGGAATGATGATTATTAAGAAATATTGTTAAACGTTCCAAGTTGTATCGTCACAAGACACCTAAATATATTTAAACACAAGATTAAAGTCTAATATCAAGTTCAATGAATTATTATGAGCTAGGGTTCTATTTGAGATTTGGGGGTTTTGTCAATTATATTTAACAAACGAAACCTAATTATATTTTCGTAGAAACGATTTGTTTATTTTATAAAATATGAAACAAGAATAATATTTTTTTAAAAATTTTACTATTATTCATAAAGTTTAATTAGGGTTTTGTAATAAAAATAAACATGATTTAACCGACAACTAAATAAACACTGGTTGAAATAATACTTAGTATTTTAAGTCTAAATTTATAAATATATATTAATTATAACCTTCCTTTTTTTAAAATTTTTAAATAAAATATAAGGATAATTATAGAAATAAATTTACAGAAATTATCTCCATGGTTTTAAAATACACAAAGTTTATGAAAATAATATTTTATAATTTTTAAAATTTTTTTATATATTTTAAAAGCTGCAAAAACATTTTAAAAAAATATTGGAGGTCACCGGGTTCGAACCCGTGACCTCTAAGTGGGGAAATGAGCATGGAACCAGTGAACCAAGGCCTCAGCCACAGTTTATACTGGGTTCCATTTTATTTAAACACAACCACCAAAGACAAATCCAAATCACAAGAACCCTAACTCCAATCGAACCAAATTGATCCCAAATTCGTAGTTTTTAATCGAATTAAACATGGGGCTTTTGTTCCCCATGTAAAACCGAACCGAATGACTATCAAATCACCTATTATTTCAATGGAAATCGACGGTTTCAAGTTTGAATGTGGTCGCGGCAGGGGAGGATTTGGTTCGGGGAGAAATCGACAATGGTAATCAAATTAATCTTGCATGAAGCTTCGTATGGTGACGAGGAATAAAAGCCCTCAATCAAATTCGATTAAGGATGCTCGGAAGTTCGACTTTGATTTAGTTGCAGGTCGATGATAAGGATGGCGATCGACATGGTGTTTGTGTGTGTTTTAGGAGCAATTGAAAGTTGCAGAAGATTGATACAAGTTATATGATCGTTTAAGTGGATTTAATTTGCTTAATATCCGGATTTAGTGCTCGATTATAGCCAAATCGTGGCCGAAAACATGGAAGAAAAGAAAATGGGAAGTGGGGTTCGAACGCGGGGAAGAAGGGGGGTGGGGTTGGGTGTTTCCAATAATTACACAAATGGTCCATGCGCTTTCCATCTTGTCATTTTATGTAAAATCTTTCATTTTAAAGTTCCAAAATTAACAAAACACCCCCTTGAGTTAAATAACTTTAAGTTTTAATCATTTTTTTTCTTTTGAGTTTGATAATTTTACAAATTATTATTATTATTATTATTATTATTATATTATTATTATTATTTTTATTATTATTATGTTTATTATTATTATTATTATTATTATTATTGTTATGATTATGATCATTATTATTATTAATTATCAAAAAAAAACTTTATAATTGAAATCCCCATGATTGTATTATCAACAAACGTTGTCAGGAGTTAATATGAAAAATACGGATGGTTACAGTATTTGTCTCTCAACACAATATTTACCTCACAAACTCACTAAGTCTTACTCGTTTGATGATGCAGAATCTCTAACTAAGTTGATAATAATATACTAAGTTAATGAACACAAGAAATGGTTTTTCAAGATACTTGTATATATTACTTCTCAACTCAATATTACAAGACTCTTACAAAGCATCCCTAAATGAGTTACTTTGAGAAACTATATATACTACTATCTACATCGGTTATACTTAGAAAACCAGCTGAAACTTACATTTAAACAAATACTACATTACTAGACGTAAGGTATCTAAGATAAAATACTATCCTAGATTAGATAGTCATGACATGTCCACGACTTACCTTTTGTCACCGACTAAAGTTGGTAACTGTACTAACTGATAAAAGGTGAACAGTGGAATAAAATATGGTCAACTACATGGACGTAGGAAAGCGCCATGCAGTATATCAGAGTTGGTAGCATGTGTCAGTTAGACCATACTTTTGTCCTTTGAATCATAGTTAGTTCTTTCAATGGTTAAATGGCTTCAGAAGAATAAGTTCTTTCAAAACCATTTATACATCAAAAGAAATAATTTCTTCCGAGACTTCACCAAGCCTTCATGACTTTGTCCTTCAGAAGGATTTGTCTTGAATCTTCTAAGTGTTTTACTTCAGAAGGAAACTGCTAAGTCTCGAAAGACTAAGTTCTTCCTTTGGAAGTTTTTCATCTTTAACTTTTAGAAGATCTTCAACATAGCTTCAGAAGTACATCTTTGTGTTCAGAAGTCTTTATTCAGTTGTACTTAAAATCTTCTAAGTGTAGTTTTTGTTGCACCAGCATCATTTGATCATCTGATCCAACAAACTCCCCCTAGGTTAATACTACTAAAACTTCACTCCCTTCTTCTTCTCAAAACTTTCAAAACCAAGGAAAGAAGGTATTTGTCCGTCTCCTTGTTCTTTCCTAAAGTGGTGCTAAGAAGTTTGTACATTGTAGATAGGAAAATTTATTACGCTCGATGACATGTACCCTTTGTTGTGGCCCTTTGAAGAGAGTTAGTTTATGAGAATTATAGTCATATTCCCATCTAACTATGGAATTTGAAGTAGGGCATTCAACTATTAGAAAGAATGAACTTCCTTTAGTAGTGGCACCCTCTCCTTCTTCCTTTCTCAACTTCAACTCCTCTTCAGTTCTTGCTTTCTTGGTTAGCTCAGCAAGATGAAGGCTGCTTTGATGATTTCTAATGTAAGCAGCTACTTGGGAGTTGGAGGGAATGGATAATGGTTTCTCTACTAACTCAGTAATATCAAATCTGCTTGAGTGTAGCAGAGATGGTATGTCAAGTTTGTTGACCTCATAATTCTCCCTTTTCACAACAAAGTTATGAGAAGGTTCATAAAACCTCCACTGGACAATTTTCTTCCTAGGAGTGAGGGGCATGTTTGGCAGTTTGTCCTCTTTCCTGGTGTCCAGTAAAGCCACCAATCTTCTCCTTAGCTTCTTCTCTTCTTCCTTAAGGGAGTTTGAGTTTATTGCTAAGAGTTGAAGAGCTTGGTCCAGTGTTCCCCGGAGTAGATCTAGGAATGCATCTCTATGAGAGAACAGGAAGAGCCATCAATATATCTCAGCCTTATGAACTCTTCCTCATAAGAGATGTCACTCAGGGTTGTGCAGTTAATGAGCTTTATTTTGATCTCCTTAAATTCCTCTAAGGTCAGAGGCTTATATGGTTCAGAGGATGGCTTGGGTAATGGTTGGGTTTTGGATTGTGTTTAGGTTTTAGGATGAGTAGTAGTGGTGGTTGTTGAGAGGCAATGGATGAGGGTGGAGTTAAGGCAGATGTTGTAGGTTCAGGAGTGTAAGGTTTAGTGGTAGGTTCAGTTTTGATAAGGAAGGGAAGAGGTGTGGGCTCAGATCTTGTTGGTTGTGATTTGGGTGTTGGTTTGGGAACCATCCACTGTACACCTTGAGCTTGATATACCTCCTTCCTTCTTCCTAAGCGAATGTCAGCCTTGATGTCACTGACATGTCGTTGTAGGGTCTTTTCATACATGGGACCTACTTTCCTGCTTGTGAAGCTGTGAGCCCTAAGATAAGCCTTCATCCAGACTTTGTCTCCCACCTTCTTGGCAGCCGCTAGTTAGGCCTCCTCCTCTTTCTTCTTCCTTTCCTTTAACTTTTCTCTGGTACCTTTCTTCGTCTACTTATTAATCTGATCTTGTTCTTTATTAAAAAGAAACAAGATCGTCTTATTTTTATAAGGAGTCAGCTCCTCCTGAGAATAGCCCCTAGAACATAGGAAGGCTATCCTCTCCAACCTCTGCCTTTGCTCTACCTCTTCTTTCATTCTCCTCTTCTCTTCCTCTTCGGCTAACTTTGCTGCTTCCCCTTTCTCCTTTTGCAGCAGGGTTGCCTTTTCTAATTTTACAAGCTCATCAAGTGGGAGTAGAAGTATTTCTTCATTATCCACTCCCAGGCTGATGAGCCTGCCTATCACCTCTACTCTTCTTCTGTTGTTGATAGACTCTTGAGTTGCTACTGCTGCCTTACTGCTTATAGCCAACAGTTTCCCAGTGTCGAGTCTACCTTTCTTTTTCAATTTCTCTAACCTTTCTTATTCAGAATCTCTTCAGTAGTCATCTTTCTTTTTCCTTTGGGATCTGAGGAAGATTCAGCCTTTGGAGATTCTGGCTTGGATGATTCAGGTTGGGGAGAGTAGGGTTGATCTTGTTGTGCTTGTTGTGCCTGAGAGAGAGAAGTTTTAAGAAAGTTCTCACTGTTTACCTCAGAGGCTAGGTCAAGAATAGCCTATGTGATAAGCAGATCATCAGACAAGGATGACAATTCAATAATCCCTTCCGCAGCTTGAATTCCTGCTTTGGAAGAGATTGGAATAGCACTACCTGTCCTAACAAAGTCAGTTGCTGGGCCATTAGTCCTTATTTCCCCTTTAAAGTCAAACTCAGGTTGAATAACAACTTCCTTCTTAGTGGTAGGTGGTGCACTCAACCTTTGAAGCTCTTTAGCTCCAAAGTAGGCTATAGCAACATCGGATGAGGGTTGTTCAAGTGAGGAGCTTATAAGATATTTGGTTAAGAATCTATGGAGATCAATAAGCATCCTAGGGTCTATTTGAATTGATATGGGAGGTGGCTGAAGGAAGATAGTTGTAGATTGTTATTGTGTAGGACAGAGTGAAGATAGTTTTGAGATGGCCAAGGTAGGTTCCTCATGACTTTGACTTTATACATTCTCCTCCTTTTTGGTAGCATCATCTTGAGAAGTATATGAGCTAGAGGAAGAACTTAAAGAGACTTGAACAGGTACATGCCTAATAGACTTCTCAATCTGTGTCTCAGCTAGTTTGGCCTTGAGATTTTCAATCTCAAGTTGTTGAGTGGTAGACCTATCTTCTAAAGTCCTAACCTTTAATTTAAGGTTTGAGACTTTAGAAAGTAGGTACTGAATGGTGAGTTGCAGACTTCCCTCATCTTCTTTTGAAGAATCATGGGGAGATGAGATAACATACCTAGTATGTTCATCATCACCAGATGTGGTTTCTTGGCACCCTGGTTTCCCTTGCATACTGATGTCCCTTTCAGAGATATCAATTGGCAAGGTTGCCATAGACTCAGTCTCAGTTATGTTACCATTATCCTTAGAGGTCAATGAGGCACTCTCAGTAGTGACAGCTGAGTCTACATGAGTCCCCTCCACACCTGTAGGACTCACCTTAACTTGGCTTAACTGATGTGGGATAGAAATCAGAGGTTCCCTGGGGCTCAGTTGATCTAGAAAGTGGTGTGGTAGATCAACATCATGGCCCTAATAAAACATATGATCTTTATCAGATTGGTTTAATAGGTCAGTAAAGGATATAGAAGTTACGCCTAATGACCGGGGACCTTGGTTAACATATAGTGGCATTAAGCTAGTGATGTGGCTGTCCTTTTTGGCTGCTCAGGGAAGTGTTGGGACTCACCTTGAGGGCTTGAAGCTTAGGCAATAGGCTCATTAGGTTGATATTAAGGAAACTCAACACTGATATTGAGGTCAATTGTAGAGGATGGTTGGACCTCTGGCTGAGTGGGAGCCCTTTGTTCCACTCTAGCCCTTTTGGTTTGAACAGAATGGACTTGTTCAATCAGAGTAGATTGAACAAGGGTTCGTTTGGGGCGTCTTTGATAGGTGAACTTAATAGGGTGGGAAGAAGTAATTAGCTATGAAGTGGTGGTGTCTGGTGTGGGTTCATCACCTGCTAGGTCTGCAAGGATGTCACCAGGAGCCATTGGCTCAAGCATACCTCGAAGGAGATCAGTGAACCTTCAAGTAAAGTTGGTGGATATCTTCTTTAGCATCTTAAAGATACCCTGCCTCATTTGGGGAACTACTAGAACATTTGCGTATTCTAGTTTATCCTAATCCAACTCACAATTGATTATGTGTTGAATAAACCTGGGATACATGTAAAATGTATTCCTAATAAGATTACCTCTCAGGTTATTCAACATAAATCGAGAGTAGTTGAATTTGATGCACTTTACCAACCCGTGGACTAGGCATCCTAGATCATACGAAATTTGATCTCAACCCCTTGATTTGTTGGACAGACTGTGCAGGATAACATGCAGCAAGAACTTCTAGTTGTAAGAGAAGTTAAACTTGTAGACTGTAGACTTTCTTACGTCTCCTCCATATCCCATTTGGGTATAGGTATCTTCCAAATCAAGTTTGGGGAACTCAGTAAGCTCCAAATGCTCCCTGATGGTGGTTTCACTTACAATGATATCTTGTCTGCGGATTATAGACCTGATAACCCTTTCATCGTTGAGCATTTCATTCTGACCATTAGCCTAGAATTAGGCCATATGGTTCGAGTAGATGGTGGGGTTAACGGTTATAGTGAAGTATGTAGATTGGAGTAGGAATTGGATGATGGGGGAAAAATCATCATCCTTTGAAGAGTCAAAGATGGAGACTTGGTTGTGTTGGGGGTTCAGAGCCATTATTTGTGAAGATACTGTTGGATTGAAGGAATTTAAGAATGAGTGAAGAAGATAGTGAAATTTTAGGGCTTTTACAGTGGTAAAGATTTCAAAGAAAAAGAGTCGGAAATATTTAAACAGTGGGTAAAAGGCATAATGGATAAGGTGAAAGGACAGTTTAGGTTCCGATTTGACAGAGGAGGCAAGACAAACCATTTAAAATATTACGACAATCTTGAATAACATATTACTTTTTGCAGAGTGGGGCCCAAAGATTTCCGTTACACAGTAAAGTTTTCTTCCGAGAGTAAAATTGCTTCTGAGAAAACACTTTTGTTTCTCTTTCCTGATTGTCTTCCGAAGCCACTTTTCCTTCTGAAGCAAAGTATGTGTTTGAAGACAAATTTGCTTCCGAGAGTAAATTGTTCTTCCGAGAGAAGATATGAGCAGTCTGTAGAAGGAGATTTGATCTATGATCAAATAATCTTCTGAGGCTAAAAACTCTTTTGGAAGAGAATACTTATGTAGAGTAATTTTCCTTCGGAAGATGAATAAGGATCTCTTTCGAGGTAAATTTCTCTTTGGAAAAATTTGTGCTTAGAAAATTTTGGAGAAAACCTTTTATAACAGGGGTTAGATTGTAAATAGACAACTTAGACAAGACATATTTTCAAAAGATTTTCAAAGGAGCTTGACTAGTCAATGTTGATTATCCCAATAGTTGTAATTAAATTCTTAAATTGTTGTTCATCGAAGGCTTTGGTGAACAAATCAACATATTGTTCATTTGAATCAACATTAACTAGTTTGATCAAGTTTTTCTCATTTATATGAAATGATACCTGATGTCAATATGTTTTGTCTTGGAGTGCTTGACTGGATTTTCTATGATAGAAATAGCACTCTTGTTGTTTATATGGATAGGAGTCTTCATGAAGTTGAAACCATATTCTAACATCTAATTCTAAATCCATATAGTTGAGCACAACATCATGCAGCAATGATGTATTCAGCTTCAACAGTTGATATGATTACTTCTTGCATTGCTAAGAGATGATCCTTCCACCAAAAAATTGACATCCTCCTCATGTGGATTTCTTGTTAATATTGTAGCCACCAAAATCACTATCTGTGTATCCGTAAAGGTTGAAGTCCTTATTCTTTAGATATCAAAGCCCTAGTTTGGGAGCTCCTTTAAGGTATCTAAGAATTCTCTTGATAGCAATTAGGTGAGACACCTTGGTAACAACTTGATATCATGCACAAACGCAGGTTGTAAACATGATATCAAGTCTACTTGTAGTGAGATACATGAGAGATACACTAATTGCCCTGATGCTGATCAGTGCCCCCCCTCGGAATCCGGACAAAGATTGTGATTTCTTTGTATAGGTGTCTTGGTTGGCTTACAATCTTTCATACCAAATCTTTCTAAAATTTCCTTGACATATTTAGACTGATTGATGTAGAACCCTTCTTCCATCTGTTTCACTTGAACTCCTAGGAAGAAATCCATCTTTCTCATGGAACTCATTTCAAAATTCTTCCTCATGATGCTTTCAAAGTCTTTGCACATTTGATTATTAGAGGAACCAAATATGATGTCATCAATATAGACTTGTACAAGCAACATGTCCTTCCCAGACTTCTTTATAAATAATGTCTTGTCTATGGTGCCTCTAGTGTAGCCATTCATTAGAAGAAACTAAGAAAATGTCTCATACCACAGCCTAGGTGCTTGGTGTAACCCATAAATAGCTTTATCCAATTTGTACACATAGTTGGGGTGTTGTGGGTCTTCAAATCCAGGTGGCTGGCACACATAGACTTTTCTGTCGATATCCCCATACAGAAATGCACATTTGATATCAAGTTGATGGACTGTGAAGTTCTCGTATGCTTCAAAAGCAAGGAAGTTTCTCACAGCCTCTAGTCTTGTAACAGGTGCAAAGACATCAGTGTAATCTATCTCTTCCTCTTGTGTGTATCCTTGAACTACAAGTCTAGCCTTGTTCTTGATGATCAACCCTTTATCATCTCTTTTATTCCTGAATACCCACTTGGTGCCAATAAGGACTTGATCAGGTGGCACTGGACATAGGTTCTATACCTTTTGTCTCTTGAATTGAAAAAAATCCTCTTGCATTACTTCAACCCAACTGTTGTCCTTTAGTGCTTCTTCCACCTTCTTGGGTTCCAATTAAGAGAGAAAGCATGAGTATAAGCAGACATTCCTATTATGAGTCTATCTTCTAATTATCATATCTTCTGAGATATCCCTAATGATATTCTAAGCTAGATGAGTGTTATGTATCCTGAGGCTAGGAATCATATCTAGTTGTATAAATAGATACAAGTTTGAAAAGTTTGGCTCAGGATTATGAACATTAGTTCCAGCTGATGTCTCATACTCATTCAATAAGGACTGATTGAATGAATGAGTGACAACATCAATGGTGTTTTGCTGTGAAGCAGCATTAACAGTTACCTGTTCCTCCAGATTACTGTCTTCATCAGCTTGGTGTTGAGAGTTAGAGTTTTCAGCTGATGGGTTTTGAGGCTCAACTGACTAACAACTTTTTGAAGCTCCACTGTTTCCTATGATATTCAAGCTTTTAGGACTTTCAGTAATGGGAGCTTGCTATTCATGTCTTCTTGGAGAAATTGGAATAGGTCTGGGTAACTCAAATAGTTGATCATCACAGGAGTCATTTTAAGTTCATGTTCCAGCCGAAACATTCTCATAAGATGTTTTAGAATAATTGGAAAACAATTCTAAGTAAAAAATATGGTCAGGGCCATTCCCCTTAACACAAGTAGTATGCTCATTTACAACAATGTTGGATGATTTCTCAAATTGTTGATTCTTAATATTGTATACTCTATAGGCTATAGAGCTTGAGGAATATCCAACAAAGATATCATCATCCGAATTTTCAGCAAATTTTGTTAAATTGTCCTTTATGTTAAGTATGGTACACCTTCTGCCAAAGGACCTTAGAAAGCCAATGAATGGTGGCCACTTGTTCCATAACTCATAAGGGTTTTTTCCATAGGGCTTAACAATGAGAACCCTATTCTGCACATAGCATGCATTGCTGACTACCTCTGCTCAAAAAGTTAGAGGCAGCTTTGAATCAGCTAACATGGTTCTTGCAGCCTCAATAAGTGTCATGTTCCTCCTCTCAGCAACACCATTCTATTAAGGAGTTCTGGGAGCACTGTATTGTCTGGCAATCCCTTTTGAGTTACAGAATCAGTCAAGAACTTGATTCTTAAACTCAGTCCCTTAATTAATTCTAATTGTTTTTACCTTGTGATCAATTTGATTTTCTATTTTAAGAATACACGATTTTAACGTTTCAAACAATTATATCCTTAGTTCTTAATAAGAATACCCATGTGAATCTTATAAAATCATCAACTATCATAAGGCAATATGATTTCTTTCCAATGCTTATTATACTTGTGGGACCAAATAGTCCATGTGCAATAAGTGTAATGGAGTGGTGATGGAATTAACTTCTTTGGATTTATGGGATGCCATGTGTTGCTTCCCTTTTAGACAAGAAACACAGTTGTCGTTATAGGAAAACTCTTTTTTAGGCACACTGTGTACCAAGTTATTTTTAACTAGCTTATTCATGGTTTTAAAATTAACATGACACATTCTTTTATGCCAAAGAGTTGACTCACTACCATTTATTTTGGAAAAAAAGCATGATACTTCACCCAATGGGGAAGCATTGTTCATATCCAGCTTGTACATATCCCTTCTCCTGGGAGCATGGTTGCAAAATTCGCTAGGCGCTCCCTAGTCGGTCAATCGAGGAGTTGAGAGTACCCGGTCTAGGCGGAGAGTACTCGTGAAGTGCTCGGACATGTTAAATTATAAAGAATCTAGTTTTAGCAAATTAAATATATGTCAAATAACATAAGTTTACTAATATTTATAACAGAATATGTGAAAAATGATATTCATTCTTTGATATAATAGCCATATAAATTATGTTTTGCTTTTGTTAAAGTCAAAATTGGCCCGAGTTGACCTACTATATCTGATTCTGGCCAAGGTTGACCATGTTTGATCAATTCCGAGTAATTAGGCAGAGTTGAAGAAAGTCGTCTCGGCAATCTACCTTGGAACGATTACTCGGAGAGTACTCGGTCTTGTAGACCTTGTTTTACAACCATGCCTGGGAGATCTAAGAAGCACCAATTCCTGAGGAATTGTCATCCTGGGTTTGAGGATAATACACTCATGTTCTGTGAAAAGCATTTGGTGCTTTTGATAACAAAACTGAGAAACACTTAAGAGATTGTGTTCAAGTTGTTTGACAAAGTGTACTTTGTCCACTTTTAACTTACCATTGGATATACTACCTTTAACAGAAATGCATCCTCCGACTTCACCTCCAAATTGAACAGGACCTTCATTAAAATGTTAAAATTATTGAAGGATAGATGTGTTTCCTGTCATGTGCCTGAAGCATCCACTGTCCACAATCCAAATATTTATATTCTTGTCAAGTGAATGTACCTACACACAAGATGAAATGATTAGTTACTATTAGAAGCCCAGGCCTTATTGGTCTTGGGCTCTTCTAATGTAGATGACATAATTGAACCATAATGTATGCATAGGGGTTCAATTATGGTTTGTGAAGAAGAGGTTTAGGCTGCAGCATCTTGATTGATCTTCTATTTCATCCTATGGTTGATCAGTGTAATGAGCCTGAAGGGGCTTGAGTTGCAGGACTTGCTTCCGAGGCTTCTTTGTTCTAGAAAGAAGTCATCACCACCTTTCCTTCCGAAGCAGTCTTCTTCTCGGAAGATTTCAAAGGATTTGCTTTTATTCCTTTGTTTGTTCTTGGGCTTGTCTTTCGAAGCTATTTTCCTTTCGGAAGAATGAGTTTCTTTTGAAAGGGACTTGGCTTCAGAAATAAGCTTTCCTTTCTTTAACACTTGAACCATATGATAAGGTCTAAATGTAAAACCTTCCTTGACTCATTCTTTCTTAACATTGTTTGTATAATGTGTGCTTGTTGGATTGTAGTAACAATCTTTAGCCATGTGGTTATGCGGGCCACAGATTATGCACTCAATGTTAACTTTAATGGGGAATGAGGGGTGCTGTTTCTTGCACTTCTTGTCTTCTTCGATAGCGTTTCCCTTTAACTTCTGATTCTTTAGCTGGATAGGAGTACTGGTACTACACTCTTGTCACACCCCAACCGACGGTAGAATCATCGGGGCAGACGAATGTGAAACGATTGTTCATACCTCATGGAATTAAATATGTTGAAATAATATTAAATGTCATTTTTCATTGAATGAAACTAGGCAATTAAGTCATGACAATAAAATAAAGATTTAAACAACAACATAAGATATTTAATTAAACTAAGCCCAAGTCTTATATGTGCAAGAAGAATTCCTCAAGTAACAATCCTGAAACATATTAAAAATAAGGGTCAACTTTGAAAGTTGATGAGTTTCCATGGGTTAAAACACACACACACACACACACACACACACACATATATATATATATATAAGTTTACAAGTAGCAATTCATGTCAATGGTTACGAATAAAGCAAGTTTATAGATAACATATAGCTACAATCAAACCTTGACCAAGAATAAGTTTACAATTACATAACGATTAGTGTCACACCCTCAAATTCCGGGTCTGGAATCTATCACGGAGGGGTGAACAAACAGGATCGAACACAGTAGTCACACATGAGATGCAGTTATCTATATGATAAGTTTTAGATAAACATTTTATTAATAATCAGAGCAGCGGAAATAAAAGATAGACTGTTTTCTTGACAACATGTCTTAATCATAATTCAATTAATAATTCAATAGGTATCTTGAGCTCTTATATGATCCTACGTGCACGTCCATAAGCTCCTAGTAGATACCTGAGAATACATGTAAATCAAGTGTCAACACAGGGTTGGTGAGTTCACAGGTAGGTAAAACATTGTGATAAATCATCAGATATCATCAAATAGGATTTACTGAAAAGCGTGAGTTTAATTTACTCACCGGTGTATGAATAGTCTGTCGGAACCCTTTTAAATAAGGTGAACCCGCTATCCCACATATCTACTAAGTACAAGCCCAACAAATCCTTTACATTGAATTTGTCCATGTCACTTAGTTTATTATCCTTTTATGTGTATATTATATTTTCATAATAATTTCAAATCAGAGGGAGCAAATCCTCCTTTACATTTATCCTCATATGGGTTGTATGTGGAACTATAATGCAAACTATATAAAGTGCACATCTGCCTTCTCACTACAGAAACAGTCATCCCAAATGACAACAAGATCTTTGTGCATCTGATATGGATCACATGTCCATACCTTTGTGGGGGTAAGTCACTCCCCGATAGTACTATCCAAAAGATCCCTGCTTATTTATAGTCCAGTATACAGAGAAGGATTTTCATAATAACCATATGTAATCATAAATGTGATCAAATTATTATTTAACATAATACACAAAAATAGTTTGTAATTTCAATTACAACATGTATTCCAGCCCCAAAATATTTAAATGATTAAAAAGGGGAATAGTTATGAACTCACCTCAGTTCGTGTGTGGTGTTGACAAGCTAGTAAATTCCTGCTAAGGAATTATATTTCACGTAAGCAAACAGATATAAATCCAAAACCTAAATAAGTTAGATCTTGAACCTGGCGTTCAATTGATCTAGGGTTTGGTTTTCTGGGATTTGTTATAAACATTAAGTCATTTAATTATTTTTGTTAATAATCAATGATTTATATAAAATTTAATTAGTTTAATAATGATTTTGACATATCATTATATTCTAATTAAATTATAGACGTTATATAAACATATAAGTTTATATTTAATTTTTGTAAGATTTTATAAACATTTAAATTTATAAAATCTAATTCGTATTTATATTATCAAAATAAATCCCTAAATAATATAATATCCATTAATAATTTGATTGTTTTAATTTATATTTAAAAACCCATTTTGTATGGATAACAATTTATAATACATGTAATAATTATTTACATAAATAATTAAGGTTTTTAAATAATTAAATTTCTACAATTATTATGATTTATTATTATTCAAAAATAATATGATGTCCAATTAATGAATTAATACTTTAAATCATAATTTAAAGTCTATTTTTATAAAAATGGTTATTTATAATATTTTTATATAATATTTTATAAATTTTATTTAAAGTGTTTTTGAATAATTAAATTACAGAAAATTAATTAAGGGTATTTAAAATAAAATAAGTCTTTAAAAACTATTTTTATAATTTTTAGAAATTTTTATATATTTTTAATTTATTCAAAAGCTTTAAAAAATAATGGGAGGGGGCCGGGTTCGAACTCGCGACCTCCTCCCCATCGCCCCAACACCCGAACCAGTGAGCCAAGGCTCCAAATCGAAAGGAACACAACCCCAATTAATTTTAAACACAACCCCTTAAGCTAACCCCCAAATCAAGAACCCTAATCACAATTCGATCAAATTGAACATGTAATTGTTGTTGTTAATGAATTAATTCATGGGGCTTTTGTTCCCCATGATTAACCGAACAGAATGGTGAAATCAATTTACCTGTTTGATTCGGTTTGATGTCGAGAACAATCAAGAACAAGTCGCGACAGGGATGAAGCTCGATTGCTATCCAAATGTTTATGATATTCGAATTCCTCTTACAGGAAGCTTTTAATAGCTTAGATGATCGAAAGCCCTAAGTTAATTGTGTGATTTGAAGCTCCTAAGGTGTAATTCGACTGAGTTGCAGGTCGCGAAAGAAATAAAGATCGAATTGGGATTTCTGTGTGTTACTTGGTGCAATTGAATGTGTAGACGGTCTGGTAATACTTATAGCTTTGTTCAGACTCAATTAATTCGATTATGGTTGCATTTCTAGTGCGATTTGAAGCTGTAAAGTAGCCGACATGTTCACGAGGGTGTAGATCGATCGCACTTAGCTTGATTCCTGATTAATGTGGGTCATTGTGTTCGAAACACTCACGGGGTTGTGTCGGTAGCTTTAATTCGATTAAAAACCGTGTATTTTCGGTGTTTTGTGTTGGCCGGATCGTCGCCGGGGATGGCGCCGGAACAGTGGTCGCCGGCGAGGGGGGGTTTGGGTTTAATTTAATTACAGAATGGTCCCTGGGGTTTGTAAACTTTTCATTTTATGTTTTAAGTTTCAAAACATGTTTCAAAATTTACAAATAATCCCTGGACTTAATTTAAATCAATTAAATAAATTTTGTAAATAATTATTATTAATAATATTTTCATTATTATCATTATTTTCATTATTAACATTATTATTTTTAATAATAACATCATTATTATTTATTATTATTTTTGATAATAATATCATTATTATTATAATTATTATTATTATCATTGTTTGTAATAATAATATCATTATTATTATTATTATTATTATCATTATTTTTATTATTATTAATATTATTATTAAATAATAATAAAAATATAAAAACAAATCATAAATTCACATAAAAATCTTATATTAATTCACGGAAAATTTCGGGTTGTCACATCATCCCCATGTTAGAGGAATTTTCGTCCCGAAAATTAAGATGTACTAGCAACATTTTTGAACAGGTTAGGGTACTTGCGCATCATTTCGTCCTCTCGTTCCCAAGTGAACTCAGGACCACGCCGGGAGTTCCACCGAACTCTAACAATCGGAATCTTGCTATGCTTAAGTTGTTTAACTTCTTTATCCATGATTTCAACTGGTTCCTCGATAAACCTGAGTTTCTCATCTACTTGTAGTTCCTCTAAAGGCACAACAAGTGATTCATCGGATAAACACTTCCTTAGATTAGATACGTGAAAAACATTATGCACACCACCAAGTTCAGCAGGTAGATTTAATTCATAGGCTACTGGGCCGATCCTTCTGACAATTTCAAAAGGTCCCACGTAGCGAGGGTTCAATTTCCCTCGTTTCCCAAAGCGTATAACTCCCTTCCAGGGAGATACCTTTAGCAAAACTTTATCTCCTTCCTGAAATTCCAGTGGCTTGCGGCGTTTATCAGCATAGCTTTTCTGGCGATCCCTGGCAGCAGCCATGCGTTCTCTTATCTGGACAATTTTCTCATGAGTTTCAAAGATCAACTCTGGACCAGTAAGTTGACTATCTCCAACTTCTGCCCAGCAAAGCGGTGATCTACATTTACGTCCATATAAGGCCTCGAATGGTGCCGTCTTGATGCTCGAATGATAGCTATTGTTATATGAGAACTCTACCAAAGGTAAATGACCTTCCCAGTTCTTTCCAAAGTCAATAACACAAGCCCTAAGCATATCCTAAAGAGTCTGTATGGTTCTTTCACTTTGACCATCAGTTTGAGGGTGATAGGCTGTGCTCATATCTAGGCGAGTGCCTAGAGCTTTCTGAAGTTTTCCCAGAAGATCGATGTAAACCGTGCATCACGATCAGAGATAATAGACACTGGCACTCCGTGTCTAGAGATAATTTCTTTGATGTACACCCTTGCAAGCTTCTCCATCTTGTCTTTCTCACGGATGGGTATGAAATGAGCGGATTTGGTGAGACGGTCAACGATAACCCAAATGGTGTCATTGCCCGTTTGAGATTTGGGTAAACCCGTGACGAAATCCATGGTTATCATTTCCCATTTCCACACGGGAATTTCTGGTTGGGTCAACATTCCTGAAGGCTTTTGGTATTCGACCTTGACTTTAGAACAAGTCAAGCACTTTGAGACATAGGTTGCAATGTCTGCCTTCATTCTTGGCCACCAGTAAACAAGCTTCAAGTCGTAATACATCTTATCTGCACCTGGGTGGATAGAGTATCTAGACTTGTGGGCTTCATCCATGATTAAGCTTCTAAGATTCCCGTATAGGGGTACCCAAATCCTTCCTGCTATAAAGCGTATTCCATCCGAATGAACTTCAAACTGTTGGTCTAGCCCCCGAAGGTTTTCATCTTTAATGTTCTCTTCTTTCAGGGCTTCAGTCTGAGCATTCAAGATTTGTGCCGGCAGGTTGCTTTGAATGGTCAGTTGTAGAGCTCGTACTCTACGAGGCTTCATATGTTCTTTCCTACTTAAAGCATCAGCCACAATATTTGCTTTACCAGGATGGTACTTGATGGCACAATCATAATCGTTTAATAGTTCAAGCCACCTCCTCTGCCTCATGTTCAGCTCCTTTTGATTATACAGGTGTTGAAGACTCTTGTGATCGGTATAAATAGTGCACTTAGTACCGTACAAGTAATGTCTCCATAATTTAAGAGCAAACACAACAGCTCCCAGTTCTAGATCATGAGTTGCATAGTTCTTCTCATGAGACTTTAACTGTCTTGAGGCATAGGCTATGACTTTGTCTCGCTGCATCAAAACACATCCCAGACCCTGAACAGAAGCATCACAGTAGACTACAAAGTCTTCAATACCGTCGGGTAGGGACAATATAGGTGCACTGCACAACTTCTGTTTCAGTGTTTGAAAAGCAGCCTCTTGCTTGAACCCCCAATGATATGCTACCCCCTTTTGGGTAAGCATGGTCAATGGTTGAGCTATCTTGGAGAATCCCTCGATAAATCTCCTGTAATAGCCGGCTAGTCCCAGAAATTGTCTAATTTCCGTTGGATTAGAAGGTGTAGGCCAACTTTTGATGGATTCAATTTTAGCTGGGTCTACATGAATTCCATTAGCATCAATCACATGACCAAGGAATTGAACTTCTTTAAGCCAGAAATCACATTTCGAGAACTTAGCATAAAGCTCCTCTCTCTTTAGTAGTTCAAGGATCAATCTCAGATGTTCTTCATGCTCCTGCTCATTTTTGGAATAGATCAAGATGTCATTAATGAAGACAATGACAAACTTGTCTAGGTAAGGCTTGCATACACGATTCATGAGATCCATGAATACGGCAGGTGCATTTGTTAGCCCAAACGGCATGACTGTGAATTCAAAGTGACCGTATCGCGTTCTGAAAGCCGTCTTCATAATATCTTCGTCTTTGACTCTCAGCTGATGATAACCGCTTCTAAGAACTATCTTGGAGTAAATGCTTGAACCTTGCAGTTGGTCAAATAAGTCGTCAATACGTGGCAAGGGATAACGGTTCTTGATCGTCACTTTGTTCAGTTCCCGATAGTCAATGCACATTCTGAAGGTTCCGTCTTTCTTCTTCACAAATAACACTGGTGCTCCCCATGGTGACGAGCTGGGTCGGATGAATCCTTTATCAAGGAGTTCCCTAAGCTGGTCAGATAGTTCTTTTAATTCAGAAGGTGCGAGACGGTATGGTGCCCGAGCTATGGGTGTAGCTCCAGGTACTAACTCGATTGAAAACTCGACCTCTCTTTTAGGGGGCAATCCAGGCAGTTCATCAGGAAACACTTCAGAAAATTCCCTGACGACGGGTACATCTTCAATCTTCCTTTCCTTCTTCTCTTTGTCAGTGACTAAGGCTAGGATAGCAGTATGTCCTTTTCGAAGACACTTTTGAGCCTTCAAGTAAGAAATAACTCCCATCACGACACCAGTCTTATCTCCCTCCACACACAGGACTTCATCATTTGGTAAGGGGATGCGAATCATTTTGTCTTTACAGATAATTTCTGCAGAGTTTTTGGATAGCCAATCCATACCAACTACCACATCGAAGCTTCCCAAAGTAATGGGCATGAGGTCTATTGGTAGGATATGACCTGATAAGTCTAATGTACAATTTTTCAGGATTTGTGATGCGGTCAGGGATTTACCATTTGCTACTTCTACAACATATGGCACATCTAGGGGTACAGGTTTTACATTCAAGTGCTTATAGAAAGTATTAGATACGAAGCTTCTATCAGCTCCGTGTCAAATAATACTATAGCATAAACATCATTCACCAAAATTTTTCCCATAATAACGTTAGGGTCTTTGAGAGCCTCACCTTTGCCAATAACGAAGGCTCTGCCCTTGGCTGTATCTTTCTTTTCCCCAGTGCAGTCTTTAGCAATATGGCCCTTTTCTCCACATCTGAAACAAATAACTTCCTTCTTTCCACCATTCTGCTGATTACCATCCTTCTTTCCTTGGTCTTGAGTCTTGGTTCTACATTCAGGAGCAGTGTGCCCCCTCTTGTTGCATTTGTAGCAGATGATTGCAGTACACTTGCCATGGTGACGCTTGCCACACCTCTGACATCTAGGCGGAATGCCCTGATTGTCATGGTGCTTTTTCTGATCTGGCTTCTTGCTTGTACCTTGACTCTCACTGTCTTTAGCATCTTCAAACTTTCTCTTCCCCGAGCTTTCAGCAGCAACACCCTTACCCTTGTTCCTTGGTGGTAACTTCCCCTGAGCCACAGCCTCATTAGTCAGCTTGTGAGCTATCCTAATGGCCTGTTGGATTGAAGTTGGATTGGAGGAAGTGACCATAGATTGAATGACTGGCGATAGTCCACGGATATAGCCTTCAATTCTTCTGTGAGCAGGCTCCATCATATGAGGACACAAAGTTGCGTACTCATGATTTTCGGTGGTATACTTTTCAATTTCAGATCCCACCATTTTATGGTTCCAGCACTCGGTTTCAAACCTTTGTACTTCTTCTCTCGGACAGAATTCTTCCATCATCAGCTGTTTGAATTCCTCCCAATCCATAGCATTGGCTAGGGAGAGAGTAAGTCTTGAAACTTCTGTCTTCCAGAACGAGAGTGCAGCTCCACTCAAGGCTCCGGAGGCATACTTGGTCCTACTCTCATCGGGACATTCAGATATAGCGAAGATGGATTCACATTTCTCGAACCACTTATGAGCCCAATGGCCCCTTCTGCCCCAGTGAAGATATCTGGCTTGCAGTCTAGGAACTTTTTATACGAATAGTGATGACCATTCTGAGCAGCCTGAGTGGCTAGGGCTGCAGCAACACCTTGACCGACCAAGGCTTGTATTTCTTCAGGAGTCATCCCTGTTGGGACAGTTCTTCTGGCGCGTCCTCTACCTCTGCCTCTGCCCGCTGGTGCGTCCATCTATCATGAAATTGTTTGATGAGAATTCACACTTTGACATATTCCATAGATGCATTTTATATCAAATATTCAAAGTATGGACAATTACTGTAGGACAGATGGGAATTTAAGAAAACTGGATTTTTCGATTAAATTCGGCAAGGCACGAGTACTAAGGAAACAAGTCTCGCTTTAGGTTAGGACAAGCGTAGCTTAGATTACCGAATGGAACATATCAAGGTAATTTGACCTATTTGCCTTAAGGAATTTTATGACTGTAGTAACTTCACGTGTTACAATAGCAGAAATCTTACTGCCAGAGTTTCGAGACCGTGAACGGATTTGACAAGAAGCCATTCTGAAAGATCATTAAGAATTTTCATGGAAATTGGGTAATACGAGTTATTCAACACGAAAACGACGGTCGAGAATTTGGCATAATAGCAATGAGATGTTCCAGATGTAATCGTTTGATTTGTAAATCAAAGCGAGTACGTTGACTAATCAAAGTATTGGGTCAATCACAACTTTGTTGAAGACATGCGTACCTATAAGCAGATACTCATCCCAAGGGTTCCCAGGTAAGGTAAACAGGTCCATCGGTTGATTTGGATATATGCGAATACCTTGCCTAGACAGAACACCCGAGATACAGGCATCACGCTCTTCCAGCATTACATGTTTCAAGTTGTAAGACACAGACTTTGACGAGAATAAAAAAAAATTGATTTAGGCATGATGATAAGTGTAGATCCCACATGTCGTTGAGAATAAGTTTAGGAATTATCGAAAAGAGTCAAAGAGTCAAGTTATGTTTAGGAACACAACTATCTAAGTTTAAGCATATAACTTCTTAATCCTATCCCATCTCTAACTAAGGCAATTTACTTTGTGCAACTATTGTGTGTGGCTATAGGCTAGATGCAATCCCTAACTCAGTATAACCAGTGGCTCTGATACCAATCTGTCAAACCCTTAAATTCCGGGTCTGGAATCTATCACGGAGGGGTGAACAAACAGGATCGAACACAGTAGTCACACATGAGATGCAGTTATCTATATGATAAGTTTTAGATAAACATTTTATTAATAATCAGAGCAGCGGAAATAAAAGATAGACTGTTTTCTTGACAACATGTCTTAATCATAATTCAATGAATAATTCAATAGGTATCTTGAGCTCTTATATGATCCTACGTGCACGTCCATAAGCTCCTACTAGATACCTGAGAATACATGTAAATCAAGTGTCAACACAGGGTTGGTGAGTTCACAGGTAGGTAAAACATTGTGATAAATCATCAGATATCATCAATAGGATTTACTGAAAAGCGTGAGTTTAATTTACTCACCGGTGTATGAATAGTCTGTCGGAACCCTTTTAAATAAGGTGAACCCGCTATCCCACATATCTACTAAGTACAAGCCCAACAAATCCTTACATTGAATTTGTCCATGTCACTTAGTTTATTATCCTTTTATGTGTATATTATATTTTCATAATAATTTCAAATCAGAGGGAGCAAATCCTCCTTTACATTTATCCTCATATGGGTTGTATGTGGAACTATAATGCAAACTATATAAAGTGCACATCTGCCTTCTCACTACAGAAACAGTCATCCCAAATGACAACAAGATCTTTGTGCATCTGATATGGATCACATGTCCATACCTTGTGGGGGTAAGTCACTCCCCGATAGTACTATCCAAAAGATCCCTGCTTATTTATAGTCCAGTATACAGAGAAGGATTTTCATAATAACCATATGTAATCATAAATGTGATCAAATTATTATTTAACATAATACACAAAAATAATTTGTAATTTCAATTACAACATGTATTCCAGCCCCAAAATATTTAAATGATTAAAAAGGGGAATAGTTATGAACTCACCTCAGTTCGTGTGTGGTGTTGACAAGCTAGTAAATTCCTGCTAAGGAATTATATTTCACGTAAGCAAACAGATATAAATCCAAAACCTAAATAAGTTAGATCTTGAACCTGGCGTTCAATTGATCTAGGGTTTGGTTTTCTGGGATTTGTTATAAACATTAAGTCATTTAATTATTTTTGTTAATAATCAATGATTTATATAAAATTTAATTAGTTTAATAATGATTTTGACATATCATTATATTCTAATTAAATTATAGACGTTATATAAACATATAAGTTTATATTTAATTTTTGTAAGATTTTATAAACATTTAAATTTATAAAATCTAATTCGTATTTATATTATCAAAATAAATCCCTAAATAATATAATATCCATTAATAATTTGATTGTTTTAATTTATATTTAAAAACCCATTTTGTATGGATAACAATTTATAATACATGTAATAATTATTTACATAAATAATTAAGGTTTTTAAATAATTAAATTTCTACAATTATTATGATTTATCATTACTCAAAAATAATATGATGTCCAATTAATGAATTAATACTTTAAATCATAATTTAAAGTCTATTTTTATAAAAATGGTTATTTATAATATTTTTATATAATATTTTATAAATTTTATTTAAAGTGTTTTTGAATAATTAAATTACAGAAAATTAATTAAGGGTATTTAAATAAAATAAGTCTTTTAAAAACTATTTTTATAATTTTTGGAAATTTTTATATATTTTTAATTTATTCAAAAAGCTTTAAAAAAATAATGGGAGGGGGCCGGGTTCGAACCCGCGACCTCCTCCCCATCGCCCCAACACCCGAACCAGTGAGCCAAGGCTCCAATTCGAAAGGAACACAGCCCCAATTAATTTTAAACACAACCCCTTAAGCTAACCCCCAAATCAAGAACCCTAATCACAATTCGATCAAATTGAACATGTAATTGTTGTTGTTAATGAATTAATTCATGGGGCTTTTGTTCCCCATGATTAACCGAACAGAATGGTGAAATCAATTACCTGTTTGATTCGGTTTGATGTCGAGAACAATCAAGAACAAGTCGCGACAGGGATGAAGCTCGATTGCTATCCAAATGTTTATGATATTCGAATTCCTCTTACAGGAAGCTTTAATAGCTTAGATGATCGAAAGCCCTAAGTTAATTGTGTGATTTGAAGCTCCTAAGGTGTAATTCGACTGAGTTGCAGGTCGCGAAAGAAATAAAGATCGAATTGGGATTTCTGTGTGTTACTTGGTGCAATGAATGTGTAGACGGTCTGGTAATACTTATAGCTTTGTTCAGACTCAATTAATTCGATTATGGTTGCATTTCTAGTGCGATTTGAAGCTGTAAAGTAGCCGACATGTTCACGAGGGTGTAGATCGATCGCACTTAGCTTGATTCCTGATTAATGTGGGTCATTGTGTTCGAAACACTCACGGGGTGTGTCGGTAGCTTTAATTCGATTAAAAACCGTGTATTTTGGTGTTTTGTGTTGGCTGGATCGTCGCCGGGGATGGCGCCGGAACAGTGGTCGCCGGCGAGGGGGGGTTTGGGTTTAATTTAATTACAGAATGGTCCCTGGGGTTTGTAAACTTTTCATTTTATGTTTTAAGTTTCAAAACATGTTTCAAAATTTATAAATAATCCCCTGGACTTAATTTAAATCAATTAAATAAATTTTGTAAATAATTATTATTAATAATATTTTCATTATTATCATTATTTTCATTATTAACATTATTATTTTAATAATAACATCATTATTATTTATTATTATTTTTGATAATAATATCATTATTATTATAATTATTATTATTATCATTGTTTGTAATAATAATATCATTATTATTATTATTATTATTATTATCATTATTTTTATTATTAATATTATTATTAAATAATAATAAAAATATAAAAAACAAATCATAAATTCACATAAAAATCTTATATTAATTCACGGAAAATTTCGGGTTGTCACAATTAGCTAAGTGTACTTGCTTCCCATGATGAACAAGAATTCGTCATCAGGAGCCGGCAATAACCTCGGCTTTAGCACCAAATAGGCTTGTCAGACCCATAGATCTATGACGTTGCCAGGCTAGCAATAGTTAATGATTGTCAACATATAATGTATATCATATAAAACTCACAATATTACAAATAACCATGACAAAAAGTAAAGATGAATTGCATGTGCATTTACAAGTATCGAGATGTTTACAAGTGTAAGTTTATAAGGTTAACATGTTTCACCCCAAAAGATGTAAAATAAAGTAAAAAGGGGCATGACAAACTCACATTGTATAATGATGGTTGTAGAGTACATAAGGAAGCTTAGATGTCAAGAGTCAAGGTGATGTCCTAAAAGATAAAAAAAAGAAGCAATAACTTGAGATCGGAATTCATTACAAGAAGTTTGGACGTTTAGAGAATGTCAAAAAGCAAAAGGTAGATTGGAAAAAGATTATTGTACCAATTCTGGACAGAATATTTGGTACGTGTTTGAACAGATAATTTAAAAACAGCAAACGATTTCATAAAATTATAAAAATTTACAGTTGACTAGTTTAGAGTCTCCGGATAACTTTCATTCAGAAATATTTTTATGAAAAAATCCTTAAATAGGTCAAAACAGCAGCACAAGACAGAAGGCGCTGAAATGCGCACTTATCTTGTGAAGGCTATTGTTGAGTTGTTCAATTGAGTTTGAAGACGTATAAAATATCGTTAAAAAGGTAATTCAATGAACTTAATATTGGAGTCTGACTTTACTTAAATTTAGTTTGTTATGACCAAGTTATGGTTAGTTAAAGTCATATTATATTCTGCCAAATATGTAGTAAGACACTTAAGTGCACTTTTAAAATTGCTAAAGCATGAAACGGGTTATGTCGATATATGGTATATTAGACTTCATTTGAGTTATAAAAAATATTCCAAGACTTTAGCATAGTCATCATTTAGAGAAATAATCTTGTGGAATAACCAAATGCGGCGGCATAGCCGTCCATATGCAAACGGGATTCTTTGTTTACGTTAACGTGTTCTTAGTTTGATTAAGGAATGTTAGTGATTGTTATAAGGTTAGTGAAAGTTAGAATGTTAATGATCAAATGATAATGATTAAAATTAAAAGAGATTTAGTAGAAGAAAGAATAAAAATAAGAACATGAGAACAATTGAATATTAGGATGATTAAAATAATATAGATATACATAATATAAAAGCAATTATAAGGTTACCTTAGTATTAGAAACTTCTTGAAATTAGTTGTAAAATAAAATTCTTGAAATTAATCATAACCAATGGATGAAAGAAAGATATGAGATTGAGATTTTTGAATAATGAGCAAATAAAAAGTGTAGCCTAAAGCTTGCTTTTATAGTTGAGGTTAGGAGGGGGTTATGAATGATGTTAATGGTGAGTTACAAGTCTTTCAAAGGGGGTTATGATTGGAATTTAAATAAATATAAAATTAAACAATTTAAATAAATAAAAGAATAATTACAATTTAAACTCTAAATTTATTAAAATTCTAATTTTAGTTTAGCAACTTCTTTTTTATTAAATCTTTGTAGACTTTATAAATATCATAAGAACATGTAATTTGATTATTTATTTTAATTGAATATTTAATATGTTATAAATAGTAATAACCTTTTATAATTTATTTTATAAATTATAAAAATTATTATAAGTTGTTTAAATGATTTAATATATGGAAATTAAATTAAACAATTGTTAATATTGGTTAAATTACATATTAATGTATTTGATTCATTAAAATTATTAAATAATTTAATAATGGAAGTTCAAAATGGGTTCGGGTTTGGGTTTTAACTTGAAAAATAACGGATGTTACAACTCCTTTCCTGAATCAGAGTTTCCAGCCACTTTGAATCCAACTGACATGAATACACCCTTTTGCCTTGGGTCTATTTTCATCTTAGATTTAGCCACCTTCTTAGCAGTTTTTCTTACTGCCCTGATCTTGTTCTTTCTGTCTTTGATGGTCAGAGGTTCATCCTCAGCTGTATGGATGAGGTTTTCTACCTTATCCTTCACTGCAGTGGTCATCATTATTATATCATTTTTCTGCTCAAAGGGTAGTTTGTCAGTAGTTGGAACCACTTGCTCATCAGTACCACATCTTGGCTGTCTTATAGACACATAAGAATGTGTGGAGCAGTTTCATTGGTTCCCAACCCACTCTTGTTTGATAGCATACCTTTGAGTGGGAGGATGATACAAGAATGGTGTTGAAGTCATGCTCTCGAATAGCATACTTCTTTACTTTAGCCTCAGCTATTACGAGCTGGGCTTGAGCTTCAGTCAACTTGGAGACTAAGTCTTTTATTTGAGCCCTGTAGTTTGAGTGTTTATGTTTTAAAGAAGATACAGTTTTCTCTAACTCATCAATTTTGAGTTTATAGTCAGATTTTGCTCTCTTAAAACCAGATTTTAGTATGTTTAAGGACTCAATATCAGACTTAATTTCCATGTTGTAGTCCTGGTACATTTTAACCTTAGCTATACAGGCTGGAGTACAGAGATGTTCATATACCTTGGTATCATCGGTTCCAGCCATAAGAGCTTGAGCTGGGGTGACTTCTTAGACCATGAAGCTCCAATTAACCTCTCAATCAACAACTGCAGTTTGCTACTCAATTAGTTTAGTTGCAGCCTTTGGGGTAGCATGATGTTAGGAGGCCTGAGTTTCTCAAGGATTAGATCCAGGAGCTTTGCATTCCCTTCCAAAATGACCAAGTTGGTTATAGTTGTAACATTTGGCCTTTGGCTTATCAAACCCTTAGTTGGGTTCTGAGGAAATTGTCTTCTAGTTCTCCTAAAGAACTTCTTTGCTCTGTAGGTTAAAAGAGCCATTTGTTGGACAATTTCCATGTATTCTACATCATTTGGGATAAAACACTCAAGATCATCAAAACAGAATTGAAAATCACCAGAGTGTTCATTTCGTGAAACAAAAGTATAACTACCCTGAAAAGGACTTTGTTGAGCTTGTGAGACCTGGGTGTCTCAGGAAATGTGATGTAAGGCCCATAAGAGTATGATGGCTATTGGTTGTAGTTCAGGTACATCTGGGGCTTGACCCTTTAGCAACATGTCAAGCATTGCTGACAAGAGGGTTTGAGCTTTTGTTCATCTGGTAGCTCTTTTGAGTCTCCATCTTCATATGGTATCCATCAAGCATCCCATATAGTTCAGTCATTGTAAGTGTGTTCAAATTCTTAGTTCTTTTAAAAGAGACATAATAGAAAGTCCATTCATAAGGAAGTGCACTCATGAATTTTCTTACTGTGTCTCTCTTCTCAAGAGTCACTCCATAGATTTAAGAGATGCGATTAAGTCCATGTACCTGATGTATTGTTGGCTCAAGGTCTCACCAATAATATAAGTGAAGTTTCCAAACTTCTGCTTCAGTACATTTTTCTTGGACTCTTTGGATTCGAAGGAACCAGAGTACATCAATGTCAAAGCATCAAAGAGTTCTTTGGCTGACTTGCAGTGCTCAAAGCCCACCATTATGGAGTTTGGTATGGCAGTGAGAAACACAGTCATTGCTTTGCAATTGATGTCCATCTTCTTGAAATCTTCATCTGAGTGGTCTTTTATAGTCTTTTCAATCATGGCACCATTACCAGTTGGTGATGCCACCTTTGGCTTGTATGGACCATCAGTGACAAATTTCCACATCCGGCTGTCCTGATATGTCACACCCCAGGCCCAAGGAGGGGGACGTCACAGACTAGCAACAATGTGGCAGCGGAAACAGACCATCATAAGAGCACACAAGTAGAGAAAATCACATGGCATTGTAATAACTAAAATGAAATCCGAGACTAAATGGCTTAGCCCGGTTACATCCATTGTTTCATGTCAAAAGTACAAAATTAGAATATCATTCGTTACAAATTATTCAAATGTTCTAAACAGAGTTTATAATGCCATGAGGTCAGGGTACTAGGTCGTCCAAGCATCTTCCAAAACAAGCTAGGCTTCCATCAAATGTTACCTAAAACATGCTCAAAAGAAAATAATGTCAACTAAAAAGTTGGTGAGTTCAAGTGGTTTTGTTTCAAAAATAAAAATAAACGGGACCCTTAAAGTTTGTATGTTGAAGTTTTTGTATCTAATATAGCTGTTGTGGGTCACAATCAACCCTGCACTCAGCCCCGGCTTGCCTCTTCTAAAGTTATGTTGAACCGGTTAACCCAAAGGGGAGAACTGAGCCTCATAGCAGTGGACCCACCTGCCGGATGGTCAGCCTTTGTATCCTTTATAACTTGTTCACATGCCACATACGACCCGCAGGATCTCAGTGGGGTACCTCCCGGTAACGGGAGCCACTGTGTGTGGGGGATTCCTAAATAGATCTATCCATATAAAGCAAGCGGGTCATGATAGAATTAATGATTGTGATTCATGTATCAGCAGGTATCACAAAAAGAAAATCCACAACATAATTTGTATCACAGATAATAGTCTCAATTTAAAATAGAGCATGCTTCATCCCCAAAAACAGTAAGTAAAAAAAAAAGGGGACACGAGAACTCACCTTGATATCAGACAGGTTGCACAAACAGATAGTTTCAAGTCCTAGCACCCTATAATCATAATTCAAGTAATAAGCCATAGATTTCTAACATAATTTAGTGTCATTTTATAGTGAGGATGCGTGACTTTGTTTCTTAGAGGTTTTGCGTCAAAAGTTTCCTTTTTAGGAAAGTTAGGGTTTTGGTGTGTTTTTCATCAAGTTACATGGTTCTTATAAATTTATTATCATATGAATGATCCTAATATTAGTTTCTGGTCATAAGGTTGCTGAAATTCTGCAAAAGCGCAGAATTTACACTTTTGGCCCCTCAAGTTTGAAAATTAACATTTTCTACCCCAAAGTTTGTCCCTTTACCATTTTTGACCCTTATATTTTCTTAAGCTTTTTAATGTCTATTTAAATCTGTTTTAACCCAAAATATCAGATCCTACTTGGTGATATTTAAAACACAAGTTTCTAGTTAACGGTTAATTTTTCTTTTGTTAATAAATTCATAAAAATTACCTATTAGCCCAAAATTCACCAAATCCGATTCATGTCACTACAAAATTATTCTATGGCCTGAAAGTTCTTAGGTCCTAAGTTGTACATGTTTTGGCTCGTTTATGGGATATTTCTTCCATATTTCGGGTCACCAACTAGGGTATACTAGCCTTAGCATATCTTACCAAGCTTTCCAATCACCCAAGCTCATTTTCTAAGTATTCCTAGTCCTAACTTACTGAAATTTAGTCTCAAGTCTCGGTTTCCACTATCATGACCATAATCGGGTGTTCAAGACTATTTGCATTAGTGTAACTATTATGTCTACATTTCAAATTACAACTACAACACTTATAACCTTAAATCAAGAAAATATATATATATGTATTTGGGTGTTTTGTTTCATTGTTCCAAATAGATTAATAGCTTTGGTTATAGATTTGTGCAAGTTAAGTGTGGCTAGAATGCATAAACGAAGGTTTACAAGGTCAAATCCTTGTATAACTACCTTCTAAACTCACGGGTCATAGAATAATACCTTGTGTGGAGTGTGAGTCCACGAAGATGAGGTTCGAGCAAAGATCCCTCTGCTGGATCGGTGAGAATGGTGTTTTTAGCACGATAAGGATGAGTTTTTATTAAAGTTTAACTAGTAGAAATAACATTACTTAAGGGGGTTTAGAAGGTTAGAATGAGCAAAACTTCTTCGAACTCAGCTGGAAATCTTGTTTCTTCGATAGCTGTTGCTAGAAGATTGAAAAGATGAAGTGTGTGTTGGTGTTTTCAGTCGAGAGAAAGAAAGAGAGAGTAGAGAGTGAGTAAGGAGATAGTGAAAGGGAATTATTTAGAGTGGGTTTGCATGTATAGAAAATGGGAAAAGTGGAGTGTTGGAGTGGTTTTCACAGACTAAACTTGGTTGGTGGATTGTGGGCGGCCATGCAGAGATTTGTTTTATTTGTTTTATTAGTATTCTACTTTTATTATTATTATTATTATTTTTGTTAAGCCACGGGTTGCATGGGTATACTCTACCCGAATTCGCCTAAGTGTTGGAACATAATTGTTTCTAATATTTATTTGAATAATTGTTTCTTATACAAGAATAAGGTTCCACAATGTAAAACATCCATAATGGATGTAAAATAAGTGTGGAAAAGTAATCAGAAGTTAAATATACATGAAAACACAGGAAAAATTCTAGGCGTATTACCACTGTTTGGGCGTATAACAACTGTTTGGGCGTAAGACACTGTGCGGGCGTAAGACAACTGTTCAGGCTCATGACAACTGTACGGGCGTATTAGAGCCGCTGAAACGACCAGGACTTAGTCGCGGGGCATTTTTCCAGGCTTATAAGTACTGTTCGGGCTCATGAGTCATATTCAGGCATATTAGCACTTAGCCATTTTCCAGCAACTCCCAGACACATGAGCACTGTTCAGGCACATGAGCACTGTTCAGGCTCATGAGCACTGTTGTAACGCCACGAAATTTCCCGAAACAAGCCATTTAATAATAATGGGCTTTTAAGGGTTAATTTAAGAAATAAAGCTGTAAATTAGTGGGCTATGGACCAAATTAGCCTTAATGGTCTAGGTTTGATGGGTTTAAGGGCCCTTAATCAGCCCTTAAACCATGCATGATCAGATCCATTCCATCATTCCAACCCTAGCCACCAAATTCGTAGAGAGAGAAAGTAGAGAGAGAAAGTGGAAGAAAACTCAAGTTTTGGAGATTCAAAGGTGGAAGAGTGAAGATCTGGTTGATTAGAGCATCAAGGCTTAAGGAAAGAGAAACAAAACAAGGTAAGAATCGACCTCTAAGGCCCTCTGTAGATCAAACCGGATTCTAGGGTTTTGGGGTTTTGAAAAGTTCAAAGAAACACATAAAGGCCAAATTTTTACGTATGAAAATGTGTAAAAAGCTTAGATTTGGTTTCGTGGAAGGTAAACCAAGGATTTGGACGTAAAAAGTTAAGATTTTGGGTTAAAAACGGGCTGGTTCTTAGTTTTTATTCATCCAGCGAAACTGGGCCCCGATCCAGCGAATTTAAGTATTCATCAAGCGAAACTGTGCATTTATCCAGCGAAATAGGAGAATCCTAGCGAAACTACAGTTTCGCTGATAGCTTCGCTAAGTACTTAGGCTGACCTTAGACATTGCGAAACTAGGAAATTCCAACGAAAGTTGGGCGCTCATGCCAGCGAATCTGTCCAGCGAAACTGACAGAGGTGCTGCCCAGCGAAACTGGTAGCGAAACTGCCAGCGAAACTGGCAGCGAAACTACCAGCGAAATTGTGGGCGAAACTATGAAGAAAATGACTTTTTTGCATATTAACTTTCGTGCAGCTAGAGTATTCAGGCTATAGCTTAAGTGACTTAAAATTTAAGCTACTTGGACGAGTTCAGGTGAGTTCTAGATCCCCTATTTTATACATGCTTTAAATGTTTTGGGGCGGTATGCATACTAATATATACTTTTTATGATCAGTTCTTTTAGAGTAAAGTTTTACTTATATCTTATATGGGAAACGGGATTTTCTAACGATTGATAACGTGTTTTCCTATTGAGATATAACCTTGTAGTGATGGATTGCCTTCGAGATGTGTTGTGTTATATTATATATATAACTTAAATAAGAAAGTGAAACGTAAAGAAAGGTTATGTGGCCCATAACGTGTACCTGGATAAAGTAAGTCTTGCAAGTAAAGTCCTGCAGGCAAGGGATAAAGTGAAGACTTGCAAGCAATGGCTAAAGGAGGGTTGCATTCGTTGTACCCTCACCTGGATAAAGTAATGCTCGAACAGGCAGGTCTGTAAGCCCTGAATTGGCATGACAATAATGGCTCGATCGAGTACGACTGTAAGTCCTTAATTGACGTGTCGGTAAAGTCCTAGGCGAGCCTAGGCACCGATAGTGACAGAGAATGACGGATAAAAAAGAGTAATAAATAACGAGAAATGAAAAAAAATGATGAAGTATCGATAAAGTGATAGCCTGTATGTATTGATGCTTGATAGACGAGAACTGTTTTCAACTGCTAAGCTAATACCTTTACAATAGTATTTACAAAGAAAACCTAGAATTCACTCAGCGAAGCTGACTTTTGTATGCATATCAGTTGACAGGTAAGAGTTAGAGCGATGGAATAGAGGCATGGGACTGAAGCTTCTTAGCACTAGAAGACTGGCATCCCGGATGAAGAAAAGCTAAACAAAGAACTCCTAAATAGTTTTGTGGATTAAAGACAATGTTTATATTTTACTTGTAATGAATTGAAATGACAGTATTTTTCCGCTGCAATATAATATTTATACACATATGAGTAAATGACTGTTTTAAATCGATGTTTTGCTGTGAATAACCAACTGTGAGGCTTCCCTGAGAAAGGTGGGCCTTACAAGTTAGTATCAGAGCCAATGTTTAAGAGATTTGGGAAAATTGTTTTTGTAAACCTAAACTTAAACAGATAATGGGACCAAGTGTCAAGGATGCCAGTCCAAGAAGCTCCATGCCAAGAGGTAACAAGTATGTTGTAGGTATTATTCCGAGGGATAGTGCCTTCTTATTTAAGTAAGAGCCGAGGTAGAGTATGATAAAGTTATCTGTGACACTATCTGAATTTATGTGACTTATACGTGCATAGACTAGGTATAGTAGGTTCTGGTGTTGGTGTGGTTCAGGATAGGAAAGTTTATGGCGCGAGAAGTTCTGTAAGTAGTTAATCACAACTGGCCACTGTTATTAAAAATTTACCAAACTTGTCGTGAACTGAACTTGCCTTGAAAGACCATATTAACGGAATCTTATAGGAAGTAGGAAGAATGGCACCAAAGAAAGAAGTTCCAACCATGGTCACCCGGAGAAGCACTAGGGGAAGGCCCCGACTAAGGCAAAGGAAACTGCAAGTGCAACTGTGAAGCCAACGAAAAGGTCAACCAGAAAGCCGGTCGAGGAGCCGGTTAAAGAGGAGGAGGTTGAGTTAGAAATGGGAGCGAGGGGCTCACTACGGACCAGGCAAAACTGAAGGAGACAGTGAAGGAAGCTATTGCCCAAGAGGTGCACCAGGTCCTCTCTGGAGTGATGCTGCTCTGCTTGCGGAATTTATGGAGCAGGTTAAGGGCGATAGTAAGAAGATTACAGCTTCCGAGAAGGTATAAGAAGGGAGCGGTCAAGACTGAGGAGTTGAGCGACGAGGGAGATCACTGGGTAACCATGACGGTCCCGAGGTGGAAGAGAGGGCGAAGGGGTCCAGCTACGGGATTTTCAGAGGTGTAAGCCCCCGACGTTCGATGGTACTAGTATCGCTGCCACTGCCCAGCTTTGGATCAGGGAAATGGAGCCCGTACTGAAGATCAGCGAGTGCCGGAAAGCCAAAAGGTGAAGTTTGCTTCCATTCCCTTTTGGATCCAGCACTGTGTTGGTGGGATAACATTGCTGAGTCTTACGGAGAAGAGGCTATTGAGAGGATGAAGTGGCCGAGATGAAGAGGTTGGTGATAGAGGAGTACTGCCCGGAAAGAGAGCTTGATAAGATTGAGCAAGAGTTTATGAGTTTGGAGGCTGGAAATATGACTCATCAGGAGTACACTACAAAATTCAATGAAATGGCACGTCTGGTGCCTGACTTGGTGACTCCCGAATCCAGGAGAATCAAGAGGTACATACAAGGTTGCCTCTGGACATTCGTAGGGACATGGTCACTGCCCGACTTGGTACTTTTAGATCAGCGGTGGACCTCAGTGGAGGTTGTACGATCATTGCAGGCCGGTGATAGTGGGTGAGACGAAGAAGGCTTGGAATAACAATGGGAAGAGATATGGAAGTGGTGGCACCAACGGGGAACAAGAAAGCAAGGGTGGATGCAAACAGTGGTTGTGAAGGGGGTCGAGGAAGTTAAGAACTGTGGGAAGTGTGGGAGGAGGCATCCGGAGAGTGCCGATTGGGTAGCCATGGGTGCTACCGGTGTGGGAAAACGGGTCACATGGCTAGGGAGTGCCCGGAAGTAAACGAGTGCTTTAACTGCCATGAGTCGGGGCACTACAGCAGGGATTGCAAGAAAGCCAGCCGGGAAGCTCGGGCACGAGCAGGGGTGATGACAAGGGGGATGATGGAAAGCCCAAGGTCAAGGCAAGGGCTTTCACCATGAACAAGAAGGAAGCAAGGAAGGACCGGACGTAGTGTCAGGTACGTTCCTTGTCAATGATGTTTGCGCCTCCATATTATTTGATAGTGGTGCCAGTAAGAGTTTCGTATCTGTATCCTTCTGTGCTACACTAGATGTCCAAACTAAGGAAATAGATGATGCCTTCGAAGTAGAAACAGCCGATGGTAAGTCCATTAGAATAGTCAGAATGATAGAGGATTGCCACATTAAACTAGGAGCCATTACTTCCCGCACGATTGTTTGTTATGCCCTTAGGAGGTTTCGATGTCGTACTAGGGATGGATTGGCTAGCTGCCCACGATGCTAACATAGTATGCCAACAGAAGATGATCCGATTAACGACTCCAGATGGTAGTTCGGTTACGATCTACGGTGATAACGATTGTAAGGTTCCAAGGATCATTTCCATGATCAAGGCGGAGAATGTATGAGGCGAGGGTGCGGAGCTTATCTAGCGTATGTCAAGGATGTTAAAGATAAAGCGAAAGAGTTGCCCGATGTACCAGTGGTGCGGGACTTTCCTGACGTATTCCCGGAGGATCTGCCCGGAGTACCACCAGATAGAGAGATAGAGTTTCAGATTGACTTACTGTCAGGAGCCCAACCCATTGCCAAAGCACCCTACGCCTAGCTCCGTCCGAGATGATCATGTCACAACTGCAAGGAACTCCTTGACAAGGGATTCATTAGGCCCAGCATTTCCCCATGGGGTGCTCCATGCTGTTTGTGAAGAAGAAGGATGGCAGCATGAGGATGTGTATAGATTACAGGGAGTTGAATAAGCTGACCGTGAAGAATCGATACCCTCTACCCCGGATAGATGATCTGTTTGATCAGTTGCAAGGGGCAAGCTGGTTCTCCCGAATAGATCTCCGATCTGGATATCACCAACTGAAGGTAAGGGAGCAAGATATCCCAAAGACGGCTTTCGGAACACGCTACGGCCACTATGAGTTTCTGGTTATGTCTTTTGGGCTAACCAATGCTCCTGCGGCATTCATGGACTTAATGAATCGCGTGTGTCGGCCGATGTTGGACCGATCCGTGATAGTCTTCATTGACGATATTTGATATTTCAAAGAATGAAGGAGACCACGCTTGTCATATTAAGGAGGTGTTAGAGACTTTACGAAAGGAGAAACTGTATGCGAAGTTCTCTAAATGTGCCTTCTGGCTACGGGAGGTGCAGTTTTTAGGGCACATTATAAATTCCGAAGGAGTCATGGTTGATCTAGCAAAGGTCGAGGCAGTTACGCAATGGAATTCCCCAAAGACGCCATCCGAAATCCGTAGTTTCTTGGGATTAGCTGGCTACTATAGGAGGTTCATCAAGGATTTCTCAAAGATAGCTTCCCCATTAACAAGGTTAACGAGGAAGAACGTGGTATTCGACTGGGGGAAGAACAGGAAGATGCGTTTCTGGAATTGAAGGATAGACTGACCAAAGCTCCTATACTAACCCTACCGGAGGGAGATGAAGACCTAACGGTATACTCTGATGCTTCTTACTGCGGGCTAGGCTGTGTGTTGATGCAAAGATGAAAGGTTATAGCTTACGCATCAAGACAGCTAAAGGACACGGAGGTTAATTACCCGGTGCACGATTGGAACTTGCCGCAGTAGTGTTCGCATTGAAGATCTGGAGACACTATTTGTATGGAACTAAGTGCGCCATATTTACCGACCGCAAAAGTCTGAAATATTTCTTTGAATAGAAGGACCTAATATGAGACAGAGGAGGTGGTTGGAGTGATAAAGGATTACGATGGTGAAATCCATTATCACCCGGTAAGGCGAACGTGGTAGCCGATGCCCTGAGCCGAAAGGAAGGATATGAACCGATCCGGGTGAAGGCGTGCCAACTAGTAGTGACCCCAGATGTTATGAGGATGATAAGCAAAGCTCAAATGGACGCTTTAAAAGAGCAACAAATAAGAAGGAAAGGATGGTGGGAAAGGTGGATGAACTGTAGAGAACACCTTGGGTGTTAAGACCTTTCACGGCAGGATATGGGTTCCGAGGCATGGCGACTTGCGAGAAAGGATTATGGATGAAGCGCACAAAACCCGCTACTCAATACACCCAGGAGCAAATAAGATGTACCACGACTTGAAGAAAGACTATTGGTGGCCTGGGATGAAAAGAGATGTGGTTGCATGTGTAAACAAATGTCTAATGTGCCTACAAGTGAAGGCTGAGCACCAAAGACCTTATGGTTATGTTCAGCCATTAGAAGTACCAGAATGGAAGTGGGAACATGTTACCATGGACTTCATCACCAAATTGCCACGCACGACAAAAGGCCACGACGCGATATGGGTGATAGTTGATAGACTGACCAAGAGTGCGCATTTCCTTCCAATCAAGGAAGCAATTAGTTCAGAAAAGCTTGCTGAACTATTTATCCGAGAAATTGTGGCGCGGCATGGTATGCCCGTATCGATTGTTTCGGATAGAGATACGCGGTTCACCTCAAAGTTTTGGAGAAAGTTCAATGAAGAAATGGGCGCGAGGTTGCATGTGAGTACCGCATACCACCCGCAGACCGATGGGCAATCAGAAAGAACGATCCAGACGCTGGAGGATATGCTTCGGGCATGCGTTATCGAATTCGGCGTTAACTGGGATGATCATTTGCCACTAGCAGAGTTCTCCTATAACAACAGCTACCACGCCAGTATTAAGATGCCCCCATTTGAGTTATTGTATGGTCGACGGTGCAGAACTCCTATTTGTTGGGGTGATGTCGGATAGAAGGAGCTAGGAAGCTTAGAAGTCGTGGAAGCCACAACGAAAAAATTGGAGGAAATCAAGGCGTATATGAAGGCTGCAAAGGATAGACAAAAGTCATACGCCGACAGAAGAAGGAGACCTATCTAGTTTAGCGTGGGTGACAGGGTAATGTTAAAAGTGTCGCCATGGAAGGGGATTATCCGATTTAGGAAGAGGGGGAAACTGAGTCCCAGGTTTATCGGACCATTTAAGGTACTAGCACGAGTTGGGGATGTCGCTTACAGGCTAGACCTCCCAGAAGACTAAGCGGGATTCACCTACCTTTCATGTGTCACACCTAAGGAATGTTTAGCACCGGATGAGGCAGTCGTGCCTCTAGATGACATCGAAGTGGACGAGAAGCTGAACTATGTAGAGCAACCAGTGGCTATACTGGACCGGAAGGAGAACAGTTGAGAAATAAAGTAGTCAAGCAAGTCAAGGTGCAACGGAAACATCGAAAGGGGTCGGATGCCACCTGGGAATCCGAGGAGGAAATGAGACGACAATACCCCGATCTATTTAACGACGAGGCAGGTTTCGAGGACGAAACCTGAATAAGGGGGGAGACTTGTAACGCCCCGAAATTTCCCGAAACAAGCCATTTAATAATAATGGCTTTTAAGGGTTAATTTAAGAAATAAAGGAGTAAATTAGTGGGCTATGGACCAAATTAGCCTAATGGGCTAGGTTTGATGGGTTTAAGGGCCCTTAATCAGCCCTTAAACCATGCATGATCAGATCCATTCCATCATTCCAACCCTAGCCACCAAATTTGTAGAGAGAGAAAGTAGAGAGAGAAAGTGGAAGAAAACTCAAGTTTGGAGATTCAAAGGTGGAAGAGTGAAGATCTGGTGATTGGAGCATCAAGGCTTAAGGAAAGAGAAACAAAACAAGGTAAGAATCGACCTCTAAGGCCCTCTGTAGATCAAACCCGGATTTTAGGGTTTTGGGGTTTTAAAAAGTTCAAAGAAACACATAAAGGTCAAATTTTTACGTATGAAAACGTGTTAAAAAGCTTAGATTTGGTTTCATGGAAGGTAAACCAAGGATTTGGACGTAAAAAGTTAAGATTTTGGGTTAAAAACGGGCTGGTTCTTAGTTTTTGTTCATCCAGCGAAACTGGGCCCCGATCCAGCGAATTTAAGTATTCATCCAGCGAAACTGTGCATTTATCCAGCGAAATTAGGAGAATCCTAGCGAAACTACAGTTTCGCTGATAGCTTCGCTAAGTACTTAGGCTGACCTTAGACATTGCGAAACTAGGAAATTCCAAAGAAAGTTGGGCGCTCATGCCAGCGAATCTGTCCAGCGAAACTGACAGAGGTGCTGCCCAGCGAAACTGGTAGCGAAACTGCCAGCGAAACTGGCAGCGAAACTACCAGCGAAACTATGGGCGAAACTATGAAGAAAATGACGTTTTTGCATATTAACTTTCGTGCCGCTAGAGTATTCAGGCTATAGCTAAGTGACTTAAAATTTAAGCTACTTGGACGAGTTCAGGTGAGTTCTAGATCCCCTATTTTATACATGCTTTAAATGTTTTGGGGTGGTATGCATACTAATATATACTTTTTATGATCAGTTCTTTTAGAGTAAAGTTTTACTTACTATCTTATATGGGAAACAGGATTTTCTAACGAATTGATAACGTGTTTTTCCCTATTGAGATATAACCTTGTAGTGATGGATTGCCTTCGAGATGTGTTGTGTTATATTATATATTATAACTTAAATAAGAAAGTGAAACGTAAAGAAAGGTTATGTGGCCCATAACGTGTACCTGGATAAAGTAAAGTCTTGCAAGTAAAGTCCTGCAGGCAAGGGATAAAGTGAAGACTTGCAAGCAATGGCTAAAGGAGGGTTGCATTCGTTGTACCCTCACCTGGATAAAGTAATGCTCGAACAGGCAGGTCTGTAAGCCCTGAATTGGCATGACAATAATGGCCCGATCGAGTACGACTGTAAGTCCTTAATTGGCGTGTCGGTAAAGTCCTAGGCGAGCCTAGGCACCGATAGTGACAGAGAATTGACGGATAAAGAAGAGTAATAAATAACGAGAAATGAAAAGAAATGATGAAGTATCAATAAAGTGATAGCCTGTATGTATTGATGCTTGATAGACGAGAACTGTTTTCAACTGCTAAAGCTAATACCTTTACAATAGTATTTACAAGAAAACCTAGAATTCACTCAGCGAAGCTGACTTTTGTATGCATATCAGTTGACAGGTAAGAGTTAGAGCGATGGAATAGAGGCATGGGACTGAAGCTTCTTGGCACTAGAAGACTGGCATCCCGGATGAAGAAAAGCTAAACAAGAACTCCTAAATAGTTTTGTGGATTAAAGACAATGTTTATATTTTACTTGTAATGAATTGAAATGACAGTATTTTTCCGCTGCAATATATATTTATACACATATGAGTAATGACTGTTTTAAATCGATGTTTTGCTGTGAATGACCAACTGTGAGGCTTCCCTGAGAAAGGTGGGCCTTACAACTGTTCATGCGTATGACTTTGAAAAATTTCCACATCTTTTGTAGGGGTCGAGGAGGGGTTTTTACATGATACTTTTTGAAACCTTCAATACATTGACACCAGCTTCTAAAATTAACAGGAGTGATAATAGGAGCCTTAGTCAAGGTTCCCTTCTCAGTCTCAGAGTATTTTTGTTAAGGGCCATTTGAGTAGAGTGAGTGAGTATGAAGAAACAAGGGTGATTTGGAATGGTTAGATCTCACAATCAAGAGCCTAATAAGCTCTGATACCAATTGTAGAATCGGTGTTTGTCTCTCAACATAATATTTTTCTCACAAACTCACTAAGTCTCACTCGTTTGATGATGCAGAATTTCTAACTAAGTTGCTAATAATATACTAAGTTAATGAACACAAGAAATGGTTTTTCAAGATAATTGTATATATTACTTCTCAACTCAGTATTATAAGACTCTTATAAAGCATCCCTAAATGAATTACTTTGAGAAACTATATATACTACTATCTACAGCTGGTTATACTTAGAAAACCAGCTGGAACTTACATCTAAACAAATACTACATTGCTAGACATAAGGTATCTAAGATAAAATACTATCCTAGATTAGGTAGTCATGACATGTCCATGACTTACCTTTTGTCACCAACTAAAGTTGGTAACTGTACTAACTGATAAAAGATGAATAGTGGATTAAAGTATGGTCAACTACATGGACGTGGGAAAGCGCCATGCAGTATATCAGAGTAGGCAGCATGCGTCAGTCAGACCATACTTTTGTCCACTGGTTCATAGTTAGTTCTTCCGAAGGTTAAATGGCTTCGGAAGAATAAGTTCTTCCAAAACCATTTATACTTCGAAAGAAATAACTTCTTTCGAGACTTCGCCAAGCCTTCATGACTTTGTCCTTCGGAAGGCTTTGTCTTGAATCTTCTAAGTGTTTTACATCGGAAGGAGAACTACTTAGTCTCGAAAGACTGAGTTCTTCGTTCTGAAGTTTTTCATCTTTAAGCTTCGGAAGATCTTCAACATATCTTCGGAAGTGCATCTTTATATTTGGAAGTCTTTATTCAGTTGTACTCAAAATCTTCTAAGTGTAGTTTTGGTTGCACCAGCCTTATCTGATCATCTAATCCAACATTGCTTTCTTTGTCTGCTTTCTTTCTTTCTATTTCCTTTTTTCTTTTTTTTCTTGCTTTCTATTTCTTCCTTTTTTTTTCTTTCACTCTCTTTCTTACTTACTTTCACATGGATTTAAAGAGTTTTGAATCTAACTTTCTTCTTGTTGCCTTGACGTTTAAATAGAAAACATATTTTTTGTTGTTGTTCTCTACCAAAATAAAACACAAACAACCTTCTTTTGCTACTTTTAAACCTAAATCAAGATCTTGGTATAGCTCTAATACCAATTGAAGCTCCAGAACTCTTTAGTCAACTAGAAAACAAAAACGAACAGGAAGAAATATGAAACATATGTTGGAGACTTTTATTTAATTAAAAACTAAATTGTTTTCCCATTAAACATAAACCAAACAACCCTATTTAAACTAAACAAAAACAAATCATACTATAACTCATGCTCCTACCTTCTAGAAATTAAACAACTAACTAAATCTTCTTGCTAATAAAGATAAACATACCAATTAGCGAATGTATAAAAGACTTGTAACTAGACTAAAACTCTTAAAAAAACTCCAATGTTGCAAACTGCTTCATTCTGAAAATAAATCAACCTATATCAAACTAGACTTCGACTTTTTTATGTGAAATTAAAAAGATTAATTCCAACAATAAATGGTTTAATCAATTTAAATTTATGTAAGGAAAAAGAAAAACAATCATGAAACCATCCCTAATCAATCTGGAGTTGCCATTTGCATGATGGTAGAACTCCTAAAAACCAAAGAAAAAGATGATGATTATGAAAACATGAGAATGTACTTTACAATTTTTCAATGGCTTTCTCTTAGGTTGTGCTTATATATTCTTGCCATTCTCACAACATACGACACGTTATGTTTAATGCATAACAAGACATACATGATGGAATAGGGCCTTGCACACCTTATCATGATTCTTTAGATCTACAACCTTTTGGTTGATTCATATAGACATCTTTGACAAAATGTGCACTAAAACGTCATTTTAACATCCATTTGTCAATGTCATAGTCATAATATGTGGATATGAAAATTAGTATCCTAGTTGATTTAAGCATAACTACTAAAGAAAAGGTTTGTTCATGGTCAATTTCTTATGTCTGGCCGGCAGAGGCGAAGCTTTATAGGGGCCAGGGGGCCCCGCCCCCCTCTTTTTTTCGTCAGTAGTGTAAATTTTCGGCTCGATAGTGTAAATTTCCGTCCGGTAGTGGAATTTTTTTAATAAATATAGAGTCCGCCCCCCCTAAAATACTTTACTTTCTCCCCGCCCCCCTAATCTTTCGATCAAGCTCCGCCACTGTGTCTGGGTGTATCCTTTTGCTATCAATCTTGCTTTGTTTGTATGCTTCTTTTCATCCATTTCAGTTTTCAATTTGTGAACACATTTGCTTCTAATTGTCAAACGATTCGAAGGCAAATTTGCTAACTTTAAAGTTGATTGTCATATATGGATTGCACCTCATCACCCATGAGTCTCAAGCCATTTCTCAGATTCTAGATATAAAAATAGTAGTTAGTAATTAATTAGTTCATCTCGATCCATTAAATAAGCTCCTTCATAGCAAAATGGTTTCTAACATATTCTACAATATCTATGAACGCTTAGTATCTGACGCCTAAACGATCTCTGGCTTAGGTTCAACAACTATTTGTTAACCAATAGGTTTAACTTAAGACCGTGCGATTTTGGTTCTCACCTTTAATCCAAATCCAGATTGTTTCCTACGTGATCTCTTATGAGAAAGTCCTTGTCTAGAAAGATTTTTTTCTTGTTCAAGAAAACCTTGTTTTCACTAGGTCTACAAACATTAAGCTCTTGTCTCATTAGGGTAACTGACGAAAACACATGTTTCCTTTGGGTTCTAACTTGTTCAAGATTTCATATTTGACGTAAACTTCACAACCCCATGCCCTTAATTATGATAAACTAGGAGCATTCTCATGTCATATCTTATATCATTTCTATTATGACCATATTGACTATTTAGGTAGCTGATTACAAGACATATCCTCAAAAGGAGCCAGACAAGATTTTACTACTCATCATTGATTGGGAAATATTTTGTAAAGTTCGATTTCTCCTCTCACACGCTTTATTATATTACCGAGTTCCAAGTGTGATCAATTGTTAAAGGAGACAATTCTTTAGATCTACGCCAAACTCATAACTTAGATATTTACCAATAAAACTTATTAAAAACATTGGCAATGATAAAAGTTGTTATGTTTGAAAATTCACACATATGTTTAAAACCTTTATCCAGTTCTACGAATCTAAATCGAACAGGATTTCACGAAAGTTGCAAGAGAGCTTTGTATCACTACTGGATATTCATGACTCGTTCAATAAAACAATACATTTTTAATTAAATTTATGTTGGAATGTCAACAAAAAGTTAAACAAGATTGTGCAAGAGAAGAAAAATAATTATAAAATTATCTTTGATCAAATCAGATATGCCCTCAAAAGAAGCTAGATGCAAAAATTCATGAAACCAGAGAAGACCACGATGATAAAACTATTTTAAATATTACCTTGTTTAATTAACTAATGAATGGGCGTAAGCAGAGGTTACGTTCCTTTAGTTCTGTTCATGAGCATTCGATAATATGTTCAATTATGCTTGTTTATGACGTTCGTTTATATTCATTTGTTTATGTTCGTTCATCATTGTGTATATGATTATTATTTATTTAAGATGATTATGTCTAAGTTTTTGATTAAAACAATTTTGATTTTTAAAACGTATACATGCACTTGTGTTCATGAATTGTTTAATTATATGCGCATGAAATGTTCGGTTATGTGTTTGTGAATCGTTAATAAATAAGCTTAATTACTTACCAAACAAACACACGCAAGAATTACTGTTCGGTTATGGGTACGCGAACTCTTCGTGAAGAAATTCAATTTTAAACGAACAAACATGAACAATGCTTTGCTTGATTCGTTTATAAGCCTTAAATCGTCTGTATACAGACCTCTACAAAGTCTAATTTTCTTTCAATGGATTTTTCAATAACTAATCTTTAAAATTCTAAACAATTGATTATTCCACTTAGTAATATAAAACTAGTTTAACCCAAATCCAAAAATATTTACATTTAACCTCGTTAAATACAAATAATACAATTAAGTCCTAAAATACTAATGATAATTATCATACATAATAACAATAACTGGTTTACCCTTGCACGATGTAAAGTAAACCTATCTATCACTCAATAAGAAAGAAACTTACTTGTAGCACAAAAACACATGATTTACATCGATGATACATACATAGATGTATGTATGTATGTATGTATGTATGTATGTATGTATGTATGAATGTATGTATGTATGTATGTATATATGTATGTATGTATGTATATGTATATATATGTATATTTATATATACACACACACATTATTATGAAAAGTAACTATAGTCCACCTGCCGCTTCGCGACGGGGTTAAATATGTTTTAACGTTTGAAGGCCTTTGTGGCTGAAAATGACCGTTTACCACGCTCACACAATAAACACCAAATTTATAATTTCATCATCATCGCCTACATGTGAAACAAAAACAAATCTAAGATGCACATCATCACCAAGCAAATAACCCAACATGGTCAACATAACATCCTAACATTATCCGCATAGAACCAAGAATACATACAAACATATTAACGCGATCAACATAATAGCAACACCAACATAGACTACCAACGACAGTCAAAGACTCAGAAAGGAGACCTTGATGTGGCTGAAGAATGCCACACCTAAACAACAAAGACCTAAACTTCCTTAGCATCAAAGTCTCAACCAAATCCAACTAAATCAGGCAATCAATAGTGATCTACAGTCACACACACACACACACATATATATATATATACATATATATGTGTATATATACATCTATGTACATATATATACATCTATGTATATATATGTATATGTATATGTATATGTATATGTATATGTATATGTATATGTATATGTATATGTATATGTATATGTATATGTATATGTATATGTATATGTATATGTATATGTATATGTATATGTATATGTATATGTATATGTATATGTATATGTATATGTATATGTATATGTATATGTATATGTATATATATACATGTATATATATGTATATATGCATATATATATAGATACATGTATATATAATGTATATATATGTGTGTGTGTGTGTATTAATGTTTAATAAGTAAGGCAAAGAAACAACAGATTTGCATCTCAGATGAATCCACACCCACCATCATCGATAATATAGAAAGCAGACATCAAAAAAGTCATGAAAACCATGAAAGAAGTCGAGAGGTTCAGGCTGCGTTTGGTTGGAAGAATGGAATGGAATGGAATTGAATTGAGAAACTAGTTAATTTTCAAGTAAAATTATATTTGAGTGGGTAATAAAATGTAAAATCCAAGGGAATGTTTCACCTCAAATTCCCTTGGTTGTGGGATTTCAAAATCCTTCCACCTAGAGAGGGAATTTGAAATCATACAACCAAGGGAAATTGAGGTGAAACATTCCCTTGGGTTTTACATTTCATTACCCACTAAAACTTAATTTTACTTTGTAATTAAACTAGTTTCTCAATTCCATTCCATTCCATTCCATTCTTCCAACCAAACGCAACCTTAGTGTTTGTAGCTTTGAGCTCTCGGATGCTGACATGTGCCAAGGCCATTGTCATCGAGCAATTAATCAAGAACAGATAACCATACGCATAATTGCTTCTAGAGTACACCACCCAAAAGCAAAATTGCTCACATATGTGTTCAAAAAGGGGACCCACCAACAAACATGGGTCCAATCGCAGCCTTATCGACCCTCATTGGCTATAACCGGTGGCCGATAGGCTTGTATGTCGAATCAGAGAAGTACCACTGAGGTATAGCAAGGTCACCATGCTGGAAACGGGTAGCAGAGATGCAGAATCTCTCACACGGCGGCAACCCCCCAAAACCCTAACTAGTAGGGTCAAACACGGTAGGAACCAAAGACGGGGATAATGAGAGAGACGAATGATAGTACCATAGTCACCAAGGGAGCACGCCGCTGGAGACACCCTCCGGCAACACCGTAGAGCCACTACAGTAACTTTGCCTCTCTCTAAAAGTAAAAAAAAGCAAAGCGATGGCCAAAATAGGCGGTAGGGAGGCGATGGCCAAAACAGCGGCCAAACCCCCTAAACCGGTGGCAGGGGCGGTGGTTGGGCACAACCAAGACCTTCCTTCTCTTTTTCTACAAATTCCAGAGAAGAAAGTTCGATACATTAAAAGGGGGTAGGCACAAAAAACTAGACGCATCAATATCATGTACCATATGCATACAATATTACAAACTTGTACACGCAAAACACACTTGTACCATAAGCATAAATGCATGTAAAAATATACTATTCATGTCATACCCTCAATTTTCATAAAAGGGATTTTACCGTTAGACGCGTAACATACCAGGATCTCAGCCGATACTTACACCAAACGACATAATATTTAAAAAACATAATTACTCAATATTATTAGAAAAATCCTAAAAGCATAATTAATAATGTGTAACACCCTCAATCTCATAACAATATAATATAATAAGGAGGGTGCTATTAGTTGGGTTATTATAACAAGTCAGAGACTACAAACACAGCGGAATTTTATATATATTAAAACTGTTTACATTGTTAACAATATTTACAAGACTTTATCCGACATTTCAAAACTTAGTTAACCTCAAGTACTTCATTCCCAAAAACCCAACATTTGTGCCCAGTATCATACACCATAACCGGAAGCTAACTCTGTGGGGGACCATCACGAGCACCTCTATTACTACCTGGCATGCATTAGAAAACAAACACAAAATCAGATAAACTGGTGAGTTCTAACATACTCCACATTTCAATGGTAACAATTCATCAACTGTTATCACACCAAAGGATCCACACACACATTCATTTAGTCCATTTATTTATCCCAGTATTGATATGCATTTCAAATACCCACAAGGTATTTATGGACATCTTTTATAAATTTTAATTTGGTGGGTGAAACCTCCACCTCGCGCGTTGACGGGTCAAACCTCCGTCTATAATTTGGTGGGTGAAACCTCCACCTCGCGCGTTGACGGGTCAAACCTCCGTCTATAGTTTGGCGTTGACGGGTCAAACCCCGTCTATAGTTGGTGGGCCAAACCTCCACCTCGCCATTAACCACAATTTACCACTTTCAACTCATATTCACATCTTCATTTATTTAAATATGCATGCCAGTGCCCGATTTTGTCAACAACAATTATCAAACGACATTAACACATTAAAAGGGCAATTAGAACTCACCTTAACGTTCCAACAAGTGGTTATCAATCCAAATATGCTAGGGCAGCTAAAACTTCTCTCTCAAAGCAAATATAAAATAATAATCTTAACTTAGTCAAATTTCCCCTAGCTGACCACTTCACATGACTAAGGCTATGCGACTGGACTCATTAATGCGACTGAACAAGCGACTGAGTTTAGTCGTACGAATGGACCATACGACAGAGGTGCGAATGAGCTATAACAGGGTTTATGTGAATGACTTCCATTCGTGCGATTGGTTCATGCGACTGAACTTCAGTCGCACTTTTGAACAATGCGATTGACTCAATCGCACGAATGGGTCATGCGACTGGGCTCATTCGCCTGAAACGGATCAGCAGCTGTGTTCTTGTCATATTTGATCCAAAAACTCGAGTTTTAACCATTTGGATTATACCATATTCACAACAGAACCTGTACACCTCATTTACAACCGTTTCGGGTCCTTATTTCATCAAACTTCCCAAAACTAGGGCCCGAACCTTCACTTTTCAGTTTAACAGAAAGATTGAATAGAAACTCTAATTTAAACACGTTTTTGGATCAATTCCCACCACCCACACAGCTTAACATATTCAAAATCGATTCGTACCAAGCAAAACTTACCAAAACGGGGCTAGTTTGATCAATTTGGGGCAAGAGCAGGGTGTTTGGGTTCAACAGGAGCAAGGGGACAAAGTTACAGCAGATAAAATCTGCTTTTCAACCCCTTAACCGCCCTACTTATCCTTCATGCCTATTTTTAGCCGACATACTCAGTCGTACGACTGGACCCATTCGCACGGCCCAATCGTACGACTGAGCCCATACGCTCGTCATTCGTGCGATTGGGCCTCATTCATACGCATGGCGTGCGACTGAACACTAAATCTAATTAAATATATATTATTGAACTTTTGGATGTTACAAGTCTACCCACCTTATTTAGGGTTTCGTCCTCGAAACCTGACTAAAACAAATGAGGGTAGTTCCGTCTCATCTCTTCTTCTGGTTCCCAGGTTGACTCAGATCCTTGGCGATGTGCCCACTGCACTCGGACTAAGCCAATGCTTTTGTTTCTAAGTTTCTTCTCCTTACGATCCATAATGGCTACAGGTTGTTCAACATAATTAAGCTTCTCATCAACCTCAATATCATCTAATGGTACATATTGAGTTTCATTAGCTAAACACTTCCGTAACTGAGAGACGTGGAAGGTTGGATGAATAGCACTTAGTTCTTCAGGCAAGTCCAACCTATACGCCACGTACCCTACTTTCTCCACTATTTGGAAAGGTCCAATAAAACGTGGACTTAGTTTACCACTCTTTCTAAATCGAATAATACCTTTCCATGGAGAAACTTTCAGCAAAACGAAATCCCCAACTTTAAATTCCAATGGTTTTCTTCTACGATCTGCATATGATTTCTGCCTGCTTTTCGCTTCTCTAATACGATTTCTGACTATTTCAAACTTTGACATTGTTGCTTCAACTATTTCACTATTCTCCAATTCACGTTGCCCCATATCTCCCCAATATAGTGGAGTTCTGCATTTTCTTCCGTACATCATCTCAAACGGGGACATTTGAAGAGTAGCTTGATAACTGTTGTTGTAAGCAAATTCAGCTAAAGGGAGATGACTATCCCAGCTCCCTCCAAAATCAATACTACACGCCCGTAGCATATCCTCCAATGTCTGAATAGTTCTTTCACTTTGACCGTCTGTCTGGGGATGATAGGCTGTACTAAAGTAAAGTCTAGTTCCCATGGCTTCGTGAAATTTTCTCCAATATCTGGTGGTAAATCTGGCATCTCTGTCAGACGTGATGCTTTTCGGAACTCCATGTAATCTAACTATTTCTTTAGTAAAAATATCAGCTAGCTTTTCCATCGAATATGTTTCCCGTATTGGTAGAAATAAAGCACTCTTGGTTAGCTGATCTACCACTACCCAAATAGTATCATAACCTTTTGGTGTACGGGGCAACTTTGTTTTGAAATCCATAGTCAGATCATCCCACTTCCAAACTGGAATAGCTAATGGCTACAATAATCCATAAGGTTTCTGATGTTCAGCTTTTACTTGGGCACAAGTCAAACATTTATTTACATACTGCATCACATTAAATTTCATCCCTGGCCACCAATAATCTTGCTTCAAATCTTGGTACATCTTAGTCATGCCTGGATGAATGGAATACCTAGATTTGTGAGCCTCATCTAGTATCATATCACGTAAAGCCAACGGAACCCACATTCGACCAAATGTAATTTTAACACCATGGCTATTTTCTTCTAAATATTTTTCTTGACCAACCATTCTTTCTTTCTTAATATTTCCTTCTTTTAACGCTTCCAGTTGGGCTTCTTTCAACTATTGCATGAGATCAGGAGTAATCACAAGTTTATACGCTTTAACCTTAATCAGTTCATACTTCTCCTTTCTGCTCAATGCATCAGCAACCACATTTGCTTTCCCGGGGTGATACAAGATTTCACAATCATAATCTTTGATTAACTCCAACCATCGCCTCTGTCTCATATTCAAATCTTTTTGTTCAACTTAGCTGATCTACCACTACCCAAATAGTATCATAACCTTTTGGTGTACGGGGCAACTTTGTTTTGAAATCCATAGTCAGATCATCCCACTTCCAAACTGGAATAGCTAATGGCTACAATAATCCATAAGGTTTCTGATGTTCAGCTTTTACTTGGGCACAAGTCAAACATTTATTTACATACTGCATCACATTAAATTTCATCCCTGGCCACCAATAATCTTGCTTCAAATCTTGGTACATCTTAGTCATGCCTGGATGAATGGAATACCTAGATTTGTGAGCCTCATCTAGTATCATATCACGTAAAGCCAACGGAACCCACATTCGACCAAATGTAATTTTAACACCATGGCTATTTTCTTCTAAATATTTTTCTTGACCAACCATTCTTTCTTTCTTAATATTTCCTTCTTTTAACGCTTCCAGTTGGGCTTCTTTCAACTATTGCATGAGATCAGGAGTAATCACAAGTTTATACGCTTTAACCTTAATCAGTTCATACTTCTCCTTTCTGCTCAATGCATCAGCAACCACATTTGCTTTCCCGGGGTGATACAAGATTTCACAATCATAATCTTTGATTAACTCCAACCATCGCCTCTATCTCATATTCAAATCTTTTTGTTCAAAGAAATACTTCAGGCTCTTATGATCAGTAAAGATGGTACACCTCACTCCATATAAGTAGTGTCGCCATATTTTAAGAGCAAAAACTAAAGCTGCTAATTCTAAATTGTGGGTTGGGTAATTGACTTCATGGGTCTTCAACTGTCTCGAAGCATAAGCAATAACTCTCCCACGTTGCATTAATACACACCCCAATCCTTGATATGATGCATCAGAATATATTACTAAATCATCTACACCTTCTGGTATTGCTAATACTGGGGCTTGTGTCAATCGATTCTTTAATTCCTGAAAAGCAGCTTCCTGTTCCTTATTCCATTCATACTTAACATCCTTTCGAGTTAACTTCGTCAATGGGGAAGCAATTTTAGCAAAATCCTGAATGAATCTCCTATAGTATCCTGCCAGTTCTAAGAAACTGCGAATTTCTGAAGGACTTTTAGGAGTTCCCTAGTTCAACACAGCTTCAATCTTTGCAGGGTCCACCAATATTCCATCCGCATTCACCACGTGACCCAAAAATTGCACTTCTCTTACCCAAAATTCACATTTCGAGAATTTTGCATACAACTTATTCTTTCTTAAAGTTTCCAATACTTCTCGAATGTGACAAGCATGATCTCCTTCATTTTTAGAATAGATCAAAATATCATCTATAAACACAATTACCGATTTATCCAGTGTCGGTCTACATACTCTATTCATCAAATCCATGAAGGCAGCAGGAGCATTCGTTAACCCAAACGACATCACCAAAAATTCATAATGCCCGTATCGCGTACGAAAAGCTGTCTTTGGTATATCTTCTTCTCTTACCTTCAACTGATGATACCGGATCTAAGATCTATCTTTGAGAACCAATTAGCACCTTGGAGTTGATCAAACAAATCATCTATACGAGGTAATGGGTATTTATTCTTGACAGTCAGCTTATTTAGTTCTCTGTAATCTATGCACATCCTCAAACTGCCATCCTTCTTCTTTACAAATAG
>CM044004.1:64847116-65178965 GCA_024085815.1 Flaveria linearis | reverse complement strand
AACAGGGGCACCCCACGGCGAAGAGCTGGGTCGGATAAAACCCTTGTCTAATAATTCCTGTAATTGCTTTAGGAGTTCCTTTAACTCAGCCGGTGCAAGTCTATAAGGGGTCTTAGCGACAGGTTTTGCCTCAGGTATTAAATCAATTCTAAACTCAATTTCTCTATCAGGAGGTATACCTGGTAGATCCTCAGGAAATAGATTGGGGAAATTACAAACCACTGGAACATCTTCTAATTTCTTCGTCTCCTTAGCAGTATCAACTACATATGCCAAAAATGACTCGCAACCCCTATTCAAAAATTTCTCAGCCTTAATCATAGATATGACTTTCACCCCACTATCATGATCATCACCAAAAACCGTTATCGAATTACCATCTGGTGCTCGCAACACAATCATCTTTCTTTTGCATATTATTTGAGCCTCAAACGTAGATAACCAGTCCATTCCCAATACCACCTCAAAACCTCCTAATTTCATCATGTGTAATCTAGCAGGAAATTTTACACCTTTTAATTCAATAAAACAATCATCTATTACCTCACTAACAACTATAAATTCGTTAGAGGCAGTTTCTACTGAAAAGGCAATATCTAGCTTTGATGGTTTAACTTTTATTAAGGCATGGAATTTTATTGATATGAAACTTCTATTAGCCCCTGAATCAAATAAAACTCTAGCAGGTACATCATTAACAAGAAACGTACCCGGCACAACATCCGGTAATGCCTTAGCCTCCTCTGTAGTCATTGTAAATGCTCTCCCCGTAGTACCGCTACTACCACTCACGCTGACTTTACTCGGTCCTCCCACTGCACGAATAGGAACCGGTCCAGGTCTAAGCTTTGGACATTCAGATTTCATATGTCCCATCTCCCCACATCCATAACACCGAAGTTCTGGACATCTGGAAACAAAATGTCCAGGTTTCCCGCATTTACGACATGCTGGGTGATTCAGTCTACATTCCCCTCTATGAACCTTCCCACATCTATTACACCGAGGAGGGGGACCTACAAAACCCCTAGCATTAAACTTTCTTTTCTGCGGCCCACTCTGTCCATACATAGGCCCAGAACTCAATAAAGTTTCCTGACGACTAACCACTTCTTCTTTCACCGCAGGTTTCTCGGACTCAGCAACTTCCTCATACATGTCCGCAGCCAAATTTATCATGGCTTGGTAAGTAGAAGGAGAATTAGACTTTACCAACATTCTCACCTTAGGAGGTAATCCCTGAACATACCTAGTAATCCTCTTTGTCTCAGGAGTTACTAAGTGAGGTACCAAACGAGCCATTTCTTCAAATCTAGAAGTATACTCTTTGTGATTTAAACTGCCTGCCTGAAATTGCAAAAACTTGATCTCAATTCTGTCCATCTCACCTTTCGGACAGAACTTTTCTATCACCAGTTCTTTAAAAGTTTCCCACGTCATCTGACTTACGGCGACCTCACCCATGGCCTGTTCCACTGTATCCCACCAGTACAAAGCTTCTGCTTGAAAAGAATGCACTGCAAGGCCCACCTTCCGATCTTCCTTACATCTACTAAGTTTAAACGCCGCTTCCATCTCTCGTAACCATTTGTAAGTTACTACTACATCCTTCTGGCCTTCAAACTTAGGCGGGTCACATTCCTTAAAATGCTTATATGATATTGGTTTCTCCACTACAGGCTCAACAATAACAGGTGGAGGAGTTAGTTGGGAAGATGATTCACCACCTTTCCTAAGGTCACTTAACATTTCAGGTAAGGTAGTATGCAACACTCGGGCGACTTCATCACCTATAGCCGCCTTAAGTTCATCACCTGAGATCCTAGCTTCAAGTCTAGAATTTGTATTACTGGTTTCCTCCATCTACGATCAGAAATAAACCATAATCAAATAATGAGTGATATCAGGATGCTGCATATAATGTAAATTGCTCATAACATTGACCAGGTGTTATCAATTATTTACTTATTCACACCATCCTGCCTCTTCTCATTACCCTTTCACAGTTTATTTCTAACCCTATCTAAACCACAGAATCACACATACACATAATATTAATCTTTTAATTCAACAATCACTTTCATTCAACACTTGACTGAATTATCACCAACAATTAAATACTCATTCACACAATACTTCACCCCACTTCCGGTTGTAGATACTGACACTTCCCACATTTTCAGTTAAAGTTTGAAACAATTAAGTGTTCAAATCTCTTTAACCTAGGCTCTGATACCAACTTGTAACACCCTCAATCTCATACCAATATAATATAATAAGGAGGGTGCTACTAGTTGGGTTATTATAACAAGTCAGAGACTACAAACACAGCGGAATTTTATATATATTAAAACTGTTTACATTGTTAACAATATTTACAAGACTTTATCCTACATTTCAAAACTTAGTTAACCTCAAGTACTTCATTCCAAAAAACCCAACATTTGTGGCCAGTATCATACACCATAACCGGAAGCTAACTCTGTGGGGGACCATCACGAGCACCTCTATTACTACCTGGCATGCATTAGAAAACAAACACAAAATCAGATAAACTGGTGAGTTCTAACATACACCACACTTCAATGGTAACAATTCATCAACTGTTATCACACCAAAGGATCCACACACACATTCATTTAGTCCATTTATTTATCCCAGTATTGATATGCATATCAAATACCCACAAGGTATTTATGGACATCTTTTATAAATTTTAATTTGGTGGGTGAAACCTCCACCTCGCGCGTTGACGGGTCAAACCTCCGTCTATAATTTGGTGGGTGAAACCTCCACCTCGCGCGTTGACGGGTCAAACCTCCGTCTATAGTTTGGCGTTGACGGGTCAAACCTCCGTCTATAGTTGGTGGGTCAAACCTCCACCTCGCCATTAACCACAATTTACCACTTTCAACTCATATTCTCATCTTCATTTATTTATATGCATGCCAGTGCTCGATTTTGTCAACAACAATTATCAAACGACATTAACACATTAAAAGGGCAATTAGAACTCACCTTAACGTTCCAACAAGTGGTTATCAATCCAAATATGCTAGGGCAGCTAAAACTTCTCTCTCAAAGCAAATCTAAAATAATAATCTTAACTTAGTCAAATTGCCCCTAGCTGACCACTTTACACGACTAAGGCTATGCGACTGGACTCATTCGTGCGACTGAACAAGCGACTGAGTTTAGTCGTACGAATGGACCATACGACAGAGGTGCGAATGAGCTATAACAGGGTTTATGTGAATGACTTCCATTCGTGCGATTGGTTCATGCGACTGAACTTCAGTCGCACGTTTTAACAATGCGATTGACTCAGTCGCACGAATGGGTCATGCGACTGGGCTCATTCGCCTGAAACGGATCAGCAGCTGTGTTCTTGTCATATTTGATCCAAAAACTCGAGTTTTAACCATTTGGATTATACCATATTTACAACAGAACCTGTACACCTCATTTACAACCGTTTCGGTCCTTATTTCATCAAACTTTCCAAAACTAGGGCCCGAACCTTCACTTTTCAGTTTAACAGAAAGATTGAATAGAAACTCTAATTTAAACACGTTTTTGGATCAATTCCCACCACCCACACAGCTTAACATATTCAAAATCGATTCGTACCAATCAAAACTTACCAAAACGGGGCTAGTTTGATCAATTTGGGGCAAGAGCAGGGTGTTTGGGTTCAACAGGAGCAAGGGGACAAAGTTACAGCAGATAAAATCTGCTTTTCAACCCCTTAACCGCCCTACTTATCCTTCATGCCTATTTTTAGCCGACATACTCAGTCGTACGACTGGACCCATTCGCACGGCCCAATCGTACGACTGAGCCCATACGCCCGTCATTCGTGCGATTGGGCCTCATTCGTACGCATGGCGTGCGACTGAACACTAAATCTAATTAAATATATATTATTGAACTTTTGGATGTTATATAATGAATTCAAGAAAAGATTTGCGGAAGCATAACCAGTTAATCATTTATAATTTAACAAGCGCAAAACATGTGCAACCCAAATTAATGTAAACATGCAAAAATAACGTTTAAACTGTTTTGGAAAACAATAAAAAATGTGGTAAAAATGATGCAGTGCTCCTACCCGTGCACACTTTATGATCTGAAAGAAACATGCTAAAGTGTTAACACAAGGTTGGTGAGTTCACAGGTTTTGATAAAAGTAATGTAATTGAAGGAAGATTAAGTAAACAAAGTAATATCAGTATATAGCTAGTCTACATAACTAGTTACATAGTGTATGAAGTTCACAACCCAAGCTGAAAAATATAAGAATTCATTAGTTTTGGTTACCAGACCACAACAACATAAATTAGATTAATTAAACACCTTTTGACATGCAGTCGTGCTAGTTCGACTAGCCCGGGTGTGGTTTATCAAACACAGTAGATCTACTCAGAATTACCTTGCTAAAGTACATAAATTAACATTCAAAAGTGAGGACTTAAATTGGTACAAAACTAGTAAACATGTGATAATATAGTAATACTGACCTAATGAAAGAACGTTTTAAAAGAATATGTTTCTCTTTCTCAAAAGAGTATAAGTAACGTGGGGCCATAAACTCACATTTAATAGCACAACAACCAATAATGCAGAGAATAATTTAGATAAAGATTCCAATTAACCTGAATGCATATTTAATGTCTAATCAATATAAAATATTAAATCTTGAACTATACGGTTTTGGGTTTTTGACTCGGCTACAAAATAGGTCAACGACATCACTCCCCCTTAATACATCTTACATATAACACATATATACAGTATATAATATCTAACACACACACACACACATATACATATATATACATATATATACACATATATATACATATATATATACATATATATATATACACACACATATATATATACACATATATATACATATATATATACATATATATATATATACATACACATATATATATATATATACATACACACACACACACACACACACATATATATATACTATATATATAAGCAAATGAGAAGGACAAAATGGTCATTTGACCAAAATCTCTTAAAATTAAGAGTTGTACAACTTTTTTAGCAAACATTACAACCCTTAAAGCTTGAAAACATCAGACAAAACTTTCCCCCTCAAAACAAGCTGCTTTCAAATCCAGTTTGCTTTCAAATCCAGTTTCAAAACATCGAAACTCTGCTCTCTTCTAGGTCTCCGATTTCAAATCCAGTTTCAACATCCAGACACAAAACTCACGCTCACGTCTAGGTCTTCGATTCTCTGTTCTCTTCACTCTTATGAATCATCAAATCTTTCACTTGAAAGCCACGCGACGACCGTGTTTCAAACTCCATCGTGATCTATGACCGAGGTACCAAACCTAACTCAAATCGTTGCTTTTAGTCAAACCTAACTCAAATCGTTTTCCTTTCTATCTATTTCCCAATTGTGATGTCTCAATCTGCTTCTTATTCTTTAATCATCTTTTATTTGTGCTTAATGGTTTTCATGCCAAATTTTGAATCTTTTTGTTAGTCTTTTATGGGTTTGGGAAGAGTTTTGTTTAGGTTTTACTCTGATGGATTCCATTGCCATGGTCCTGCTTGCTATGCACACCAACTGTTTGTAGAAAAGTGTAGCTTAAATTTTGTTACTTAGAGAGTGCACCAAATTAGGTAAATGCATGGTAAATGTATATTTTTTAATCAGTTTATGTTGCGGCCAAAGTTTGTAACTTGGAACTAATTCTAATCAAACATGCACTTTTTTATGTATTATCTTTCCTGTCATTGCAAACAACAGATTAGTAAGTTGCAGATTCATTATGAAATCTTGTTCACAATGCAACTGATATTTCAGTTTTGTTTAAAGTGCATACATAGACTTTTATCTGTATTTTCTTTACCTATTGTTGAGATAACAATTAATTCATAACATATCTACTAGGCTGGTGAATTAGATATTTAATTTATGTTACAAACATATATATTAGTTAAAGATTTTCATACATGTACAGCAATGTGTTTTTAGTTGCATATGGTTTCACATAGTAAGCTATTCAAATCAATTTACAAGAGGTGCTCAAGCCAGTCATGAAACTACGTGGTGGTAAGGTTGCCTGTTGCCCAGCAGATAAAAGTGTTAAGGTTCATCTGGAAAGAGGTAATCATCCAGCCTAATTACATCATTCTACAATTTGTAATCTACATCATCAATGGGTGATGGTTTTCTATCATATTGTCTTGTTTAGGGAGTTTGAAGTTGTTTGAATTGTACCCAAAAAAATCAAGCTTCGGTTACATACTGTATGATGAGTTTATACATGTTCATTTTTTAAAATAGTGCCCTCAAAATAAATTACAAAATGATGCCCTCAAAATACTATCACAATGATCACAGATGTTCTACAGTTAGAAGGGCATCTGTTGCCTTCTACTTTTCTTTTCTACAAGCATCACAAACAGTTTTGCCTGCACAAATAGAGGTAATGATTTCAATTGGATTAGAAAATTATGAGCTAACATTTATATATTTACACAGGGCAATTTCTTATTTTTATTCTCTCTTAGAGAAAGATGACAGATCTATTCGTATTGTTGCTGGTGAAGCACTTGCACTTATTTTTTAGATAGGAAATCTCGAAAAATTCTCTGTCCAAGATGTTACTCATATACAAGGTCTTAAAGCTAAAATCTTGAATCAAGTTAGGAATCTTTCTGTTGAAGTAGGTGGGAAGGGTTCTGCAAAAAAGGATCTTAACAACTAGCGGAACACATTCCGGGACATTCTAGAATTTCTTGAGGTATTCAGTATCCTGTAGCATTAATATTTGAAAAATGATAGAATGGTTTTATTACTGGTTTTATTATTATTATTACTTTTTTGTAATAAATAGGATGGTTATAGTCCAGAAACCTCTGTGAAGATTGGTGGAGAGTCACTTACCACCACAACATGGTGCCAGTTGGTACAGGTTTGTGTAATGTTGTTTATTGTTAGGCATTTTACCAGAGGTGGCAGGCGATATTTGCAGGCTGGGTCAGGTCAAAATGTGCCGGGCTGACCCACATACACCTTTTGTCCAAAATAACAGTGTTACAACAGCAATCAGTTTTATCAAAATGTGCCGGGCTGACCCACATACACCTTTAATCCTTTTTAACTAATTTTTTTAATTTGACCTGTTTGTGATGAAATACAAGCCAGACCGGCCTATTTATGTTTTCTATATATGACTTTCATGACCTATGTCTCTGTGTTCTGAAATTCAGTTTATATTGACAGCTTAACTTTTTAAAGCGTTTTCTCCGAGGAGGATTCATCAAACACATGCAGGTTTTGATCTTTTTAGTTTGTAGTTCTGTTATTTATTAAAGTAAAACACCAATCAAACATTTCTTGGTGCCAACTAATGTCTCATTTGTTTCATGATAAAGCTCACATTATACAAAAAATGAAACTAATTGTGATGGCAATCAGGGAAATGTTTATGGCATTTTTGTCTTCCTCTTATTGATATCAATGAATGATTCTATCTAATCAAGAAAATGCATTTCTTCATGAGGTGTTTGACTTCACACCAAAGAAAAACATCGCCTCCAGTGGGGATCGCATATTTGGAACTGAGAAGGTATTGTTGATACTGAATTACAACCTTATTTTCATGAATATTTATTTATATAGTTCATAACTTTATATTACTGCATTCCTTCAAGGTGATATTGAATATGCAACTTATATTAGATTAGAAGCTTTATAATATATCATTATGGATTTTTTTTGTTTCTTTAAGAAACATTAATAATTACAATCAAAGATTGCAGAACGATAATAATGGATTGCAGAACGATAATAATGGATTGAACCTGTTTGCATTTGGTTAAAAAATTTGGCTGCAAATTGGTTATAGAACTGACCTTTTCTTTTCTTTAATTTAGCCACCGATACATCTATTTTAAAGTCTAGAATTGGGCTGCAAAATAGCCTCTAACATGATCTGTTTTTTTGCCTGCATAACAATGGCTTATCGATGTGTTTTTATGCCCAAAATCAGACTTCAAAAATACCTCACGCTATTTTTTTTATCCTTGTTAGCTGCTAACCGAAGATGTTTTAAGGTCAAAAATTGAACCATAAAAGGGTTGTGTTTTAATTTCTTCATCTTTAAACTAAAAAGATTTACTGATGCTGATCATTTGTTTTGTGATTATCAGTTTGCCTCTGGGAATTTGGATGTGCCTATTAGGTACAAAGTCAAAATGCAAAGATTATGGTAGATTGGTAGCTGCATACTTTCTCTTGATATTTGGAATGCTATAAGAGAAACTTTGAAGAATCTCAATGGATCCCTACATGGGTTGGAAACTAGAACCGAGTAGATATCCATTTGACCCGAAAGCGAGCTTTTACACGCGTATTTGAGGGTTCTCATAATTCTTGTATTTTGAAATGCAAACAATACTTTTCAATATCAATACTCTAAGTTATGCAGTTTGGTTGAATGCAATCTTATATACTAAAGTTGTAGAATCATAGATCCATCGAGTTTTTTGTTTCACTTCAAAAGTAACTGTGAATCGTATTTTTCTTAAAAGTATGTTTTGGAAGGTATAATAGTCGAACAAGTGAAGAAATGTGTTTGAACATCAGACTACTATGTAAAGTTCATCGTATGAATGGCACCAAAATTTATGACAAATGGGAATCACTAACTATTCGTTGACTGAGAACTTGTGATTGATTCTTGGATTTGAATATTGACCGAACATCAATGATGCATGAGTTTGCATTATAATAATGCATCAATCCTATATATGAAATTACTATGTTAGTGATCTTTATTTTTATAAACTACGGTACGTTGAGTTTATTTTTATTTATTGTTTAGATTTTTATATGCCACTCATAAAAAAGAAGGTTTTATATCCACACACACAACAAGTCTTGTGAGCTCAATACCGACGAAACCACTTTAAAATCAAAACATTCTTTCATAAGTTTGTTGTTTAGTGGTAGAGGTAGTTACTTCGATTATGAATGAGTCTATTTGGTTTATGTTTTATCTCAAATGCGTACTAAAAAAAGCAACTTATGGTTGGTAAACATCTGATTATTTGGGTATATACTTTAAGCGACTCTTAGACCATTTGGCCCATTGTCCAGGTTTGATATGTTATTAATAATATACAGCCAAAATTTTCCCCTTTCATATAAATGGGGTGAAATTGGTCAATGTATATACCTGTGTAGAAGACCCTCAATTATCAAGTCTCCATAATCGCTATCGGTTTTTTAAGTGTAATATAAGTTAGTTTTTGGGGACCTCATATTGCAAATTAAATTAATTAATTTTTATAAAAAGGTGAAATCTTTACTAATATTTTGTGTAATTTTGCATAAACCAGGTTCATAAGCTTGTGGGCATGAGTTGATGATTTAAGGGGAGCAAACTTACTGAAGTGAAGATATCAGATACATAAATCAAGATTATGTGTTTCTATTTATCTGTACTTTGAAAACCGCACAAGTATTCAGAAAACGAATATCGCATTGTAAAATATCGTCGATGCAGCCGCCGCATCGCGCGAGTTCCTTACTAGTATTATAATATATATATATATATATATATATATATATATATATATATATATATATATATATATATATATATATATATATATATATATATATATATATATATATATATATATATATATATATATATATATATATATATATATATATATATATATATATATATATATATATATATATACTAGCAGGGTTACCCGCGCGTTGCAGCGGGCGAAAAGTTTATTGATAAGAGATTTAAAAATAATTATAAAACACTACACTATTAATATAAAAGTTTGAAACGGTAAAAAATAATGGATTATAACTTTAATGAGGTGAACAATGTTCTGTCACAGAAGCTAGCAGCACTAAGTTCTTGATTTGTGTATAAGTTGAAATGTGTAATATGGCTTGTTTAAACTTTGATAATTTACCTGCTGCATTTGTGTTACTCTGTTGTTTACTGAATTGAAGCTTTGTAATGTGGGACACTGCGACCTTGTAATAACATGTACTTATGATCAATTGTAGTGAAGTGGAGTTCAATTAGGATGAACCCCTGATATCATTATTGGTCAAGGTTCTAAATATATGTCTTTGCCTAGAAATAACAAAATTTATGTCAAAGGATGAAACTTGCAAAACAACATAAAAATGTTGTACTTATTTTAGGATATTTGAGATTCTTTAACTCGCCAAAACAGAGGTATTGAATACTTACCTTGCAACTCCTGTTGTTGGGTCCTACGTATTTGGGTGTGTTAGTAGTGCTAGGGCTTCTGGGCAAGTCTGGATTTTTACGGCTGTTTGGGATAATATTAGAATCTTTTTTAAGAGTTTTGGATTCATTACACCTTTCTGATCTTGGTGGGCTTTGAAGAGTGTTAGCAATTGCAGCATTTTTACGCCTTTCAGAGTCGTTGATTTCATCAACAGCTTCTTCTATGGGTACACATATCCGCTCTCTTTGAAAATATCACAACAATCATCACAAATACCAAATATAACTATTTCTAAACCTATAAACACCTTTTAGTAATTTACCATTCCTAACGATTTCTTGTAGAATGTACCTTGGCAATGATGTGTAATGCCTTTGAAGTGGAGAGTTTTTTTCTTCCTTTCCTTCCTGCTCCTCAAGATCAGCAAATTGCTGCTTAAATCGTTCAATTCCACTGAAAGTTGGAAAAAAGGATGGGTATTTTTTATTTTTAGGCGTCTAACTATGGGTGAGTAATTTCTTGCCAAATGAAATTTTAAATAAATTATTTAATCTGACCTTGGATACATGAAGCTTATGTGTTCTTCGCCATGAAGATACTCTTGCAGCATTTGTGGGTGATACTCTAGAATCTGTGTGGTTAAAAAGACAATAGAACCATTAAGCAGTGTGTGATAAGTCAACACATTGCAAATTCAAGAAATTAATAAGATCGAGTATGATCATACCTCCTATAAATCAGCTCCCTTACATCATTCTTCGTTAATCTACGCCTTTCAAACTCAAATTCAATTTTTGGAATTGGCTAAATGAGAATAAAGAGACTAAAGGACTAAAGAAATAATATTCTCACACCCCCCCTCCAGTTCCATTTCCAAACACCACATATGTAACAGTCGACATATATCAGTATGTTGAGAGTAAGGCAGTCCCTTAGTGAAGATATCAGCCAACTGAGCAGAAGAGCCATCGAAACAGTTTTAAGCAAGCCTGCTGCAATCTTCTCCCCGAAGAAAAACAAATCAATCTCAAAATGTTTGGTCCCGGTCATGAAAAACCGGTTAGCAGCTATGGACCTAGCTGCAGAGTTGTCACAATAGAGGAACTGGAGAGACACAGGTACCAGCAACTCCTTGAGAACATTCTGAATCCACAGAAGTTCACAAGTGGCGGCACACATAGCCCTGTATTCAGCCTCAGCAGAGGACCGAGAGACAGTCCCCTGCTTCTTGCTTTTCCAGGACACAAGAGACTCCCCAGAACAATACAATAACCAGTAACCGAGCGCCTTGACTGGAGGCATTTCCCCCAATCAGAATCAGCATAAGCATGTAAAGTAAGAGACGACCCTTTTTTGAAAGATAAGCCCTTTACCAGGGCACTTTTAAGATACCGAAGCACCCGAAGTGCTAACTGTAAATGTGCCTTAGTTGGTTTGTGCATAAACTGGCTAAGAAATTGAACAGAGTAAGAAGTGTCAGGTCGTGTATGGGATAAATAAATCAATTGCCTATTAATTTCTGAAAACCCGAGATGTTTGTCCAAAAAGTGGTATCTTTGTTACAAAATTTGTTACAGCAAGTTCTGGTCTATAGGGGTTCGAGCTGGTTTACACCCCACTCAAACCCAATTCTTGTAATAGTTCTAAACAATATTTCCTCTGAGACAATAGATTCCAGAACTAGACCGAATCACTTCAAGACCAAGAAAGTACTTTAACAGTCCGAGATCCTTAATAAGGAACTTAGACTGTAAAGCATTTAATATTCTTTATTTCATCTACACAACTACCATAATGATTATGTCATCAACATACACAAGAAGAGACAGTCAACTGAGAACCAGATGACTTGACAACAAAGAATGATCACATGTCTTTGAAAAAACCGAGATCACTAAACACCTACAAGTTTTTCATTCCACATTCTAGGGGCCTGTTTCAGCCCATAGAGTGACCTTTTAGATGACACCCTTATTATCGTTTCTTGAAAAATATCCCTCAGGTAGAGACATGTAAACTTCTTCATTTAGTCACCATACAAAAAAGCGTTATTTTATCAAGTTGATAGAGAGGCCCACGCATATTCAACAGCAAGACAAAGAACATACGAACAGTGACCATTTTTACAACAGGAGAACGTTTCCTCAAATCAATACCCTCTTTTCGACTATACCCCTTTGCAACTAACCTAGCCTTATATCTATCTATCTCACCATTTGCCTTATACTTAATTTTGTAGACCCCTTACACCCAATAGGCTTCCTGCCTTAGGTAAGTCTACAATATCCCATGTATGATTTCGTTTAGGGCTTCCATTTCATTATTCATAGCAGTAAACCCAATTAGGATCAACTACTGCTTCACGAAAATGTTTAGTTCAACAGATTTATTTAGAGCAGCTGTGAAGCACATATTTCAAAAGACAGTTTTGAGTAATTCACACTTTTTCAAGCCCGTACTTACCTTTTCCTTCACACAATAAAATCATTGTTAGTTTTTTTGGAAAACGTGGATCTAGTGGAACGTCTAACAGAAGCAGCTGGGGTCATTATTACCCTCAGGAGGGATAGTTGAGTCATCGACTATACCTGAATCACCTGCTACACTAGAACCTATCTCTGTCCGAGGTGGCTGCTGAAAACTATCACCAGCCTCGTCATCATTTGAGGAATGAGACTGCTGGGGCACACCTTGCCTACATCGGTATCAGAGGAAAGATTAGGCAACTGATTTGTACAGGTTGTCCTCTTATTCCTCTCCTCATCATCGGGTTTTTCACCACTAGAATCACACGACTGACGAGATCAATACTATCAAAAACTAGTTAAGTTTGGTTGATGAGGTGTCAGAAGGTACAGTTTGAACATTAGCAGTATTAGGTTTAAAGGAAACACGGATTCATAAACTTAACATCTCTTGAGAAAAAATTTGTTTAGTATCCAGATTTAACAGTTTATATCCTTTTTTCTCATTCGAATATCCTATAAAAACACATTTTTCAGCACGACTGCTAAATTTATTAGTATTATTTAGGACAGTACTAAAACACAGACAGCCAAAGATCCTAAGGTGAGATAGAGAGGGTTAAAACCAAACAGAAATTCATATGGGGTCTTTCCACCAAGCACAGAAGAAGGGGTCCTGTTGATCAAATAAGTGGCAGTTAATACACAATCGTCCAGTGACAGAGAGGGAGACAGCTTTGAAACAGAAGGGCACGAGCAACATTTAGCAATGTCTATGTTTTCTCTCGGCAATACCGTTTTGCCTGAGGTGTGTGAGGGCAAGAAGTCTGATGAAAATACCATTTTTGATACAAAAACTCTGCATTCGACTGTTTATAAATTCAGTACTTGTCGCTTCTAAAAGCAACTTTAACATTCTTATTAAACTGAGTTTTGATCATGTTAACAAAGCATTCAATATTTTGGAAAACCTCATCTTTATATTTTAAAAGATATACCCAAACAGACCGAGAGAATCCTCCACACAGTTAAAAAATACTTGTACCCTCTCTACTGTGGACTTTGTACGGGCCCCAAACATCTAGGTGAACTAAGTCTCCGATGGAGGTGGACTTATGTTCACTTAAGGAAAAGGGGATCGATGTTGTTAGCCCTGTGACTATATCCTCACATGGCTATCAGGTTTCAAATTTAGGTGAAGTCATTTTTTATATCTCTCACTTATATGATGGGTGACCAGTCTTAGGTGCCACAAGTTTGTTATGTTATAGAATTAAGCACACCTTATCACATGTAGAGGACACACCCAAACATATACAAACCATCAAATTGACTACCAGTCACCAGGGTCTTCTTTGTGTATAAATCCTGATATAGCATTTATTTTCATCAAACACAACTTGTAGTTTTGTTTTCTGAGGCTAACTTAAAGACAGACAAAAGGTTAACATAATAATCAGGGACAACAAAGACATCGTAAGGATGACTTGATCAGTTAATTTGAGGCTGCCATTTTAGTTACTTTAGCATTAGTTCCATTTGGGTGTTTCACAAAATATGTATTCAACACATCTATTAAGTCAACAGTTATGTTCGTTCCTGACCATATGTTGATTTGCCCCAGAAGTCCACAATCCACCCAGACTGTAGTTATTAAAGTAAGAGTATGTGTTTGATCCAAAGCAAGCAGAGAGCACAACTGAGGATTACCTCCTGAGTTGTTGCTAGAGCTTGGATCAGAGATTTTTTCATTCAGGAGGCTAAGCAACCGTGAGACCTGATCAGGGGTAAGAGAGAGCAGTAGTGTTTGCAAGAGAGGGTTGACCAGTTTTATTAGAATTTGTTATTATAGCCATTTTATTCCCAGACCCACCCACTCTTGCCCAACTTAGACTTACTTCCTTGTGGATATCCAACTATTTCAAAACATCTATCAATAGTGTGTCCCAATTTGTTGGCAATGAGTGCACTTCAAGTTAGGGTTTGGACCTTTGTATTGCCTTTTTTTTATTTCAGAAAATTAATGGTTTTTGAAACAAAACCCACGTTTTGTCCTTTTGAGGAACTATTTGCTCCTCTGTGAGACTCCTCTCTTGAAATAATAAGAAGGCAGTTTTTATAGTAGGTATAGGGGTCTCTGTTAACAGATTTGTCCTAACTGGTTGATATACATCATCCAAACCCTCAAGAATTGCATTAATTTTATTAGTTGGTTAAAATCATTAAACTCCTTTGAAGCATTACATAACAGGATGGTAACTGCACCATTGCATCAAATGTTTCCACATGGAATTTAACTTATGATAGTATTCTGCAACAGTGGACCCACTCTGGGAAACAGAGTTGATTTTCTGATATAAACCAAACACAACAGACCCATCGACCTTATCATAGGTTTCTTTTAAGTCTGCCCAAACCTCAGAGGCTAACTTAGAATAAACCTGACCAACATACAACTCTTCAGCAACAGAGTTAAGAAGCCAAGTGAGAACACAGAATTACACCTATCCCATTGATTTGCAAGAACCTCATTACTAGTGGATTTTTATACATTTTCCATCAATAAAACCCAGTTTATTTTTTGCTTGCAAAGCCAATTTCATAGAGTTTTGCCCAAACCGTGTAATTCTCTGTTCCCTTCAATTTTATAGTTGTTATAGTCAGATTACTTGAGTCACTAGCATGCAGATATAGAGGGTCACTAGCATCCAACTTACTAACTAGAGTCTCAGGGATGATCACAGTCCCTTCAGCCATCACAAATAAAGAATGAAATAGGATCACAACAATTAAGAATGAAAGAACAAGCAAGCACACGCACAGAGAATCAACCAAGCCAGCGCCAGGTTTTCACACCATTCAAGATGGCAGATCAAGGATTAGCAAGGTTGATTTATGCAGACATACACAAGAACCACACAAGTGATGCACACGTATACCCTCTAGGGACACATAGATAATACCGGTCCTCCTAACCCGGTAATAGTCAGCCTAATGAGACTAGATACAGACAAAAAGCTAATATAACAAAATATAAAGGAAAGATCTCACCGAGAGGGGGACCCAAGTTAGGGTTCTCCAAATACAGTGGGTCTGTAACCTTCTAGGGTTACAATACCACACTTAAGAAGATAAGATCCACCGAACACTAAATGCCTGAGAGAGGCACAGAGGGGTTCTCAAGCAGTCAGACTGTGTAACCTTCACTTAGGGTTACACAGACCGAGAAGATCAGAGAACCGTCGCACCAGCCGTCGCCCTTTCCTCAGATGGCAGGCTCAAACAGAGAACAAAGAAGCCGACCAAGAACGATGGCTTGTACCAGATCTAGAAATAGGGTTTCAGATTTGAAAACCCTAAAGTGATAATATCCGAGTTACACGCAGCGTTAGAGCACCAAGATCAAATCGAACACTCGATCAGAGCCAAAGCTCTGATACCATGTCAAAATGATAATCAGATTCAACCAACAAGATCCAACCAAGATACAGTCGAACGAATACAGACGAACAACTGAAAACCTCTCTAAACAAGATCACCACACACGATGATCTAAACTCGAATACAAGAACAACAGCATACGGGTCATCAATGTGATGAAACCCTAACAAGCTTCAAGAGATCAGAACATTCGAGAGAGAGAGAAGAGGAGTCAATGTGTTTATTCGAGAAGTGTCGAGTGTGTGTCAATGTGACACACACGAACCATATAACCCGCAGCGAGCTAGAGCCCATCAGCCTGAAAGAAGCCCAGCAACAGCAAGCCCAAAACAGCATCAGCAGCCCATCATAAGCACAGCAGCCCAACGCCCCAACCTACAAAACATAACACAAAACAAATAAAATAAACAATATAAAGAAATGGAAATGAGAATAAAGAGACTAAAGGACTAAAGAAATAATATTCTCAACATAAGGAAGATGACATATAGTGAATTCGTTATCATTCACTTGAACGTGTATAAATTGGTGTTGTCTTTCTAACTTAAACTCCTTACATTTCTTGTATATTATTTAGTTGGGTTTCAAATAATTTATCATTCAATCTGGATTTCATTAATAACATTAATTAAGAAAACCTATGCACCCCTTCCTTTAGTTTCTATAAAAATCTCATAGTGATATATTGTCAAGTATTAAGTACACCTTCACTTAGGCTGTTCAAAAAATACCATGAACTCGTAACCTTCACTTTGGATTTGGAGATCACAATTAGATAAGCAATCGCAAGAGTCTTCGAGAATAAGAACAACTAATACAGAGGCACAACAAACCATCACGGCATAAATCTCCATAATCACTAACGTAGAGCACCAATTTAAGGTTGTAGTAAGTTAGTACCATGGAACCTTCAACTACACAATTAGATGATAGATGAGATCCAAAAAACACCCAGTCACAAACATCAATCACGAATAGACCATATCAAGACCTTAGGGTTCGTGGATGACAAAATCCCAAAAAACGATGGATCAATCGACCAGAGCTTGACCGATCGCTGTGCTACCATGTCAAAAAAGAGATTTTTATCTTATGTAACCTAAACCTTAAATGAATAACCTAAAATCTTTAACTAAAAATAACCATGTGTACAAACTCAACGTAATCGACAAAAGAACAAACTTCAAATTATCATGTTGATGATCTAATACACGAGTGATAATCAAAAGTACGAAGAAGTGACGGGATCATCTACATGATGAAACCTAACACAGATGAAGATGATAAGTCACTAGAGAGAAAACATAGAGTACTGAATAAAACAAAAGTGAGTATTATTGACCTGAACTACATCACTCTAAGGTCCATTATCATCAGTCCCTTCACCACCATTAGCTACAAGGCACAACTACAAATATTGTAAGCTTGTAGCCCAACAACAACTCCATAAATTATAGCCCTCACTTGAAATCCAAACAAAACATAAAAATTATAATAAGAACGAAATAGATACATGTTGTACACAAGTCAACAAATATATTTACGATGTGTTTAATATTTTAATTGCTGTTTTAAACAAAGATGCTACTAGTTGACAATTTTTCTTGATTTTTATACATTCATCTTTTCTACCATACGTAGTTCTCCGTCAGATTAATGCTTTTAATTACATTGAATCACATCAAAGACCTCTTAGCTATTCTTTCCAACCATGTATGTAACAACACTGATTCAACATAAATTTTTAAAGACACTGGTCTATAAAATTATAAAAAGCTATGTTTGAATTAAGACCAGGATTAAATTAACTTTTTGCCGTGCTATCAAGTGTAAGGTCCTGTTTGATTGGTCTGACCACACGTCTGACCACTGACTGACCACTCGGTCAGCCAGTCAGTGCGTTTGTTGCAGCTGACGCGGGACATCTGACCCGGAAAATTTGTCTGACCCAGTCCTCAATTTAATACATCTGACCGGGACTCCCCCACCCCACCCGATCGGCGCCCCTTCCCCCTGCGCTCTCGATCGCGCTCATCCCTCCCCTCCCCCGCTCTCGGATCGCTTCATCCCCTCCCCCCCGCTCTCGATCGGCCAACCTTCTTCAACGTCGTCTCATCCGTTGACTCCGGCGGTGGTGCGACGGTGCTTGGGTGGTGGTCTCCGCCGCCATCATCGGAGCAAAAAGTTGAGATTCTTGTTATATTTTGGTGGGTTTGGTGGTGATTGGTGGAAAGATTGAAGCTTTAGGTTCCGATGGCATTTTGGGGTGTGGGTACGGCGGAGATGGGGGAGTGACGGTGGTCAATGGTGGCAGAGTGGTGGCTCCGGCGAGGTGTGGTGGTGGAATTGGGGTAGTGAGAGTTGGTGTGTGGGTAGTGTGGGTGTCAAATAGGAGTCGTTTTTGGTGTTAAATTTGGCTATTTTTATTAATTACTCAACACCAGTTAAATTCAAACTCGTTTAAACAACGGGGCAATAATGTTATTTTTATCATTCAGCAGAGTCAGTCAGATACTAAATCAAACAGCCAAGTTTCAGTTAGATGCTACTCAGTCAGAACCTCTTACTGGGTCAGCTTATCAGATCTTACTCAGTCAGCGCAATCAACAGCCCCTAAATAAGTGTATAAACTTCGCCATTGAATATTACGCGACACTATAACATATGTTATAAGATCATTTAAAACTTATAAATATCTTAAGATTGCAAACAACTAATATTAATAGTTTATATTTTTTAAATTTATGTTTTAACATACATTTGGGTATGTTTACATGCATAAAAAACCCATCAAAGTAACAATAAAATCCATCAAAGTAGTGTTTTCATATGTTGTAAATTTCTTCGTTTGTTTAGCTACATATGTCTAGATATTATAATCTAAGTATGATTTACGCATATGTAGATCAGGACGACTTCGCTCATTACTTTCTTTTTATATTACAAGAGAAACGCTCAAATATTATATTTTAATCATATTTCGTATAAAACATTAAAAGAAGTTATGTGTTGATGTTGGTTTTCGCACTCTGAAGATAACTGTTGATTTTCAATGATCCTAACATGTGGACGTGACACAGATACGTTCACTACATTACTATAGGGTTGCATGTTTGTTACATGCTATTAAACAAATTTGACATATTGACATAGACCAAAGTATATTAAACAAACATGCATGGTTGTTTTAATCTTTTCAAATTATGTGCATCATAAAAAATATTTGCTTTCTTCCTGCGTATCATCTTTGACATACAAATCGCTGCATGCATACAACATCCATCACGTACACCATACGTTGACGGATCAATACATGTCGACGTCCGGTGGCGTTGAATCGCCCTCAAGCTCGTTACCGGGATCGGCTGCCGGATCCCGAGAAGCAAGGTCAAGTTTCTCTGCAGCCACGGCGGCAGGATCCTCCCCCGCCCCCTCGACGGCCACCTCAAGTACGTCGGTGGCGAGACTCGCGTCGTCTCCGTTCCTCGCTACATCTCCTTCACAGTATTGTTCTTCTCCTCTTCTGTGTTGTTTAGGTTTTAATGAAATTTTGTTTGTTTGTTTGAAGCGTTTTGTGTAATGTGCCTGATCTGTTGAGGAATTTGAATGAGTTTTGAGAATATGGTGGAATTAGGCTTGTGTATCGTTGATTAATCTTCATTTGCTTTTTTGTTGATGAATGTTATGAGATTATAATGAGTATGTTAAACTTAGAAGATATGGTGGAATTAGGTTGTGTATCGTTGATTGATCTTCGTTTGCGATTTCACCGATGAATTTTAAGAGATTATGTCATATGAGTATGTAAAACTAGAGATAGGGAGAAATTAGGCTCGTATATATATATATATATCCTTCATTGATCATCGTGTGCGTTTTCAGTGATGAATTTTAAGAGATCATGAGTATGTTAATGGTAGAAGAAATGGTGAAATTAAGCTCCTATATCGTTAATTGATCATCGTTTGCATTTTCATCGATGAATTTGAAGAGATTACGAGTATGTTTATGGCAGATGATATGCTGAAATTAGGCTCTGATTTTGTTATTTCTTATTGTTTACATATTATTTTCATCGGAATAATAAATTGCCATTTTCCGTCGATATGTATGAATACATCGGGAATTTCTTTGATTTCTTATCGGAAATTGTTTGATTTCTCTTAATTTCAACATTTTAGATCTTATGAAGAAGCTAAGCAGCTTAATCGAAGGTGATGTAACACTGAATACCAGTTAATCCCTGAGGAACTCGATGCATTGGTTACCGTAAAATCCGACGAAGATCTCCGTCACATGTTCGAGGAATACGACCGGCAGGAGCTCGACGGAGCACCACGCCTCCGGACCTTTCTTTTTCCGGCAAGCCCCATCGTCATCGACCACCAGATCGGACCAATGGACCGTCACTCTCTCGAGCAGCGGTACATCAACTCCGTCAATGGTATCATCTTCAAACCAACACCAATATACAACAACAGTAACAATAACAACAGCAGCAGCTTCAGACCACCTGTAGTTAACACTAGCCAACAAGCTTCACCATCTCATCTGCTTGTTCTTCCCCTAGAACACACCACGGGATAGCACGGTTCCCATGGTGGTTCCTGATATCATAAACCCCGAACTCACTGGTTTTCATAAGCTCGGGGCCATGACTCGAGCCCGCAGCTCGCCTAACTTATGTAACCTGGTGCCAGTAGTTCACAGACTAGCCATAAGAACCAAGCCCCATCCAAACTCCAACTCTGAACCTGAGTGTCAGCAACCAGCAATACCAATACCAATACAGAACCGTCACCCCACCACCACTATTCACAATTATTTCCCAAGCCACCACTAGACCCCAGCCCACACAAGAGCTCTGGTGCTGACCATTTTATGAGGGTGAGATCCACTGGGTTAGCTGATCACTACAGACACCCAACAGACCATAATCACACATCAAGTCCATATGCGCGATCAAGCAGAGGCGCGTATATGGTTTACCAAAGAGGCTCGCCTTATGACGAGTACTATGGAATAACAGGTATGATCGAGAGAGTCCTCCTGGAAGCCCGCTAGGCCCGACCCCGCTTCAAACAGCTACATTTCCAAGTGGGACTCCGTAGGCGGACGTTGAATCGGGAACAAAAAGGTTGTTTTTAATCCCTTGTTCTTGGTTTACAAATGTTATATGTAACTACTTGAACTCTTTGGTTATGGCTGGAAATCTTTTACAAGTGCAAGTAAATTTGAAATGCATGTAAATGATTTGTAAATGAACATTTTTTCTTTTGAAGCTTGATGTTCTTAGTTTGCATGCTTGGTGTACCAATCGTTTTTTTTCTCCCTAAACCGGTTTGGGTTTAGAACCACTTCTTAAGGGGTTCTGCCCGGGTAGGAACCGGACTTTGATGGTTTGGTTTGGGTTTGACCGGGTTCAAGTTGGTTTCAACATCTGTATTACAAACCAATTTCAATCCTATGGTCCAGGTTGGTACCTAAATCTAAATGGTCGTTGCCAATCCGGTTTCAAAACTAGTTTCGGTTCGGTTTTAAAACCTGTGTGTGTTTTGTTATGGTTTCAAAACTCTTATTATTACAACAATAATTGGGAAGGTTTCAATTACCTTAGCACATGTTTGGGACCTGGGCTTTTTTAATTTGGGTCATTGTAATTTGTAACATATGCAATAATATTTGGACCATTGTAATTTGAATATGTATTCTGTAATGTATACTATACAGACACACACTTGACACTTCCATGGTTTAATTTAAATCAGGGAGAATTACACGACTCGAAATCAGTACAACAAAATAAACAAAGTTTTGGGTTTTCTTCTCTCTAACCGGTTGTGCTAAAATTGACATGTTTAATTAAATTATATAGTTTTAACATTTTTAAATTGTTTGAGTAAGTAGGTTGATGAGTAAACCAGTTTATAATTTTTCCATAAAAGTTCAAACCCATTTTAAAGTATGAATAAGGATTAGTTGTGTTTATGCATATTACATCTGATACAATTGAACATAATTGTAGTTTAGAATCAAATATCCACAAATTTCTTCCTAAGCAAATTAGTCAACACCATTCTAACATAGTGGCTCCAACCATCAGTTGCAACTCTAAGCCTGGTTTACTTCACTAGGTAAAGAGCCCACTGTGATCTTTGATACAAACAAAATATGAATTATGTTCATGCTTTATTAATTCAACATGTCAACTGACGGTCACATCTAGTTTATATCACTAACTACTTTTTTTATTAATGCTTTTAGAAAGACAAACACACACACATCATCTAATCCTACTTTAAATCTACTCTAATGTTGACCATAGGATTCAAATACACAACCTCATAAGAAGAAACATCATTATGTACGCATTAGATATTATTAGACTATAAGCCTTGTGATACAATTACTTTAGTTAAATTGAAATACTATAAACAAATACATATAAAAATGATAATCAATGATTTATTTCATGTTTTAGGTGAGATTTGATACGAACACCTCTAACTTCAAGTATGTTGTTTTGGTCAGGTAATCCAAAACTCAAATTACAAGGATACAATATGAATCTTATAAACCACTTGATAAATGTATCACGGTGAATAATTCAAATGCTACAAGATACATGTAGAGTTGGTATTTAAAGTAGATTAAAAAGTTGTTCTAAAAACATAATAAATGTATCAAACATGTTATTTGAATTGACTCAAATTATAAATATACAATAATAAAATCAGAAAATCATAAATAATATTAGTTTGACAAGTTAATTATCATGAACTTTATATTCAACAATCTGATAAAAAAATGCTTAAATATGATGTAATTGTTGTGAATAGAAGGGAAATTCAATATTTTCTTGTTAAAATTCAAACTCTTGTGACTAATTTTGTTATTATTCAAACTACTATGACTAAGTAACAAATCTTTAATGAATGTAGTATAATATTATTCATCTACTTCGTCTTTAAATAGATTGGTAATATGGTTCCTTTCCGATCATTAGTCTTCCTTTTATTAGAAAAAATGCAATTCGAAGAACAATTTCCCAAGTTAAGTGTTTTAACTCTTTCTTCCCTTGTGGTGTATGTATATGTTAGTAAGCGTGACAACAAATTGTTGTTGAGTAAACATGTAGGTAATAAAGATGACCACACTTTTACTAAGCATGTACTATGTTTTAGTGAATGTAACCGATTTTACAATTATTACTTGATCATTATATATTATAAATTTTAGGCAAATTGGATTTTAACTATCCATACTATTATTAATTGACCGATAATAATTCATACTATTAATTTGGCTGGTCTTTATTTAATTTTATTTTTATTACCAACAACAGTCCAGTAAGATAATTTTTATACATTCATTTGTACTTATTTTAGGCTTGATTTACCTTGTATGTTTTTTCATTTCGTTCATAATCATTATCTTGAACGAAATCGAGTCAAAATAAAGCGTAAATTTTTAGTAATTATGTTACTGGATTATTGTTGGTAATAAAAATGAAAATTGGGATTGGTACCGTTCAAATCAATAGTATGGATTATTATTAGTCAAGAAGTAATAGTTTGATTATTAAAATCCATTTGTCTTAATTTTACTATTGTTTATATGCATATATATATATGCATATATATAAATTTAGATATAACTATATATATATATATGTGTGTGTGTGTGTGTAACATGATATTAAGTAGAATATACGAATATGAAATATCAACTTGAACTATACATAATTATAATTGTTCTGAAAACCAGACCGGTCCGGCCAATTGGACTAGGAACCGGACTTCAATATGTCCGTTGTTGTTTAAAACCGTATTGACGTTGAACCGGTGGTTGGACCGGTTGAACCGGGAGTCGGATCGTTTGAACCAGCTTTTTATATATTTTTTTAATTTTTCTGCATTTTTAAATATATTTTTTTAAAATAGTTATAATTCTACTCGGTTCTCATATCCGGTCCGAGTAGCGGTCCGGTTCTAAAACATTGATAACTAATAAGAAAACATAATAAAACAATAACAATTTTAATACATACCATACTTCTCATAATTTCTTGCTTCATCTTCTCCGTACTTTTGCGGTCATGTCCAGTCAAATGATTTATATTGGTCGAAATAGTCATGAATGGTCGTGTTTTTGCTTTTCTATTTCCAACTCTAGTTTTTTCGATTGGATTTCATTAAACCTTTGCATCTTCTTGGGTATTGTATCCAAATATTTTTTTGTAGTTGGGCTCTTTAAAGGAAGATTTAGTCTATTTTTCCTTATTATTCTTCATAGGCGGGTGATTTGGTTCTTCTATGGCTTCAACCTCATCGTCCATGTTGTTGACGTTTACTTGAGAATAATCAGTCAAAGGAGATTGAACAGTGTAATTGTTTGAGGACGACGTCTTTGTACCTTTAATGTTAATGATTATCCCATCAAGGGGACGTTCAACAACTTGCCATTGTGTTTCATAATATCTCAATATTCCATCTCTGTCGTAAAATTCCGTACACGTTTTGCTAAAACATCCATGTCGGTTGCCCGTCATGTATGTTATTCTTGTTATTCGATATATCCTGCTAAAATTTTCAACTTTCAAGTGAATGTCCCTCCATTTGAGGATATCATGGCAGGGGTACGGTCCTCTCCCAACTAGGTGTATTATGAAAATTTTCACGAACTCGTTTTCAAAAATCACTTAATGTTCAGTGGCTCCTATAATAGAAAATTAAGTTTTACTAATAAACAATATTATAAGTAATAAATAATTATTACCCATAAATAATTTATCAAATCTTTGAGCCAATATTATGTATTCATCTAGAGTCAACTTCTCACATCGGGTTCATACGGTACCTTGGGTTGTAGGTTTCTTTCTATGTGATTTTTTTGTGGTTTCAGTTGTGTTTCATGAATGATGTAATGTCATGTTTTCAGGCAACCTCACACTTGGATTTAAACATCTGAAACATAATTCTTAAACTTTAAACAACAATAAACATAGCAGCATAAATTTAATTCCCATCACATAAATCATTAATTGGCACTATTACAAATAACTATTTTTCAAACTTTCAAATCAACATTATGCTAGTCTTGAATTTGGTTAGGTAACTTCAACATCCTGCCAAACTATCATTCTTTACACAATCACTTTAATACCCGTTAAGCTAATATGCATATAAAAGTCAGTGTTATTAAGTAAATTATAGTTTAAAACTAGAAAACACTTTGACATATTAGTTAACATTAAGTTTATAACTTTAACACGACTTTATCATTAATGCTAGAATGGTACTTAAATTTATGAATCTTTCAATACTTTACATAAGTATTCGTACTTTAGCACTTGAACTCTCATTTACTCTATCTTTATTCTTTATCTTTATCCTTTATCTTTGAGCTTGTATAGTATAAAGCTCCTTTAGCAGGTGATCATATTCAAGTATAACCCTTGTTAGGGTTTACTTGCACTTGACAAGCCCCTTATCATCTTGAGTGTAAATAACACAACTCCTGTTAGGGTGAGTGAGCACTAGGCAAGACCCTATTGGTTTAAGTGTGAATGATACAACTCTTTTATTAGGTGTGACTTTACAAGATAAGTCTCCTTTAGCGGGTGAGAATGCAAAAATGCATACTCCTATGTGGCTTGCAAGACTTTTAACTTTAGCTTTCACTAGTAACTTTAAGAATTTAAGCCCCTTTATCTTCATACGGTTTCTTTATTTATCTTTCTTTGGCACTTTATCATAACAATAACTATATTTAGCACTTTATCACACTTTAACACATGATCATACCTAAGCACATCTTCATACTTTAGTACATTTTCATGCTATCATAGACTACACATATGTAAGTCACATCATTCACTATAATAATATATCACATTGGCAACTATTTTTGAAATATTCCAAGTATAAGGCAATATAGACGAATCATATTAATGCAGGTTGATAAGGTCAATGCAAATGAACAACATATGCGGGTTGACTAAGTATAAGCAATGCGGATTGTGATGCGGACAACAGTAGTACGCATGATGCTATTTAATTGATTGACACAGGTAACAATAATATTAGCGATATGGGTAACAACAATATGGCCGATGCGGGTAACAACAATATGGGTGATGCGGGTAACAACAATATGGGCGATGCGCGTAACAACAATATGGGCGACGCGGGTAACAACAATATGGGCGATGCGGGTAATGTAATATCCCGAGCGTTTGGGTCATATGAACTTCGCATTTCATATATTGTCAAACGAGTAAGTAATGAGTATATTGTCTGTTTAAAGTTTGAAGTTTTTAAATGAAATTTTTATGTTATAAGAGACCGTTTGAATATAATAATAGTATATTATATTCGAACCTGCTCATTTTTTGACAAAACTTAGGTTGACTCATAGAGAAAAATAAGCTCATCACAACGACATATTTGAAATTTCGTAATACGCTATATATTAAAAGTTATAAGAGAAAAACGAGTTAAGCAACTGAATTAATTATAATAATATAATAATATATAATAAAATAATAATATATTACTCAAATCAATTGCAATTGCAATTGCAATTCGTAGTATCCCACATCGAAGAAGTAAAGGAATTCCATCCCACATCGCCCCTGAAAGTTTTTCACCTGCTTTCTGCTATCTTATAAATAAAAGTCTTAAGGTTGAATTTAGAACATAAGTTTCTTTGGGAACGCTCTAATATAAAGAGAATCCCGAGTTCTCAATACCCTGTTGAGTGTTGCTAGTAGTCGTTTTGGTACTCGAGTAGGAGCGCGACTAGGAGCGCGAGTAGGGGAGACTCTACATCAAATTGCCGAAGATAGTTTTCAGGTACGCCCTTGTTTAAGGTTATGTTTAATTATTATTATAGTCGTTATTATTATTATTACTATTATCAATGTAGGTATTCTCTATTCTATTTATTCGCTTTTGTCGGTGGCAACAGTGCCACCGACCTCCACACCATCACCAACAAAACCCTACAGAGGAGAGGTCGGTCGATGATGAAGACGATGAATCGATGATGAAGATGATGAACTCGACGATGAAACAACTGGAGGATCCCAAACCCTAAACCACCTCCACTCCTCCAATTCCCCCCACCCAAATCGCAGCCCCATCGTCTCCCACCTCTCACCACCACCACCACCAAGGAGGTCCGATTTGCACCGAGGAGCTGGAGAGGGCTCGAGAAAGAGGAGGTCGGTCGATGATGAAGACGATGAACGGTTCCGATTGCGAGACCAGCTTCGCTTCATCGCTCAACTTCAACATCGTCGATCAGCTTATGGTTAGTGATTTTAGAGTTAATCTACTGTTAGGGTTCTGGGATTTTGTTTTGTTACTGTGAATTTGTTCCTCCACACGCAGAACACCGCCGGAGCGTCACCGTCGGATTCATCCACTTCCGATCCTCTTCCAAGGTCCTGCAATTTTTCTTGTCAACGGTAATTAATTTCTTCATCCTCAATGATTTCTGCTTCATTTTCTTGCTTGTAATAATGCCCTTTTGGTATGCACGCCAACTGTTTGTGTAAATGCCATTGCGAAATCTTGATGGTTGGATGATTTCCCTTCCAAAACATAGATTTATGTGTGAGTTCTGCTGCTTTGAAAAATTAATCAGGATTCTATAACTGATTTAACGTGATGTAACGTTGTAAGAATTAGTTAGTAGTGGCTATGTGATATTGTTATACCTTGATTGAAGCTATTTTCTTTCTTGGTTTCCATCATTGTGAATGCAGGGCATTTAAATTTAACTAATTGGTATTTAACAATGGAAAATTTCAGATTATTGAATTCATCTCAGTCCTAATGACTGTTAGTAGTGAAGCTGCAGAGAAGGAGTTGATCCGCCTTGGTGCCTTAAAACGTATTCTAGAATTATTTTTTGAGTAAGTGTCTCCTCAGTCTCCGTTTAGCCGTACTATCTCCAGAACTATTCTATAATAAGTATCTCTGTGTATTAACCCAACTTTATTCTATGGACATTAGGTATCCATACAATAACTTCATTCACCACCACATTGAACAGATAATAGATTCTTGCCTTGAGAGCAAGAACAATTCACTCATTCAGCATATTCTTGAAGCTTGTCATCTTGTGAGGAAATTCTTGAAGCTGAGCAGAATTGTGCATTGAACTCAGATCCAAAGAATGTAACGTGTTACTTTTTTAATTTGTCATGATTAAAATTTTTATGGATATTCATTATGTTTCATGGAAATATATTATTCCATTTTTAACAAAATCTAGTGAATGTTACAGCCAACACTCCCCGCAGAAGGAAGAACGCCGCCTAGGATAGGAAATGTTGGGCACATGACACGTATAGCAAACAAACTTATAGAAAAAGGATCTAATAATAACTATATACAGTCATATTTACAGGTTTCTCATGTCTTCTCATTTTCTGTGATTTATTATATGTGAAATATTATTAACATTTCCTCACATGATTGATTTACATTATAATGATTACTTTTGGACAGGGAGATAGTGAATGGGTAGAGTGGCATACGGATGTACTTACTAAACGCAACACACTTGAAAATGTGTACTAGTGGGCATGCGGGTGGGTATCTTACTATCATTTTTGGCCAGCTATATTTGGTTCTGTGTCTGATTAAATTAATTATCAGATTAGTATTATTTTGGGTATTTTTCAGGGCAGTATAATGGTTCTGTTCTGACTGCATCAGTATTTAACTATCTACCAATTTTATATAACCATTTATTTATTTGTTTGGAGAAACTATAACTTTGTTTTTGCATGTTAATGTATTATTATAATTGTTTCTCTATCTATTGAAATTTACGGGAGACCTACTACACTTCATGATCGTGGTAGAGACAGCGATGATGATGACTACCAAGATAGAGACTACGATGTGGCAGCTTTAGCCAATAATTTAAGCCAGGCGTTCCGATATGGTATCTATGAAAATGATGATAATGATGAGGTATACCACACATATATCAAGGTCCTGGCCGTCTTGCATTTTCTACTTTGTTCTTTATTTTCCTTTTAGACCAGAAAAGAATTGTGTCTAGAGAGACTTTAATTCGTGATACACATGCTTAAAGTTCTTTTCACAGATGAAGCAACTTATTGTAGGGTTCTTATGTGCGTTTACCGGTTCTAAACGTTATTTATTTGATTGTGGATCATTGACATACTTTTTTAATACTTACTTTCTGCTGTATCCAGGCTCATGGCTCACTGGAAAGAGATGACGAGGTACGTGTGTCATCGTCTTATCAGTGTATATTGTATAATATTATGTTGCAACTCCTAATTAACCATTTTTATCATTATAAAGTTAATCACAGTTTGGGATCTAATTTTTATATTCACACCTCCGTTAACATATATGTTAATCTTTCTGTATAGCGACAAATTGTGTCTAAAGATAGTAGCAATAGAGGAAACTTTACATTTACACCTCTGTTAACATGTTAATCTTAAATTTACATATGTAATATTTGGGTGCAACCTTTTAGTTTGTTTTTAGCCACATGGGGTGGTGGGGGGAATGACATTCTTTACCCCTTTCTCTTGATATTAGCAGGTAACTTAAAGAAGTGTAAATCTATAGCAATTATGAATTCTGTCTCTCATAACTCTTCTTTGATTTGTATTTAATAGTAAAAATATTCGCATTCTGTTTGTTTCTTTTTATAGTTTAATTATGTGTAAATCTGTATTTGTTCTAATATGAGGAGATGTGATAAGTTATTACGTGTGTTACTTTTATTTGGAATAGGCTATTGCATGCACACAAGGATATCCACATGGACATGACGAGCAGACATAAATATATTAGCTACAATCTTTAAGGTATGTTTAAATGTTTATTTTTTGAGTGATTACTGTGATTAGAATCATATGTTTATGTATATATTTAATTAGGAGGTTGCGGTTTCAAGTTGCTCCATGAAATATTAATCTGCATTTAAAATATTACGCATCAAGTGAATGAATAGTAAAATAGGAACCTCACTCCCTGTCTTTAATAGTTAAACCTCACTTACTGCTGCATAACTTTTTAAATTGTTTTATTAAAAGAATTTATAAGAGGCGGGTTGGTTAACGAGTCATTTTTGCTAAGGGTCAAAACGGGTCAGATCAGTTTGTGTTAACAGGTAACTCTTTAGTCTAAGGGGCTGTTTGTTTGGGTCTGACCGAGACGTGAACGTCTGACTCGTATAGGAGTATAAAATTGTAACACAAAAGCCCGGCGCAACGCGCCGGGGAATCAACCTAGTTAGTATTAATATAGTTATTATTAATATTATTATTATCATCTTTATAGTTATTATTATTATTATTATATGTTGGATCTAGATAGTATAGGTCTAGATCATTTTGTATAGGCTTAGAATTTTAATCAAGTCTTGTAATTAATAATTGTAACTGTCAATATATCTATATATATATGCATTTGAATCTATAGGGTAACCCATATACATGTGTGTTGCTTTGTGATTGTTGACAGGCAAAATCAATATACTTGGTAGGATTCCTGAAATTGACCAAGTGTAAGAAACATCTACGAATGAACATTATTGTTAATCCGTAGACATGTTTCTTACAAGATCATCACTCAAGTGAATGTTCCTGCGGATGATCAAGGATTTCATGAAGTGAAGACTTCTACGGAAAAAGAGTTCCTACGGAAGAACAACACTTCTACGGAAGACCAAGTCATCTACGGAAGAGCAAAACTCCTGCGGAAGACAAGGCTCCTGCGGAAGAACAGAATACTTGTATGATTTCAAATATCAATAAGTCAAACAAGTCAACTAATCAATAACAAATCCCAAGAGATCCGGTGTTTCCTTAACCGACTCAAACCGTGTATAAATATGAGTCCTAGGTTTCACATCTCGATGAACACAATCAAGCAATATTACGGCTGTCAAGAGTTACATCATCGTGCAACCCTAACCGCCGTCACATCAACAACAACATTAATTCGATTCACAGAAATCATTGTTCATAGTTGTTCATAATTATTCTTTTGTAATCATTACTTGATAATTAATGAAATACTTTTGTATAATTATTGTTTTCGTATTTACTGTGTTTTTGTGTTTGTGTTCATCGATAATCATTAACACAATTAAACGTCAATTAATGATAATTCCGCGATCATTGAATTGATTTATTTTAATACTGATAATTCCTGATTTGAGATCCTAGATTCACAGGTGGTATCAGAGCCTGGTGCTCATTGATCTAGATCAATTGATCTATCAGTATTAAAATTGTTTAATTGATTTTTAAACAATTATTTCAGCGACTAATCTTTCAGCAAGCATTCTCTCATTGCTTGATTGATTTAGATCTATATTCAAATCAATTGAATACTAGATCTGAGTCTTTGATAGATTTGTCTATTTTAACATTCAAGGTTTGTTTCATAACTTTGCATTAAACATGAGTACTTTTGGTGGATCATATCAACCGCCAAAGTTGGAAACAAAAGCTGATTTCAAGTCCTGGAAGATCAAGTTCAGAAATCATGTGAACTACACTGATTCTGACTTGTGGGAGTCCATCACTGAGGGTCCTTATATTCCACCCACTCTTGGGCCGGATTATAATGACAAGAATCAGCCAATCAGCACAAAAGACTTGTCACCTGATGATGTCAAGAAGGTTAAAGTCGATATTAAAGCATACAGTTTGCTTAGTATGGCTTTGCCAAAAGAGATTTTAATCAGGTGTGAGAACTATAAAACAGCAAATTCCTTGTGGAAGATACTCCACACTCTCTGTGAAGGGAGTGATGAGATCAGAAGCATCAGGAAAGACACCCTCAGATCACAATATGAAACCTTTCATCATATTGAGGGTGAATCAATTCCTCAACAACTCCATAGATTTATGCAACTCGTTACTGAGATGAATATCTTGGAGTTGAAGTATACAACTGAGGAACTCAACAAGAAAATGCTCCACACTTTGCCTGAAAGTTGGAAGCAAACTGTGTCCATGTTCAAGAACACCATAGATCTCAAGACAACTGGTCTAGATACACTGGTTGCTAAAGTAGAGGCTCTTAAATGGATGAACAATCAAGAAACAAGAGTGTGAGAACTCATGTCTCACCTTATCACTTCAAAGAAACCAAAAATGCTGGAAGTGCATTTATTTCAAACCATGATGGTGATAACTCTTGTACTTTGAGTGATGATGAAGAGGAAGTTAGTTTTTATGCATCCAAACCTTCTAAGAAATCATCTCAAAGTAAGAACCAAAAAGAAAAGGGAAGATCTGCTGAGAAAAGAGACACTCCAGCAACTGCAAAATCTTCTCAACAAAACAATCAATCGGAACCAATTATGTGATATTGGATTCTGCAGAACAAAAAGCAGCCTTTGCAGCTTTTAGTTCTAGCTTTCAAGCATATCTGGGAAGCTCACTAACCTCAGCAAACATTTGCCAACAAGACTTGGAAGAATTGCCTCCTGATGTAGTGGAAGAGATGGATCTACAATGGCAAATGGCAATGATTGCTTACAGAGCTAAGCAATATCTGAGGAGAAACAAGAATCTGGCTGCAGCTAGTAAAACATCAAAAATTGGTGTTGACAAGTCCAAAGTCAGATGTTTCAAGTGCAATCTCTATGGACACTTCTCTAGAGAATGCAATCAACAATCATCTCAGCAGCAACAACATTAGCATCAGCAGCAACAGCATCAGCATCAGCAGTATCAGCACCAGCAACAAACCTCTCAAAAAACTCTGCACAGACAACCTCAACTGACAAATACATCCCCACCAGCCACAAATGTATCAGCGGGTCCCAAGTAATTCAAAGGAGTCTGGTCTGATCATACTTCAAGATGGAACATGTGACTGGAGTATGTATGAGAAGGAAGTCTTGGAAGAGAATCAAGCATTAATGGCTCATATGGAAAACAAAGTCCCTCCAATGGCCAGAGAGGTAAAAGACAGGTTATGTTCATCATCATGTGTTGAGGAAGTTGAACAGTATAGAGTCCATGCTCAACAATTGGGTACAAAGTAAAGGAAACAATGATTTTAAATGAATCACATTTAAGAGAACATAAATTATATCAAATCAAAATCAGTTCTTTGCAAAAAGATTTAGAAAAATATGTTTCTGAAAATTATAGCCTTAAAGCCCAAGTTGAGCATCTGACCACTTCCTTAACCAAATCCATGGCTGATCATGCATCTACTGAAGTAAACTTCAGAAGTTTCAACTATCATCTCAGCAATATGAGAAGTTGTTAAACTCTCATATTGAATCAAAGAACAGGTATGGGTTGGGTTATAATGCTGTTGCACCACCTATTAATGATAATTACACAACTCTACCTGAAACAATGACAAACACTTTGTCAAATCATTTTGTGCCAAGCACCAATATTGACATAAAAACAAGTTATTTAAACATTAACAATGAAGCTGAGGTGAGTGAAACTGAATCTTCTGAATCAGAATCACTAAAACATAATGACTCAGATTTTGATTATGATAAATGTGATGACTTGGATGATTCTGATGAACATGATACTGATCAACTGAACATTGGTAAGAATGTTCAAGTTGAAACTAGTCTTCCAAAAGTCCTTGAAGAATCAAAACTGTAGTATCCTCCAAAGCAACGAAACATGCTGAAGACTATCTGTAAAAGAATTGCTGAACTGAATGAAGGACTTCAAGAACTGAACCTTCACAAAGTTAATAACTGCGGATCAAGTGAGCAGGTACCTTTATCTCAGTCAGATAAAGTAAGAAGCAACAAACTTCAACAAAGAACAAGAAAAATTCAAGTGTTGAAGATCTTCGGAAGGAAAAATCTGAAGAATCCGTAGAACATCTGCGGAAAGCAAAAATAGCCAAGTCCGTAGAACATCTGCGGAAGGGAAAAGCTGCTGAATCCGTAGAGAAGCCACGGAAGAGTAAAACCAAATCTACGGATGAGGAAAAGGGACTGCCAACAAACAACAAAAAGCAGTCAAAAGTAAACAAGACTCAGCTGATGATGCTCCTAGCAAAAGCAAGAAGAAATCAAGTGACACATCAGGAAAGGAGTTAAAGACCAAGAACAAGAAAAAGAAGGCTGAATCTGAAGAAAATTCAGAAGATAAATATTACAAATGGTGTGATATGAAGAATCACAACACATAGGACTGCTACTTCAGCAGCTACTGTTCCATATGCAATATGAACAATCACATGACTTCTGATTGTTATTTCAACAAACACTGTGCAATATGTGACAAAAATAATCATTCAACTCAGGAATGTTATTTCAACAAGAAGAACAAGAAAAAGAGCAAAAAGAAGTCACATGATGCATCATCTGAATCAGATTCTCAATCTTCAGAGAGTGACAAAGAATCAAAGATGCAGAAAGAACAACAAAAATCAAAGCAAAGATCCTCTGCTGCTGATAAGCCTTTGAAGAAGAAAACACCAATTCAGTCTAAAACACCTCACAAAAAGGTGGATCTGTCAGATAAGAAGACTGAAGTGATTGATGGTTTCTTTGATAACTTTGAAAAAGGAACTCCTGTGACTCAATCAAAGATGAAAGATGAAGTGACTTTCAGAAATAAAGGAGAATCCTCAAAGTTAAAATATCAGCCAAAACAAGAAAAGTTGAAGAAAGAATCAGATGAGCAAGAAGACCTCCAAAAACCTGAATCATCTTCAACAGAATCATCCTCACCACCATCAAATCAAAAAGAATCAACTAATACTGAAACTTCAAGATTAATTCATGAAGGAGTAACTATTGTTGACACATCTGGCAAACCCAAGACAATTAAGGCTTGGGTTGTCAATTCTAATTGATTTCTTTTTATGTGCAGGAACAATCATGGAGAGCTGACAACAAGTGGTATGTTGACAGTGGTTGTTCCAGACATATGACAGGAAACTGTGCTCTTCTCCATGACTTCAAACATAAACATGCCTCTTATGTGGCATTTGGTGGGGATAAGAAGGGAGGTAAAATAGTTGGTGAAGGAATGGTAACCAATGGTGTTTTAACATTTGAAAAATAAATTACTGTGAAAATTTGCAGTACAATTTACTTAGTGTATCTCAAATTTGTGATCAAAATTACACTACACTATTTGATAACACTAATTGTTACATTCTTAAGCCAGGTTTTGCAGTTCCAGCAGACTGGATCCTTCTTAAAGCATCAAGAAAAGGAAACACATATGTTTTGGATATGAACAACACATCACTCACAAGCCATGAGACATGCCTGCTGTCTAAGTCTTCAGAAGATGAATCACAATTGTGGCATAGAAGGCTTGTTCATTCCAACATGAAGAACATGAATAAATTGGTGAAAAATGACTTGGTCATTGGATTGCCAAAGAAAGAATTTCATTGTTCTAATCATTGTTCTTCATGTTACAAAGGAAAACAACATAGAGTGTCTCATAAATCCAAAATAATCAACACTAACACTACACCACTCAAATTGCTTCACATGGACCTCTTTGGTCCAACAAATGTGATGAGCATTGGAAAAAGGCAATATTGTTTGGTGATAGTAGATGATTTCACTAGATTCACATGGGTCTTTTTCTTAAAACATAAGAGTGAAACATCTGAAACATTAATGGACTTTGTGATCAAGATTGAGAATCAACTTGATTTAAAAGTTAAAATTTTTAGGAGTGATAATGGAACTGAATTTGTTAATGCTGATCTGGATTCTTTTTGCAGGAATAAAAGCATAGCAAGACAATTCAGTGCACCAAGAACTCCACAACAAAATGGCGTGGCTGAAAGAAGAAATAAACTCTCATAGAAGCAGCCAGAACAATGCTAGCTGACTCTCAGTTGCCATAACATTCTGGGCAGAAGCTGTGAATACAGCATGCAATGTTCAAAATAGGACATTAATTGTCAAAGAACATAATAAAACTCCTTATGAGCTCTTATTTAAAAGGAAACCTTTTATAGGATATCTTAGAGCTTTTGGGTGTCATGTGTCTGTATTAAATACTAAAGAACAATTGGGAAAATTTTCTGAAAAAGCCTATGATGGTTTCTTTGTTGGATATTCATCCACTTCTAAATCATATAGGGTCTATATTCCAGAACATAACATTGTTGAAGAGACTCCCAATGTTTCTTTTGATGAATCCATGTTTACAACAACTGTTAAAGGATCATCTTGGTTATTTGATATAGATGCATTAACTGAATCATTTAACACTGGATATCTGATCAATGCAGGTTCTGCGGATACATGCTATCCATTTGTTCCTCCAACTTGAATGAAGTGCCACTGACAGCTGACCCACCAAGGGAACAACATTCAACTGCAACTCAGCAAGAATCAAGTCAGCAGCATGCAGATACATCCGGAGAAGCAAATCCTTCATCCGCAGCACATGTAAATACATCCGCAGATGCACCATCATCCGTAGATGTAAATACTGTTTCAACCACTGATCCTAGTAATGGAGAGGATGGGTTGAATCAACAAAACTTGCCTGCTGATCAACAATGTCCATCCGTAGATGGTGCTGTAACTCCTACGGAAGTACAAAATGCCTCCGTAGATGTTGCAGTTACTCCTGCGGAAGAACAAAATGCTTCCGTAGAACTTCCTGCGGAAGAAGACCATGCAGCAACTGAAGCTCAAGCTGAACCTAATGAACATGAACCGTTTGATTACTTCATAGATTCACCATCACAGCTGAATCCATCTGCTTCAATGGGTTTCTCAAACTTAGAGTCGACAATTCCAGTTGATGTTGTTTCAACAAGCAGAATTCACAAGTCTCATCCATCAGAAAATATCATTGGAAACCTGAATGCAAGAACAACAAGAAGCAAAGGAGGAGTGGCAAACATTTGCCTGTTCACCTGCTTCTTGTCTCAGACAGTTCCTGCAAACATCACAGCTGCTCTAAAGGACAACAACTGGATTGAGGCTATGCAAGAAGAACTACAACAATTCAGAAAACAAAAGGTATGGAACCTTGTAGACTTGCCTGAAGGTCAGCATCCAATTGGAACAAGGTGGCTCTTAAAAAACAAGCTGGATGACAGGGGTATAATCATGAGAAACAAAGCCAGACTTATTGCTCAAGGATATACTCAAGAAGAAGGGATAGACTATGATGAGGTTTTTGCACCAGTTGCAAGAATTGAAGCTATCAGGGTCTTTCTAGCTTATGCTTCATTCAAGAGGTTCACAGTGTATCAAATGGATGTGAAGTGTGCTTTCCTTTATGGGAAAATTGATGAAGAGGTCTATGTGGCTCAACCCCCTGGATTTGAGGATCCTGACTATCCACATAGAGTATACAAGCTAGACAAAGCCTTGTATGGTCTTCATCAAGCACCAAGGAAGTGGTATGACACATTGTCATCTTTCTGCTGAAGAATGGTTGCAAAAGAGGAACCATTGATCAGACACTCTTCCTCAAACATGAACATCAAGATCTTTTGGTGGTTCAAATATATGTCGATGACATAATATTTGGATCAACCAACAAGAAACTGTGTCAAAGCTTTGAAGAGTTAATGAAATCTGAATTTCAGATGAGCTCCATGGGAGAATTGACATTCTTCCTTGGCTTACAAGTTCATCAGAAAACAGATGGCATTTTCATCAATCAAGAAAAGTACATTCATCAAATTCTGAAGAAGTACAATCTTGCTGATACAACTTCATGCAAGACACCTGCTTCAACAATAGACAAGATTGTGCCTGACCCTGCTGGAAAATCAGTAGATCAGAGATTGTATAGATCAATGATCGGTTCTTTAATGTACTTAACTGCCAGTAGACCTGACATAATGTTTGTTGTGTGTGTTTGTGCCAGGTATCAATCAGACCCAAAGAGTCCCATCTGAATGCTGTGAAGAGAATATTCAGATATTTGAAAGGCAAACCAGCTCTAGGACTGTGGTATCCAAAAGATGGAGATTTCAGTCTTTACTCTTATTCAGATAGTGACTATGGAGGGTGTAACAACAACAGAAAATCCACAACTGGTGGATGTCAGTTTTTGGGACCAAGACTTGTTTCTTGGCAGTGCAAGAAGCAAACTAATGTATCTGTGTCCACAGCTGAAGCTGAGTACATAGCTGCTTCAGCTGGTTGCTCTCAAGTACTTTGGTTGCAAAACCAATTGCTTGATTATGGTTACAATTTCCTTCAAACACCAATTCATATTGATAATTCAGCTGCTATGTTTATAACTGCTAACCCAGTTCAACATAGTAAAACAAAGCATATTGAAATCAGATACCATTTTCTGAGAGACTGTTCAGAAAAGGGTTTAATCAAGTTAATCAAAGTGGACACTACAAATCAGCTTGCTGATTTGTTCACTAAAGCCTTTGATTCTGTTAGATTTAATTTTCTGATAGAATCTTTGGGGATGATTAACTTAGACTAAATCATCAAAAGCATATGACTGTCCTTGTATAGAGTAATGGTTGGGGATGATTTAAGTGTCTGATAGAATGTTTGTGCATGTCATATGTATGGGAAATGATAGTACACTAAGTTTGGCTTTCTTTAACAAAAACTCAAACTGACTTGTAACATTTTGATATGTGAGTAGGTTCATCTTGAGTGGAAACTACGCTAAGAGCATGCCAAACTAAAAGAAACAGGTATCTGTCCGTGGGAACTCCATTTTGAGAGTCAGGAAAGTAAGTTATCTCCTGATGTGATCAAATCACCTACAAAAGCACACTATGTAAAATACTTTATAATCTTCTATCTTTGCACAGTCATATTCCCTCTGTTTTGTGTGAACAAAGACCTGGGGATATGATTAAAGAGTGTGATCTTCATTCTCCCTCTGTTTTGTGTAAACAAAGACCTGGGTTAAGTTCACCTCTGTTTTACAAAGTAAAGACCTGGTGACTATGAAGATCATATCTCAGCGCTCAAAAGAATTATTGTGATCAATTGTGCATCAATTCAAAGAGCTTCAACATCAAAGCATTAATGAGACTGCAATATGTCTCAAGATAGAACTTATAACTTAATGTACATAGTCAATAAGTGTGAAAAAGTGGTGATTTGCCTCACCTACGGAGGACATACTCTAATGACAATTGAATGTGGAGCACATGACAGTTACTGCTTAACAAACTTTAAAACATGATAATCAGCATGCCTAGTTGATACATTACTCTTGTATGAATTTAAGTGGATCTATATACTTGCAATCAGTTGTGCACAAGATCAGGTATTATTCATATTAACAAACATCAGCAGAAGCCAAGAATCATAGTATGATCCCTCTATACATATGTATGCTCATATCATTTAAGTCAGTTGTTTAACTTGTCCTTTTAACTGATTTCCTCTCATTTAGACTGTCATATGCCTTTCATGCCTATTTCCAACTTAAATTTATGATGAATGCAACAGTTTAACATTAATCACAAATTTAGGGGGAGTAGTTCATGCATGAAAAACAATAAAAAAATGTTAATTCAGTGTGAAGGAATTCTTTCTTGAGCACTAACTTGAATGCAGGAAACAGGACACTTGCTTTCTTGTACTTAATTGCCATGCAAACAAAGTCAAATGTCCAATATCAACACATGATTCTACTTAGTAGATATCATACATTTAAAGTTTTAACAAAACTTTAAGTTCTGCAGAAGTTTCAGTAACACTTCTCATCCGCAGAAGTAATAGTGAAATTTCTGTTTCAGCAGAACAAACATGGGCATTGTTTTTGAGCTAAGGCATCCGCAGATGTTAAGACATCCGCAGATGTTAAGATTCCGCAGATGTTCTGCGGAAGAAGTAATGCATTCGAAATAAACTTGGTATACGGAAAGGGATAAATGGGAAGTGGGCCCAACATAATTAATAAAAGAAATTAATGTGTTCGCTTATAAATAAGGTTTCTGACTCTAAGAATTCATTAATCAATTTTTCAGAACACTTTTTCAGTTTCTAACCTAGAAAAACGCCCACTTTCCCCCTCATTCAAAATTTTCAAAAATCCGTTCCAAGAAAAGCATAAACAACATTATCCAGTAATCGATTATCATTATTGCGAAGGTAAATCATGTTCTAATCTTCAGTACGGAACTGGTTAATCTGTGTTTGTCATTAAAACGATTCGACTTCATGTGAGTTACATCTATGCTAAATCGATTTTCGTTGTTGTTTACAGATGGCAAACAGATTCGCAAAGGAACATAATGTGTGCGCATTCTTAAATGCCGATGATCCTGCTGCTGAAGGATGTCGAGATATCATAAGATATCTTCGACGATCCAGGCTCTTCTATGCCTTAACGGCAGAGCCTGTGATTCATCAAGCACACATGATTGATTTCTGGAACTCTGCACGAGTTGAACAAGAAGGAGATGCTGAAGTGATTGTTGCTGAGATCCTGACTGAACGAATACGGATCAATGAAAGCACAATCAGAAGATGTCTGGAATTGGGTGATCGAGAGGTAGGACACCCTGATGTATTCGAAAATGAATACATTGAGAAGGTGTTCAACTTGATGGGGTATGATGGTGATTTTGAGAAAGGGGAGATAAAGAAGGGAAGGCTGTGCAAGCCATATCGGTTCCTATGCCACACATATCTGAAGTGTATCTCTAATAGAAAGGCAGGACTTGATAGGTTCTCTCGACACATCTCATCAGGAATCATTGGGATCTTTGAGGGTAGAACTTATAACTACTCAAAATACATTTTCAACTGCCTTTGTGATCAAGTGAGACTACAAAGGAGTGACAAAATGTACATGTTCCCAAGATTCTTGCAATTGGTGATCAACGCTGAACTCCCAAGGATTGCAAGAGTAGGAGAAGTGTTTGTGCAAGCACATTTGGGAAAATCAGTGCTAAACAAAATCAGTGGAAAATATCAGGGTGAAGACATGCCCATGTTCGCCCATGTTGTGGATGCTCAAGCCGACTTACCACAAGAATTGGTTTGGATAGATGAAGAAACAGAGTCATCTGCTGAATCTGTACAAGCATCACATTCACCTAGCCAAACACCCCCTCATCAACATCAATCACCAATCATCATACACTCTGATCCTATCTCACCCATTCAACAACATGAGTCCCCACAACAACAATCATCCTCTTCCTCTCAACACACCCAACCTATTTCTCTTGAACAACAAAATCCCCAACAGTTTCTCTCCCAGCCTCACAAAATACACAACCTCTCTTTCCAATACAAATCCAATCTCCCATTCAACCACTCCCAGACACTCCAAAACAACCATCCCCGGAAAGTGCTAGCACTGAACAAATTGAGATAACTGAGTCTTTGAATTCTGTTCACACAGGAGAGACTGAGTTGATGTCTCAAGCTAGCACTGTTCCCATTTCACCCACAACCACTGAGAACCAATTGCCATCAGAGCACACTGAACCAATTTCACCACTTGTTGATGATCAAACTGCTGATAAGCAAAGGGAAGTAGAACAAGAGGTTAAGGAGGATGTCATTGCCTATCATGAAGATGACTTAAGTGATAGTGACATCCCAGTCAGCAAAAGCTTTTTGGTTGCTGAGTACAACAAACTAGTACTCAAATCAAAAAGCGCAAACAAAGAATCCAAGAACTTAAAGGAATCATTCAAGAAAAGGATGAAGAGTTGATGCTGAAAGAAGCCAGATTGAAACGGCTGAGAGAGGATGCCAAAAGCAACAATGAAGTAATCGATGCACTCCTGCAAAATGAACAAGAGTTGCAGGCATCCTTGAAAATAAGAAAAGTGTCAAAGTTCAGCTGATCAAAGAGAAAGATGAAGAGATAAATCAGTTGAAAAAGAAGATCTCTGCTCTTGAATCAAGGGAGGCCCCAAGTATTGAACAATCTAAACAATCTGCTGAAGCTTCAAAGAAACTAATTTTGTATTCAAGAAAAAGGCAATACTTGGGATCTATCAAGAAAAAGACTGAAGAAGAAGCTTCCCCAAAAAGGCAAAAGCTCCCATCTCCTGAACATACACCTTCAGTAGAGTTATCTACTGTGAAGGTATCATTCGGTGATGCTGATGAAAGTGATAAAGAATGGGAGGAGCTAACCAAGATGGAGTCTCCCACTGAGCGAAAAGAATCAAAGGCCGATGACCTTCTAACCACCAAAGATATTGTGGAAGAGAGGACTGAATCAAGTATGTTCATGACCCTCATCAACCATGGTTTTCCATATGACATGGTTGAGAGGATGAATTTAACTGAAATGAAGAATCTGCTGAAAGAATTTGAGCTTGCAAGATTCATAATCCCAAACTGTGATTATGAAGCTTTCATAGTATTTCAATCAGTAGAGAAAATCAAGAAAGATCTAGGCCATTGTGACACAGCAAAACTAACCAAGTACAATATGACATGCTGGTTGCAAGGCCACAACTACAAACCGCGTGAGCTCAAAGGTAGATCAACTGGTGAACTGCGGAGGATGATGGAGCATGTGATGGCAGTGGAACTAGAAACTGGTGTCAAATTCAGAACCACAGCTCCACATCCAATTCATGACCAACAGAGCAAACTGACTGCTGATCCAATAACTGTTGAATCTAAGGATCAGCATAAAGCAAAAGACAAACTCATCAGAGAACCAAGGGAAGTCATCCCAGGCAAAGTATGGCCTCTTGGTACTACTGTGAGAGAAATCACTGATCAGAAGTCCACTCTGATTCAGCTGATTGATCACCTCACAACTCCCAACTCTGCTGAAGAAAACAAGATCATGGCATGGAAATATGATCAAGAGTGGGATTGTGCTATGATCAAAAGAACATCAGGAAGAGTTGAATACTTCCATGATGTGTTTTCAGTTCTATGCTTACCTGAGAGTGATCTCAAGGACCTGCAAAGCCTTACCATTACAAATTATCCAATACATCCAAGGGGTAGGGACTTCTCAAGCATAGTAGGTAAACTGAAAACAAAATTCAAAGATGATGTGCTGGCTGAAGCCAAAAGAGAAGATAATGAGCACAGAAAAAGAATAAAAGGAGTGAAAAGATATAAGTCCAATGCCTCTGAATCCGTAGATGATGAATTCTTAAAGAGGGTTGGCTATAACAACAGGAACTCAGCAGCAATCAAGCACATTGAAGGGACTCAATACACACTCCCTATTACTGAATGGGGATATGTAGAGAGAACAAAAGAACTTGTGCTGCTGAGGAATGCAGAAAACAAGAGGGCTGAACGGATCAGGATTTTTGATCCTGTGGAAATCAAGCTACTTCATCCCAGCTACACCTCATATTTGCATGACAAATTCTTCCCCAAGCTGATTGATGGAGCAGCTCAAAATGACTTGTTCCTGCATGTTCACGTGATACAAGTTGTTGACAAACTTCATGCAAAGGCCTACAAACGAAGAAGACACAATGCTGGCTTGCTGAAGGGAACAAATTATGATGAAGTCACAGAACTCCGACTCTCTGAACAAGATGAGCTTGAAGTAGTGAAAAATGACAAAGTCTAGAGACACTCACTACAGAGGAGGATGTTCTGGGACTTAGCTTCGAGACTCTGAAGAAGATCAGCAAAATGGAGATCAAGTACAAATATGATGATCAAAAGGCTGTTGTATCTTACTTCTACAACAAAATCATATCAAGAGTCAAAGAGCTTGCAGTTTTGAAGGACTGATTACAAGGATCTAAGCCTAAGGGGGAGTATTGTTGGATCTAGATAGTATAGGTCTAGATCATTTTGTATAGACTTAGAACTTTAATCAAGTCTTGTATTAATAATTATAACTGTCAATATATCTATATATGTGCATTTGAATCTATAGGGTAACCCATATACATGTGTGTTGCTTTGTGATTGTTGACAGGCAAAATCAATATACTTGGTAGGATTCCTGAAATTGACCAAGTGTAAGAAACATCTACGGATGAACATTATTGTTAATCCGTAGATATGTTTCTTACAAGATCATCACTCAAGTGAATGTTCCTGCGGATGATCAAGGATTTCATGAAGTGAAGACTTCTACGGAAGAAAGAGTTCCTACAGAAGAACAACACTTCTACGGAAGACCAAGTCATCTACGGAAGAGCAAAACTCCTGCGGAAGACAAGGCTCCTGCGGAAGAACAGAATACTTGTATGATTTCAAATATCAACAAGTCAAACAAGTCAACCAATCAATAACAAATCCCAAGAGATCCAGTGTTTCCTTAACCGACTCAAACCGTGTATAAATATGAGTCCTAGGTTTCACATCTCGACGAACACAATCAAGCAATATTACGGCTGTCAAGAGTTACATCATCGTGCAACCCTAACCGCCGTCACATCAACAACAACATTAATTCGATTCACAGAAATCATTGTTCATAGTTGTTCATAATTATTCTTTTGTAATCATTACTTGATAATTAATGAAATACTTTTGAATAATTATTGTTTTCGTATTTACTGTGTTTTTGTGTTTGTGTTCATCGATAATCATTAACACAATTAAACGTCAATTAATGATAATTCCGCGATCATTGAATTGATTTATTTTAATACTGATAATTCCTGATTTGAGATCCTAGGATTCACACTATAGTTGTTATTTTTATTGTTATAGTTAGTTTATATTATTTATTATTTTTAATGTTGTAGTAATATTATTGTATTATTATATTATTAGACTTTAAGGTTATCATTTGGAAGATATTGGGTAACCCGAGGGTTGGCTCGGATATGATGGAAACGTCCGAGTTATGCCAACTGGTAAGGGTTGTACTAAAGGGTTGGCATAGGATAAAAGAAAGTGCCTGAGAAAACCAATAAATAGAAAAAGATAACGAATCATCCCTGAAATTGTTACTAGCTAGAATATAGCTTAAATAATATTATTTTGCCTATAGGATAATACCTGATAGCAGTGAACCTGAGCAGACGATATCACTGACTTGATTGATTGAGGTGAGTTCCTCTGAACTGTTTTCTAAAACGGGATGTGATGTTCTGATAACTGGTATAATTGAAGAATTGACTATCAATAGCATCTGTGATATGTGGCAATGCTTGATAGGATGCTTGAGGATTGCTTTTATGATTCTGCTTTAGCTAGTGGAGTTTGTATACATAGCCTGGTTATGTGAATTTATACTGTGCTTACTCTGTTCTTATCTGTTTGCCATGGCTGTATCTACTTGATGCAATAGTCAATAATAACATATTTTGAATTTTGAAGAATACCATGTTTATAAACTCACAAGCTTTATGCTGAGTCCCAAATGTTTTCTATTTTATGGACACACATCCTAGGTGCCAAGTGATTGCAGGGATTGAAGATTACGAGCTAGTTTATGAGAAAATAAAGTTTAGAATGTTGTTGAAGTTTTGGATCTCTAGTATAGTTAAACTGATGTAATGGTATTATCTATTATAACAAATGTATTGTACACGTTGATGTATAATTAAAGTTAGACTTCCGCTATGTACTCTATAACTCCTATGTGTTCTGTATATCCGATGCGTAACACTCCCCACGGTGAGCCCTGGGAGGCGGGTGTTACAGGTAACAACAATATGGGTAATGCGGGTAATAGTAACAATAATATGGGCGATGCAGGTAATAGTAACAACTTATGCAATGCCGCTAAACTATATACTCATCCACATCAGAGCCTACTTAGTGAAATCTTAGTAGTCAATGCGGATGTCCAAGGTCAATGCAGATGTTATACTTTACTCATCTACATCGAAGCATACTTAATATTATATCCAAGTACCCAATGCATACATTATTACTCATCCGCATTAGAATGGTTGATGCGGATGACCAATTCTAATATGAGTACAAAGGGTTCTCATATCAGCCTATACTTGAACAACTTCTTTTATTCATGTATACGATAAAACCCCATTATAGAGTTCATACATACTCGACAGTTCATCATATCAACTTTATAAAACATATAAAAATATTAACTTTACCATTATAAATCCTTTAAAGTTTAATAAAACGATTATAGTATGCATACCAGCCTTAAAATTACGTAAACGAATTAGGGATCTAGAAGTCACATTTGTTGCGTAGAACTCGATGAAATCTTAAACCGAGAAGAAATGACTGAGACCTACATGTTCACATGTAAATGTGTCAACTTATTAATCACATTGGTGAATAATCACCCAACAAACATAGATCTATCTAGATCTATCAAAGCATACGTAAAAATCATTACCCTTGCTTTGATATTAACTCTCTCTATAAATAACGCCTTTTTCTCGCTAGCCCCTTTGGAAACCTTAGGAGATTAAAAAGAGTGCTTGGCGTCTCCTTTCCATTTATAGGAGGTTTTAGGGCATCAAACTTTCATTAATGCACATTTAGACCATAATCTCTTTAAATTTTGTTACCGTCCCTCTCTATTTCTTTTAACCGGGCTTTTACCCAAAATTTAGGATGTTATAAACGAACTTCGAATCAGGTTGTGTTTTGGGTTCAAACTTGGGTGATGGTAGATTTGTTGTAGGTGCTCTGAGGTTGATAACAATTCACAAAGCTTATCGTATCATATACACAACATCCATATAACGACCTCAACATCACATGTATATACATAGCATCCATATAATTACCATATCAAAATATACATATACATATAAGGATCATCATATCATATACACATGGTAAATGTAGTGTTCCTAAAGAACCTTATCCTTGATTTCATCTTCAAACCCTACATTGATCATTAAAAATTTCTTCCATTTAAAAAACCGTGTTTTCATAACTTTGCACACCATCCCAAAATAAGCGAAAATCAGCTATATCTCACATGAAAACACATTTGTTAATTATCGTAGGGCGGATGATCTTCACCCTTATAGAATGCTAGGTCGATTTACAACCTCATACATTCACATGTGAACTAGGTCTATACATAGAAAACTATCGACTCATATTTTCATCCGAAAGTATAAAAGGGTCATTCCAATATATTCGTCCGAAACTTAATTGTTTTGACCCGATACTTTGGTCCCACCTTTGTCTGAAACTTAATATTTTGGCTTGATTCTTTCATCTGAAACTTTGTCTGAAATTTAATAGTTTCAAACAAGAGTCCATTACTTTTGCTCATTCCATTAAAACTTTCACATGGTATAGCATTTTCAAAATAAAAACGTGTAATTTCAACATTTTTTGAGCAAAACACATCAAGATCCCAACTTTTTACGTCTAACTCATTAGATTCGATGCGTTATAAATTTAAAGTATATATCTAAGCCAACATGCAAGCTTTTATGTAAAAATATAATCTTTTCGAAGAAAACCAAAACCATAAATTTGATGGAGAAAATGATTATATTTGTTTATATTATTGCTTTCTTCCATAGTTTAGCAACCCCACTACAATTACTTTAAGCTTTATCTTTTTAGAATTATGTAAATGAAAGATGAAACAGTTGAGGCTTGGGGGGGGGGGGGGGCTAGGGTGTTATTCCATTTTTAAACTTGTCATTTTTAGTCCTTAACATTTAAACACCCTTTCTTTTTTTTGTAACTTCTAATGACCAATCTTGAGGTGTTACATGTGATGTTATTGATATATGGTTGGCGAGTTAAACTTTTCAATCCTAACCTGACCTATATACTTATTTGTGCTATGTTAAACCCACTTAAATTCGTGTTGTATTTGGGTCATGTTTAATACAAAGGGAGTTGTAACAATTTAAACAATCAAGTATTTCGACTCAAATGAAACTTTTATGTAATCAATGTACTCTATTAATTGCTTTATTTATTTATCTCTCATTCTCAATTAACAAACTCTGGTTTACATATTTAACTAGAGGTTAAAAGAAGAAAATGAAAAAAAAAATAACTCATAGCTAATAAAATAATTTGTTTGAAATAAGAGTTAGGCAAAAAAAATTCAAAAAAGAAAATCAATTTAAATTTCATAAGTTAATAAAAAGAAAGCAAATCTAAAAACTCTTAAATAAGTTAACAAGTCACTCCAACTATTAAGTTAGTTATTTTGTTAGAAATTAATTAACATGCTTAATCCGTTCAAAAAAAATAACATGCTCAATAAAACAAGTCATCTCAACCAATCAAAAACTTAAACTTCCCATATCTTCTTTACTTCCTTAGAAAACATGTGACTAAACATAACAACAGTAAAAAAATAATATAAAAACAAACAAACATATTGTCACGACCCGCCTAAATTCAAGACGCGTTACTTCGGATCCGGAAGTTTCCGGAATCATAAAGATGCACTTAGAGCTGTCCGAAGTCTCCGGAACAGCCTAAAACGTTATGGACTTGGAAGGGAACACAAGGAAGCATCTAGATCAGCCTTGAAACATCAGAGTAATCAAGATAACTCCCTAAAATATCTAGGAGTGGGCTGCCAAGAATGCTCCAGAAGGCCTTCAAAGATCGATGAGAATATCTTGTAAATTTATAGTTTTGAACACACTCTAGATCAAGAATGATCTAGATACCTGAACAAGTATAAATAGGTGATGGTAGGATCATTTGTACTCACCCAAAACACCTACAAGTCTTGTTAATACTTGTAAAACCCTTTTTTATCATCCTTGTAAGCAATACAAAGTTGGTTTGTATTACTCGCTGCAAACCTTCCGCATTGTTACTTATATCGTTTGGGTCACAAGGCTGAACTTAGATCAAATCTAAGTGCCGCACGAGAGTTGAAGAAATCACTCCGTGACAAGTGGTATCAGAGCACGTCGGTTCCTTGGAATGGCAACCGAATCAAGCAAACTTGCAACTATTGAAGCATGGCAAATCGACGAGGTACGTGCACAATCCAAACTTGGGCTGATTTTATCCAAGAACTCAAAACAGTTTTATCTGGTAAATGCTGAGCACGAAGCAAGAATCGACTTCGTAAGCTCAACAAACCGGGACCATCAAGGACTATGTTAAAGAGTTTACGACACTGTTCTTGAGATACCGGATTTATCGGATAAAGACTCCCTTTTCTACTTCCTCGATGGATTACAATCATGGCCAAGCTAGAATTGAACGAAGAAATGTTCAAGATCTTGCTTCAGCCATTGCGATAGCTGAAAGCTTGATCGATAATAAGGAAAAGGACCATATAGGCCCATGAATGAGGAAAGTGACGACGAGAAAGGTGGGGAGTAAAGCCCAATCATGATCGGAAGGTGGAAACAAGGAAACCACCAAGATATGACAATGAAAAAACGTCCTCCAAAGTCCTGTTTTATATGCGATGGATCGCATAACGCTCGGACTGCCCGAAGAAACAAAGTCTGCAAGCCATGGTGGCTAGAAATGATGATGCATCCCACGAAGACAAGGAGGTTCGTCTCGGGGCATGCAACTACAAGTATGAATGCTTTAACGACACATGAGGGGAAACCGTTAAAAATGGCCAAGTCCTGCCGACGGAGCACAAGGGGAACATCACAAACACGGAGGTGAAAGGACTTCGGTTTGTGAACTTGGAATAAATGGACGACTTGCAAAGGCACTAGTCGATACTGGAGCAAGTCACAATTTCATAACGCGAGAAGAGGCTAAGAGACTCAGCTTAAGAATCTCCACACGAGAAGGATTTCTAAAAGACGCCAATGGTAACACAAAAGCGATCGAGGGAATGTCTTGGGATGTCAAGACTAAGATTGGTACATGGCAAGGCAAGCTGGACTTCTCGATTGCACCATTGGGCGACTACAAGATCGTGCTCGGGATGGACTTTTCCGAAAAGCAAAAGCCGTTCCAGCAACATTTCTAAACACTTTGTACATCGTCAAAGGCGATCAAGTACACACAGCCACAATGGAGGCTAGCCATCAAGGCAAAATGCTATCCGTCTTGCGACTCACGAGAACAAGCGAGGGTCATGCAAGAAACACGACGAGGACGTCGTGGGTTTAGGTGGGGGAGAATGTCACGACCCGCCTAAATTCAAGACGCGTTACTCGGATTCCGGAAGTTTCCGGAATCATAAAGATGCACGTAGAGCTGTCCGGAAGTCTCCGGAACAGCCTAAAACGTTATGGACTTGGAAGGACACAAGGAAGCATCTAGATCAGCCTTGAAACATCAAGAGTAATCAAGATAACTCCCTAGAATATCTAGGAGGTGGGCTGCCAAGAATGCTCCAGAAAGGCCTTCAAAGATCGATGAGAATATCTTGTAAATATTATAGTTTTGGAACACTCTAGATCAAGAATGATCTAGATACATGAACAAGTATAATAGGTGATGGTAGGATCATTTGTACTCACCCAAAAACACCTACAAGTCTTGTGTAATACTTGTAAAACACTCTTGTATCATCCTTGTAAGCAATACAAAGTTGGTTTGTATTACTCGCTTGCAAACGCTTCCGTATTGTTACTTATATCGTTTGGGTCACAAAGGCTGAACTTAGATCAAATCTAAGTGCCGCACGAGAGTTGAAGAAATCACTCCGTGACAATATGCTATCATTCACAAAAAAAAAACCCCTAGATATCAAAAAGATGAGGAGAACAGCCAACTCATCGTGACCACACAATCCCCACACAAAGAACATTCTAGATCCGTCCACGTGTCCCCACCTACCCCTCTCCTCCATATCTCCGTCCCCCTTTTATCCCCAAAAACCCCCCTTCATCTTCATCTTCATCTCATCTTCATCCTCAATCCTCAATCCCCAATTCCTTATTAGGGTTTTACACTTCACACACCACCATCTTTACTCCATTAATGGCTTCTTCAACAGCTCAGATTCACGCCCTCGGAGGCACCTCTTTCGCCTCCACCAAACCCTCACCCAAAACCCTCTTTTTCGGCAAAGGGTTAACGAAATCCGTCTCCTTTTCGCACCAGAAGTCGTTCGTGAAGCTGAGGAACGGGAGGCGGAACGGCGTCGTTAGAGTTGTGGCGGAGAAGGTGGTGGGTATTGATTTGGGGACGACGAACTCCGCCGTGGGGGCGATGGAGGGCGGGAAGCCGGTGATTGTGACGAACGCTGAGGGACAGCGGACCACGCCGTCCGTCGTGGCGTACACCAAGAACGGAGATCGGTTGGTGGGGCAGATTGCGAAAAGGCAGGCGGTGGTGAACCCCGAGAACACGTTTTTCTCCGTCAAGAGGTTTATTGGGAGGAAGATGTCGGAGGTCGATGAGGAATCGAAGCAGGTGTCATATACGGTGATTCGTGATGAGAATGGGAATGTGAAGCTTGATTGTCCTGCTATTGGGAAACAGTTTGCTGCAGAAGAGATTTCAGCACAGGTGATTATCATTATTATGGTTATTATTATTATCAGTTCAGTTTATCTAATTGTACATGATGTTATTGTCTGTGAGTGAGGTTTGGTGAGATTTGGGGTTGTTTTTAGGTTTTGGTGTGTGGGATTGATGTTTGGGGTCTTTTCTTTGACGTTACTCTTGTATTTGTTATGTGGGTGAATAGGTTTTGAGGAAGCTTGTGGATGATGCTTCGAAGTTTTTGAATGATAAAGTTACCAAGGCTGTTGTGACTGTTCCTGCTTACTTTAATGATTCTCAAAGAACAGCAACCAAGGATGCTGGTCGAATTGCGGGTTTGGAGGTCCTACGGATTATTAATGAGCCTACAGCGGCTTCGCTTGCTTATGGGTTTGAGAGGAAGAATAATGAGACTATATTGGTTTTTGATCTTGGTGGTGGTACCTTTGATGTTTCAGGTGGGTAGCTTATGGGTAATTGGGTTTCATTTTAGTCAAGTTTCTGAATCGGATATTTGAATGTATATGTTCAATCTTGATGTTTTTTTCCTGTTTGCAGTTCTTGAGGTTGGTGATGGAGTCTTTGAGGTGCTGTCTACTTCTGGAGATACACATCTTGTGGTGATGATTTTGACAAGGTATCGTTTATAAGGCATAGATATTATTATCCATATTTATCGTGTGACCGGTGATCAATGTATTTATGTTTAATGTATGCTATCAATGCAGAGAATTGTTGATTGGCTTGCAGCAAGTTTCAAGAAAGATGAGGGCATTGATCTATTGAAAGACAAGCAGGCTCTGCAGCGTTTGACTGAGACCGCTGAAAAGGCGAAGATGGAGCTTTCAACTTTGACTCAGGCTAATATTAGGTACACAAATCAGTTGGAGAATTCATGATTTTGAAAACACATTTATGTTAAAATGACTGTGTGCTGATTTGATATCTCTTTTTCTTGCTTAGCTTGCCATTCATTACAGCCACTGCTGATGGCCCCAAACACATTGATACCACCCTTACAAGGGCAAAGTTTGAAGAATTATGCTCGGATCTCTTGGATAGGTACTTATCTTTTGATAATTGAATTCGATGTTAATAGTTGACCATTAATTAAAGAGAAAAGATGGTGAAAGCATTGTTGTGTTTCAATTCTTCTTTCAGACTTAAAAGACCTGTTGAAAATTCTTTGAGGGATGCAAAGTTATCTTTTAAAGATATAGACGAGGTGATCCTTGTTGGTGGTTCCACACGTATTCCAGCTGTACAGGAAGTTGTTAAGAGTCTAACCGGAAAAGAGCCAAATGTTACAGTCAATCCAGATGAAGTTGTTGCCTTGGGAGCTGCAGTTCAGGTAAAATCATTTGGAATACATTTCTATGTTATTATAAATGTATTTTGGCGTAGAATTTAATTATTTGTTTGTTTAGGCTGGTGTGTTAGCTGGAGATGTGAGTGACATTGTTCTTCTAGATGTGACACCACTGTCAATTGGTCTAGAAACTCTTGGTGGTGTGATGACAAAGATCATTCCAAGAAATACAACTTTGCCAACATCAAATCTGAGGTTTTCTCTACAGCTGCTGACGGGCAAACAAGTGTTGAAATTAATGTTCTTCAGGGCGAGCGAGAGTTTGTTAGGGACAACAAATCTCTTGGTAGCTTCCGTCTTGATGGAATCCCACCTGCCCCACGTGGGGTCCCACAAATTGAGGTCAAATTCGACATCGATGCAAATGGTATCTTGTCTGTCACCGCCATTGACAAGGGCACCGGAAAGAAGCAAGATATCACCATCACTGGTGCTAGCACATTACCTAGCGATGAGGTAATTTTCTTAACAATAAAGTTTTATAAGTATTATGAAGGTTATTTGCTTTATACCATGTGGGTTTGTTTGGATGTGTATTATGATACTAAGCATCTGATTTTCCTGTTGTATTATTATTTAACAGGTGGAGAGAATGGTTAATGAAGCCGAAAAGTTTGCAAAAGAAGACAAGGAAAAGAGAGACGCAATCGACACAAAGAATCAAGCGGATTCAGTTGTGTACCAAACAGAGAAACAGCTAAAGGAATTAGGAGACAAGGTTCCTGCAGCTGTGAAAGAAAAGGTTGAGGCAAAACTTGGTGAGCTCAAGGAGGCGATCTCTGGCGGGTCAACACAAACCATCAAAGATGCCATGGCTGCACTTAACCAAGAGGTGATGCAGCTGGGTCAGTCGCTCTACAACCAGCCTGGTGCACCAGGGGCCGGCCAACACCACCTGGCGCTGAGCCTTCTGATTCATCGTCATCAGACAAGGGACCAGAGGGAGATGTGATTGATGCTGATTTTACCGATAGCAAGTGAGGTATTGGATTGAAATAGGTGAATTTTTTTTTTGAAAATGATGTATGGAAAGGGTAAAGTGTTGGTTGAAGGGATGATGGTTAGAGGAGGTAGAGTTTGAGAGACCAGACCCTTGGAGGAAAGTGGATGGTGAGAATGAGCATACGATGCCATGACATTGATGATTTTGTTTACATATAATTTGTTTAAGATGACTATTGTCATTATTTGTTGGGTTATTGTTTTTTGTGTTGAATCTTTCAAATCACAGCAGCCTTAGTTTGTTTAATAGATTTGACGCTTCAGGTTTACTATTGATCAAGATCATAATAGTATCTTCTTTTACTATTATTTATACCGATGATCTTGCATTGATGCCTAAGAAGCAAATCCCTGACTCATGAGGCTGAGAGTTGATCTATAGATATCAATTGAACATAAGGAAGATAGTATATCATCTTAGATCTGTGGTTGAGTCGATGTTCAGTCTTATAATAAGATTAAGTGTTAATTCATTGAGTTGTGGCTTTTGAGGGTTTTTATGGTATTATGGCCGCTTGTTTCACTTGTAATTTATCCAGTATAGCAAAGATGAAAAGAGCGCATACAGCATTTCAGACGGTTATTGTGCGTAAAATATGCTACAGAAAATACGATGTTAGGGAAGATATTAAGACCGAGCTTTCTCCCAATGTTCAACTCAATAATGAGGAAAACAATAGTGGCACAATGAATAAACTAATTTTAACATCTATAACACATGATCTTTATAATAACTATGGACTTGTGTAGATATATCATAACATGTTTGAGATGTACAAAAGAAAGGAATATGATGTACGATATTACTGAACATTTTTAACTCCAATCAGAAAAGGAGAGTTTATTCTATTATGATGGTCGGCTCAATGCAGATATGTCCAAAGACCATCTAAGCATTTATGGACAAAAGGAGTTCATATGGATTCGTCCGATGTTGACGCCATTATGAAGTGAGTAGACCAAAAACATTGATGCAAGTACATCTTTTCTCAGGTTGAAGGATATTATCATTGTTTTATCCAAGTTTTTTAAAGATTGTCTCCCCCTTAACAATCTTCACTCACAAGGAAAATATCCGGTCACCTCCATCCGAGACAAACAAACAAACAAACAAACATACCCAGTGTATCCCGCTGGAGAGCAGGGTCTGGGAGGGGTATATGGTGGCATGTCTTTCCCCTATCTAGAAAGATAGAGAGACCGCTACCGAAGAGACCCCCGACTCGTTAACAAAGTCAATAACAATAACAAGCATAATACAAAGCATACAACACACAGATATATATCACATAAAGAATTAGATAAAGCATACGACACAAAGATATATATTCACACAAAGATATAACACAGTCAATAACAATAACATCGTAATAAAAACGACATGTAACACCCAAAGAGGGTATATGAGGAAAACTACACCTAGCGAGTGTGGTCCGGCCATATATTACCGTATACCCTTCCCACCCACAAAAACCCACTAAAAGTCCTTGATTTTAATTCTACGCCTCCACTCACTTCTATCCTCGATCATGTTCTCAGAAAGATGCAAGTCTATCATATCCCTCCTAATAACCTCGTCCCAAGTCAACCTAGGTCTACCTCTACTCCTCCTACCCTCTAAGGTGATGTTCTCTACTGCTCGGACAGGTGCTGCCATCGTTCTCCTTTTCACGTGCCCAAACCATCTTAATCTTCCCTCTCTTATTTTTTCTGTGATAGAAGCCACCTCTAGCCTCTGGCGAAAGACGTCGTTTCTTATCCGATCCAATCTTGTATGTCCACACATCCACCTCAGCATTCGCATTTCTGCGACCTCTATTTGTCTCTCGTGCGATTTCTTTATGGCCAAACAGTCTGTGCCGTATAACATAGCTGGACGTACTGCCACTCTGTATAGTTTTCCCTTTAGTTTGGCTGGTCACCTCCATCCGAGAATAAGTAAAAAATTACGTACTTGTATCTAGCTAGTTTCCGGATGTGATAGATTGTGGATATTAATTGATTGACAATGGACAAGTTATTTGAATGTGGATAGTCTCTAGTATTGGTCATAGTTGTCCGAATATTATGGGATTTGCAATGGGATTAGCCATTAGGTGATACCAGCTTGCAATGCATTCAAAGAGCTAGAATGTTATTATTGCATTTACTTGGCGCATCATTGTTCAAGATGATTCTAACAAAAGGGTATACTTGAAATTTTTTATGATGTTATCGCCAAGAGTATCAATCAGACGTTGTACCAACTATAACATGCTTAACTCCTAGGACTTTTGGGATTGAATACTATTGCGGGGCTCGTATCCGTGGAAGTTGGTTTGGAAAAAACTGCGCTCCAAGGACTCGCCAATCTTTCCAAACCATGCCCTAGGTGATTGTTTCAAATCGTATAACGCCTTCTTCAACTTTCAACATGATTTGAGTACTTAGAGATTTCAAATCCCTTAGGTTGCTCCATGTAGATAACGTGTTCAAGGTCTCCATATAAGAAGGCATTCCTAACATCCATCTACCATAGTTTCCATTCTTTAATCGCAACAATCGATAGTAAAACTCAGAGCGTAATAAGCTTTGATTCCGGGCTAAAGGTTTCTTTGTAATCAAATCCATGTTGTTGCAAGAAACCTCTTGCAACCAACTGGGCCTTGTATCTTTCGATCGGACCATCAGCCTTTCTTTTTATTTTGCATACCCATTTGCAAGTCACAATGTTACCAACATTCTCACTTGGGACAAGCTCCCATTTTTTATTTCACACGAGTGCCTCGAACTCATCTTTCATAGCTTGTACCCGTTTTCATTCAACACCAGCCTGTTCGAATGATTCAGGCTCTTTTTCTTCCGGTTCTTCAAGAGTTGCTACGATTTCATAGCGAGGATTTGGCTTTCTTACTCGTCTTAAACATCTAACACTTAATCCTGCATTACTAGTAATATCTCTGATTACTTGCATCGGTATTATCCGTATTTGACCCAGTCTGCTAATGCATTCTTCCTAGATTTGTTCTTCGTTCTTCACTGTAGCATTCATTTTCTTTAGTTAGTTAGTTCCGAGTCTGATATGGTCAAGGTCACTTGGTTTTCAAGTTCTTTAGTTAAGATTTATGTGTCAGGTACAAGGCGGAGCGTAGTTGGGGCCTAGGGGGGCCCGACCCCTGTTTTTCGCGCAGAAGTGAAAATTTATATGTACTTCGGCCAAAAATTTTTATGTTGAATCCACCCCAACTAATTTGAGTCTCGTGACTTTCGATCCGCCACTAGTCAGGTAGTTGTTCATGGTTTTATACATATCTTAAAGCTTGTTGTGGTAATAGGTTGTGCACGTACGTAAGATGTAGTAATCATTGATTCAGTCCAAAATCTCCCCGGAAAGTTTATATCATCCATTATGCTTCCCTCTAGTTCTGTTAACGTTCTATTTTTCTTTCGGATACTCCATTCCGCTAAGGAGTGTTTGAGCATGTAAGTCGTCTCTTACTTTTGCATCTTTTCAAGAACTTATTGAATTCTCTAGACGTATACTCCCTTCCGTTATCAGAGCAAAACATTCAATACTTTTATTAGTTTCACGTTCAACATCTCTTTAATCTCTTTGAACTTATTCAAGACTTATGATTTTTCCTTCATGGAATAGACCCACAAAAATCTTGAAAATCATCGGTGAATGTAATCATGTACTCCATACCAGTGATCGAAGATTATTCACAGGTCCGAACACATCGAAATGCACCAACTCTAGTGGTTTAGATGCGCAATGTTTGGAGCTCTCATATGATAATTGATGAGCCTTATCAAACTGACAACCAGTACACACTACTTTTTCATCATTTCAATATGGGGTAATCCGATAACTAGGTTTCTTTTGATTATTATATCTAACTAATCGTACCCCACATGCCCTAGACGTCGGTGCCATACATCAAACCCGTGATTTGACTTAGTCTTTTCTACATATGTTGTTCTTGCAGGAAGAACATATATTTTTCTTTCTGGTTTGGACTTTTGTTTCAAATTCATCGAACACTTGCACGTCTTGTGGTCTAAACAAAATGTATCATCCAGCTTCAGTTATTTGAGGTACAGAAAGGAGATTCTTTTTCATCCAACTTTGTTATTTGAGGTACAAAAAGGAGATTTTTTTCATCTCGGGTACGTGATAGACGTTGTCAAGACTGAACTTAGGCTTGTTGTTTGACTCGAACTATACTTTACCAACATGGGAGATGTTATATCTTGAGTTGTTAGTAATTACGAAAATTCAATTCCCATCATATTTGTTTGTTCTTTCAGCTATCTGTTTGTTTCCTTTCATGCGATTAGATTATCCAGAATCAATGATCCAATTATCAACATTCTTACCTTGGTTTTTGGTTGTGGCAGTTAAAGTAAACACGACTTAATCATTTGCATAGCAAGCTTCTACGTCCCATGGCTCCTCTTCATGTGTCGATGCCATGTTACCTTCTTCCGGTTTCCACAATGCTTCCGGTTCTTCTGATAATTGTTTCTCCTTGATCAGTCATTAAAACCTTTCTGATTTGGCCGTTTGTTTTGTCGTTGTTTGCTTCTATCTTGATCAACATACATAATTGATACTTCTCTTATGGCTGGCTCAAAACACATTCAGATCAGCCATTTGCTTGGCCAATGCTTACTGGGATGCTAATAGGTTCTCAAACTCAACCAAGGTTTGTTGAGTTGGCCAACCTTGGAATGCTGCAACAAAGGTTCAAAATTCCGGTTTTAAACCAGGGATTAGAATCTGCTTCATTCTCGCATCACCAATTTTTCTTAAAGCGTCTAATTCTACAATTTCACGACATAAGATTTCACCTTATGAAACTATTGAGAAATTGTAAGGTCCTTTTATGTGATTGAGAATGACGGGTTACCATCCTAAACGATGTAGTACGTTGATAGGCCTCGACTCGAACCCACCAGGCCGCAAAGCTCAAGAGAACTCGACCTCAATTAAGGGACCGTCTAACCCACGACGTAAAGGTATAAATGTAACAAAAGAATTTTGCCACATCATTATAAGAAGCCACCGTCACCCAAGCCGCGGCTAGCATAGGGAAACACCTCCATGCTACGCCATTAACAAATGAAAGCAAACAAAGAAGCTTAGTAATGAAGGGAAATCGTTCATTGGATAAGAAGAGAATATGTTTAGACTATAAAATGATAAAAGATAAAAAGTTAAAATGTTCAGAGGATAATGAAGCCACTAGAAAGAAGTTAGTTGGAACAAGAGTCAATACTAAACTATAAAAAAACAAGAGGATTAGAGTCTTCTAGAAAGCCTTTGCATGTAACAGATATAAAATCTCCCAACCTACATAGATTGCTTGGATAGTTGACTGCAGGTTACTTAAAATAGATTGGATACACAAGACCTTTTTCTGCTAGAAACACTATAAATACAGACTTCAAACACCGAATAATGGCAGGCAGAAAAATACAACATTCGTCTTTTTATTCAATCTCTCTGGTATCACCTTGTTTTCACGTACACTCTTAATTCCCAGAGAAAACCTTGACTCGAGCCCATAACCTAATTATACCCTTAACCTTACTCATAATCACAAAATCCGCACTGCTTAGCAATCATAATCCCTTGGTCAAGATTCGTGTAGCAACATTTGGCGCCACCCGTGGAACCTACCGTTCACCAATCGCTAAGGACTCATGTCAAAAAACTCTGATCCACGACCCTAATGCTATGGACATTGAGAGTGAGCGTGTCACCACTCCCATCCTAGGGGGAACCACCATAACCTCAGAAGTTGTAGACATCCGCAATGATGGAATCACTCTGGAGTTCATCAGTCAAAATAGACAAATGATGCTCTCTCTTCTACAACTGGAAGAAAAGGAGAACGTCTGAAGAATGTCCGAGCATGTCTTGAGTACAGGGAAATTCCACCAGAAACGAGTCTGGAAACAGAGAAGAATCATCAAGAGAAAGAGGTGAACTCACCAAGAACTAACACGAAAACTAAGGACTCACGCGTAAGGGTACTTAGTTATAGTCTAGATCATTCGATTTCTAATAACCTAATTCCCTGTAACCATGGCTCTGATACCAATCTGTCACACCCCAACCGACGGCGGAATCATCGGGGCGGATGAATGTGAAACGATTATTCATAGCTCGAGGAGTTGAATAAGTTGAAATAATATTAAATGCCATTTTTCATTGAATAACACTATACAATCAAGTCATTACAGTACAACAAAGATTTAAATAACAACATAGGATATTTAATTAACTAAGACCAAGTCCTATATGAGCAAGAAGAATTCCTCAAGAAGTAAACCTGAAACATGTTAAAAATAAAGGGTCAACTATAAAGTTGGTGAGTTTGCAAGGGTTTTATATACATAATATATTAAAGGTTACAAGTAGCAATTCATGTCATAGGTTATGAGTTAGCAAGTTTATAGAACACATATAGCTACAATCAAACCTCGACTTAATTACAAGTTTATATGATTGGCTAAGTGTACTTGGTTCTCATGATGAACAAGTCATACGTCATCAGGAGCCGGCAATACATCGGCTTTAGCACCAAATAGGCTTGTCAGGCCCAAAGATCTAAGACATCGCCAGGCTAGCAATAGATAATGATTGTAAAAAAATATGTATCTCATATAAGACTTACAATAACACAAATAACCATGACAAAAATAAGCATGAATTGCATGTACATTACAAGTATAAAAAGGTTTACAAGTGTAAGTTAATAAGTTAACATGTTTCACCCCAAAACGGTGTGAAATAATGTAAAAAGGGGCAAGGAAAACTCACATGCTATAAGTTGCACTTAAGATAACAATAAGAAGATAAGATGGTTCTAACGATTTCTTCACGATTCAACCTAATGGTTGATGTCTCAGAATTAGGATATAGATAAGATTCAAGAGTAAGTATGAATTAGGGTTTCATTTGGAATTTGGGGTTTTGATAATTAGGGTAAATAAAATAATATAGCCAATTATATTTTAATTCCATAAAGATGAATAAATTTATTAAATAATTAAGATTGAAATAATAATAATCATTAGTGAAATTGAATAATAAGTATTAATTAAATATTAATAATAATTGATTAAGTAATGGTTGAGTATAAAATGTGAAAAGAAATAATTAATCTAAAAATTAATTATTTAAAACTTGATCAACATAATTAATTAGATAATTAATTATTTAAATGACTTGTAAAATAGCTTAAAAGTATTTAGGTTTGATTTATAATGTTTTAAACTTTTTAGTAATTCTTATAAAGGTTTCATAATATTAAAACCTTTCAAAAATAAAGAACTAGGAAATTATATGATTTAGAATTTTTAGAAATTAAATAAAGATTTAAAAAATAATAATTTTATAACTATTTAAACTCGTAAATAAATTATATATTTTTATAACATTTGACATCTTTAAAAAAAATAAAGTAATGATCAAACTATAATTTCTAAAATATTACAGAAATTAATAATTCAATCTTGAATTAGTATTAAAAAGATTTTTATATCAATCTAATAATATTTTAATAATTTCTAAAATTTAAAAATGATTAAAATAGTTGTTTAAAAACATTTGCAGTGGACCGGGGTCGAACCCGGGTTGGTTGACTAAATATCATGTGTGTTTACCGCTGGGCCAGAGCCCATGATCTGTGCTTTGTTTGGTTTTAACTTTTAAGTTATTAAAACATTTAGTTTAAAAAAATCCTCAAATCTCATAAACCCTAGAATTCAAATCGATCTGATTGAACACCAATTCGTACATGATAATGAAATCAACATTAGGGCTTTTACTCCCAAGTGAAGTCAAGTATAAATATGTGTTTAATTACCTTTATTGAATCGAAATGGAAGATGAACACATGGTTAATGAGTCGCGCTTGTTGTGAGTATGGTTCAAGATGCAAACGTTGATGATAATCAAATTAAGTTTGTATGAAGCTTCTATAGGTGATTAAGATTCAAAGCCCTCTTTCAATTGTGTTTAAGGATGCTCAGAAGATCGATAATAGTAGGGTTACATGTCATGGATACGAGATCAATGAACTCGAGGTCTGCGTGTGTTTCAGATGCAATTAGGAGTTCAAATAGTTTAAGAGTGTTGTTTTGATGATTTTCCCTCGATCATAAAGGCATGATTTGATCCGTTTCGAGTCGAACGAGTTCACACTTTGATTTCAGGTTTCGGTTTCTAGTGCACAGCTTTAACAACCGAATTAATTCAATTAAAACCGACTTTATGTTCGAAACTGATACGCGATTGATAAGGAATGATTATTTGGAATTAAAATCGACTAAATTGAGTGGTTTTAGTGTCGCCGGAGTGTGCCGGAACTGGTGGCCGGAGACAGGGAGCTGACGGGGAAAAGGGGGGAGGGTGGTTTCTTTTTGCAATTTGGTCCCTGAACTTTAATGGTCTATTATTTCATGTAAGAAACTTTTAAAATAAGTTTCAAAAATTGCAAGTTTGACCCCAAACTTATTAAAACCCAAGTTTTAAAATAATTTAATTAATTATTTATAAATTTCATTAAATCAATAACTAGTTTATACCAACTTTTATAGACTTTATATATTTGTAAGAATAATAAACTTGGTATATTAATTATTTATTTTAGTTTAATTATTAAAACTCATAATTGACCAATAGACTTCATAAATTTATTAAACTTTATAAATTTAAATAAGACTTTTCTATTTAGTTATTTATTATAAATTGATTAATAAACTTTATAACTTTATGAAAAAGAATTATTTATAAATCAATGAATTATTATAAGTTGTTTAAATGATAAATTGAATAAATCAATTCACAATTTTGTTTAAACAACACTACTTATCCATATAATTTATTAATATAAATAAAACATGTTAAATAAAGAAATTCACATCGTATGAAAGTTCAATATTAGTTTGGGTTTGGGTTCGAAAATGGGCCGGATGTTACAGTCTCCCATACTTTAAGAAATTTCGTCCCGAAATTTATTCACGAGAAGGTTGATTTCAAGGATAAGAGGAAACTTGGATTTATTTTCCATTCTCAAGTGAACTCTTGGAAATGTTTAAACTCAATGAGTTTGAGTATGGTGTTTTGCTACGCTTGAGTTTGTTCGATTTCATGATTTGTGATTTCATGGGTTTCTTGATAAAGTGGATAAAATCATCAATTTAATTAGACTTTTGGTTGACAAGCTTTGTGAATGTAAGACGATAGAAAGGTTTTGTCACAAGTGAAACACCAAGCATAAGATTAACACGAAACTCGACTTGACGAACATGAGAAATATGTTTAAGACACTTTTGGATGAAATACGATTCCAGAGAAGTTTTCTCAAAGCAAACAACTTTTGCATGGTTCTTAGATGACATTGATATTTCAAAGTTATATTAACGTGAGGTTGATACGAGAATCGTGTTGTTAAGAGTAAATGTTTAGTTTAGAATAAGAGTATCATTGAAATGAGTTTTCAGAACAAGTACGGTTTTGAGGGGAAGACATTGAGAAAGATCATTAAGAGTCATTATGAGAATTAGGTAATGAGTTAAAAAATCCAAGAAGACAAAATTAACGATAAGACGATTCAAAATAACAACAAGATGTTCCAAGTGTAACGTTTGGTTTACAAACCAAGGCAATATGTTGACTTATCAAAGTATTAGGTCAACTACAACCTTAATGAAGACATGCGTACTGTTGGATCATGATAAAGGCTGGTGCAACCAAAACGATTTCACTTAGTCCATTTTGGTGCTACATACAAAGGCTTCCGAAGCTAAGTATGAGAACTTTCGAAGGTTGAAGAGTTCTTCTGAAGCCAAGTAAAAGCTCAACTTCCGAAGACAAACTCTACTTCCGAAGACAAAGAAGAAGTTCCCAAGCCTCGGAAGAAGCAGTCTTCCGAAGTATAAGTGGCTTCGGAAGAAGTTATTCTTCCGAAGCAACTTAACCTTCGGAAGACACTGCTATGAACCAGTGGACATAAGTATGGTATCTGACATTCCGCTGCAGACTTCTGATACGACATGCTTCTTCCTAAAGAGCCATGTAGTTGATCATACTTTATTCCACTGTTTACCTTTTATGATAGTACATGTTACCAACCTTAGTTGGTGACAAAAGGTAAGTCAGGGACATGTCCTGACTACCAAATCTCAGATAAAATATCCGAGATACCTTAACCTATAGTCTTGTAGTATAGGCTTTTGGTTATAGGTTTCCAGCTGGAATCAAAGTATATCCGGCTGTAGGTAGTATTATATATATAGTTCTCATTGTAATTCAATAGAGAGAGAGATTGTGCTTGCAAGAGTCTTGTAATCCTTTGAGTTGAAAATCAATATATAAAAGTACCTTGAAATTTTACTTCCTGTGTTTATTATCATTTGCTACTTGTTATATTGTGATCAACTCTTGTTAGACTCTTTCTGAGTGTTGTTCTAGGTGAGTTTGAGAGAAAAACCACTTGTTAAGTGACCAATATCGATCCTGCAATTGGTATCAGAGCTGTTTTTGGCTCTTGATTGCGTGATCTAACCATCCAAATCAACTTGTTTTTTCACTCCTCTCTACAACCCACTCACTCAAATGGCCGCTCTCACAAAAGCTGATATGGAAACTGGTACCATGACCAAGTCCCCACTGATCACCCCTGAAGATTTTGACACATGGTGCACAAGAATGGAAGGCTTCATCAAGTGTCAAGACTCAAGGATGTGGGACTCCGTTGTTAATGGTCCTTTCATACCAAGCACTACTTATGCTACTGGTAATCGTATCATTCCAAAAGATGTGGACGATTACTCAGAAGAAGATAGAAAAAGAATAGAGCTTGATCAAAGGGCTATGACTTGTCTTCAAACTGCTCTTCCAACTCCATCTACAGAGGCTTCAAGAAGTGCAAGACAGCTAAAGACTTATGGGATGCACTGAAGCTCATGTATGAAGGATCCAAGGAGACTAAAGAGAACAAGAAGGATCTCTTAAAGCAACAGTTTGAAAACTTCACTTTCAAGGCTGGTGAAACCTTGACTCAACAATACTTCAGGTATGTTGAGATAGTGGATACTCTGGTGGATATTGGGGTAACTCCTGAGAATAGGGACATAGTAAGGAAGTTCATGTCTTCTCTTCCTAAACTATGGACACACTATTATGTTGTGATCAAGAGAACATCAGACCTTAAGACTCTTACTCTCATAGAGTTGTATGGTATCCTCAGTGCATTCCAGATGGAGATGAACATGCAAAACTCCTCTGGTAACTCCAATAACCAACTGAGTTCAGCCCTTCATGTGGTTAAAAGGGAAAGCATAGAACCACAACATCAGTTGCTACGCTACACTGCAACTCACAAAATGGACCTTACATTACTCTACCTGAGACTCCAAGGTCTCAACAGGTTCAACATAACTCCTTTCAGGATAGTTATGCCTTTGTCTCTGGAAGTGGACACTCTGGTGATTTTCAATATTGCTTTGATGACCTTGAGTGCTTCAGTCCAGATGATGTAGAGTATATGGACATTGTCCAACAGATGGCTCTTTTAACTTACAGAGCGAAGAAGTTCTTCAAGAGAACTGGAAGGCAATTCCCTCAAAACCCTATCAACAGCAAGTTTGGGTTTGACAAGACCAAGGCAAGGTGCTATAACTGCAACCAACTGGGTCACTTTGCTAGGGAATGCAAGGCTCCCAAGAACAACCCGGGAACCCCACAGGCCTCCACACATCCCTCAACCTCGAAGTCTGAAGAAAAAACAACTGAAACAGCTGCAATAGCTCAAGATGTTGACTGGAGCTTCATGGTACAGGATGTGAGTCCTACTCAAGCACTCATGGCCGGAACAAATGATGCCCAGGTATATGAACATCTTTGCACTCCAGCATGCATTGCTAAAGTTAAACTTTACAAGGATTACAATATGGAAATCAGATCTGATGTTGAGTCTTTAAATATCTTAAAATCTGACTTTAAAAGAGCTGAATCTGACTATCAAAAGAAAATTGATGAGTTAGAGAAAACTGTATCTCTTTTAAAATGTGAACAAACCAACTATAAGACTCAAATCAAAGATCTGATATCCAAGCTGTCTGAAGCTCAAGCCCAGCTTGTCACTGCTGAGGCTCAGGCCAGGAAGCAAGCTATTGCTGAGCAAAACTTCCAAGCTATTCTTGCATCATCCTCTCATTCCAAAATGTTTTATCAAAACAAAGGAGGGTTGGGAACCAATGAAATCGCTCCACCACACTCTTATGAGTCTATTAGACAACCTAGATGTGGTACTAAGGAGCAAGAGGTTCCAACTGCTGACCCTTTCACTAGAATTGAAGGAGGATGCAACAATAATGGCCACCACAGGGAAGAAATAGGTAAATGCACCTATCTCCTCCTGTGAAGATCAAATCCTAACCACCAAGGCAAGAAGAAGCACAGCTAAAGCTGCTAGAAAGACTGCTAAGAAGGTTGCTGAGTCTAAGCTAAAGATCGACCCAAAGCAAAAAGGTGTCTTCATCTCAGCTGGATTTCAAGTGTTAGGTACCTCTGATTCAGGAAAGGAGTGTAATACCAACACTCCTGTCCTATCAAAGGATCAGAAGTTGAAAGGGAAAGTTGCTGATGAAGAAAAGAAGCCCAAGAAACAGCAACCTTTAAATTCCCAAAAGACTAACATCGCATGCATAATGTGTGGTCTGCATAACCACATGGCAAAAGATTATTACTACAATCCAGCAAGCACACATTATGCAAACAACGTTAGAAAAGAAGGAGTCAGGGAAGGTTTCACATTTGGACCATTTCAAACGGTCCAAGTGATGAAAAAGGGAAAGTTGGTCTCGGAAGCCAAGTTGCTTTCGGAAGAAAGTACTTCTTCCGAAGGGAAAATGGCTTCGGAAGCCAAAGCTTCAAAGGTTCAGAAGAACAAGAAAGCTTCCCTGAAACCAACCCAGAAGAAGACTACTTCGGAAGAAAAGGTGGTGAAGGCTTCTTCCGAAAAGAAAGAAGCTTCGGAAGAAGTCCATGTTGCAATAGCCTCAACAAGCTCATCCTTAAAGATCAACCAAGGGATGGATTGGAAGATCAAGGAAGATGCTGCAGCCCAAACCTCTTCTTCAACGACCTCTATTGAACCCTAATGCATATCTTTTGGTTCAATCATGCATCATCTTTGGAAGAGCCCAAGACCAGCAAGGCTTGGGCTTCCAAACAAAACTAACAATCTCATCTTATGTGCAGGGACATCCATTTGACAAGAACAACAATGTCTGGATTGTAGATAGTGGATGCTCCAGGCACATGACAGGGAACAGATCTCTCCTTAAAAATTCTAGAACTATGATGGAGGGCCTGTCCAATTTGGAGGTGAGACCGGAGGATATATTTCTGGCAGAGGAAGTATATCCAATGGTAGATAAACATTGACAAAGTTCACTTTGTCAAACAGCTTGAACACAATCTGTTAAGTGTATCTTAATTCTGTGACCAAAAGCATCAAATGCTTTTCACAGAACATGAGTGCATTATCCTCAAACCAGGGATGACAATTCCTCCTGAATTGGTGCTTCTTAGATCTCCCAGGAAAGGGGATATGTACAAGCTAGATATGAACAATGCTTCTCCTATGGGTGAAGTATCATGTTTTCTTTCCAAAGCTGATAGTGATGAATCAACACTATGGAATAAACGTATGTGTCATGTAAATTTAAGACAATGAATAAATTGGCTAAAAATAACTTGGTACATGGTTTGCCTAAAAAGGAGTTTTTCTGCAAAGATAACTGTGTTGCCTGCCTGAAAGGGAAACAACACAGGACATCTCACAAATCCAAATGTGTCAACTCCATCATTACTCATTACACTTATTGCACATGGATCTCTTGGTCCTATAACTATAATGAGCATTGGAAGGAAATCATACTGCCTTGTGATAGTTGATGATTTTACAAGATTCACATGGGTATTCTTTTTAAAAACTAAAGATGAAACTGCTAAAACTTTGAAATCTTTTATTCTTAAAATAGAAAATCAAATTGATCATAAGATTAAAATTATTAGAAGTGATCAATGGACTGAGTTTAAGAACTTTGTTCTTGACTCATTCTGTGACTCAAAAGGGATTGCCAGACAATATAGTGCTCCCAGAACTCCTCAACAAAACGGTGTTGCTGAGAGGAGGAACAGGACACTTATTGAGGCTGCTCGAACCATGTTAGCTGATTCAAAACTACGTCTAACATTCTAGGCAGAGGCAGTCAGCACTGCATGTTATGTGCAGAACAGAGTTCTTGTAGTTAAGCCCCATGGAAAAACCCCTTATGAGTTATGGAACAAGAGACCACCGTTAATTGGTTTTTTAAGGTCCTTTGGCAGCAGGTGTACTATACTTAACACAAAAGACAACTTAGCAAAGTTTGCTGAAAAGTCAGATGATGCTATCTTTGTTGGATACTCTTCTAGCTCCAAAGCTTATAGAGTGTACAACATTAAGAATCAACAATTTGAGGAGTCATCCAATATAGTTGTTAATGAGCACACTCCTTGTGTTAGGGGGAATGGACCTGATTATATCTTGACTTAGAATTGTTTCCAAACTATTCTAAACCATCTTGTGAGAATGTTTCAGCTGGAACAGGTGCTCAAGGTGATGCTGATGCTGATGCTAATCAACTATTTGAGCTACCCAGACCTCTTCCAAATTCTCCAAGAGCTGAAAGACAACAAGCTTCAACCATTCACAGATCAGATAGTGTAACTATCTCAAGAAATAGTGAAGCTTCAACAAGTGAATCACTTGATGAACCTCAAAACTCATCAGGTGATCAAGTACAACACCAGGTTGAAGGAAGCAGTATTTTGAAGGAACAGGCAACTGTTAATACTACTTCACAGCCAACCATTGATGATGTTTCTCAGTCATTCAATCAGTCCTCCTTAAATGACTTTGAAACAACAGCTGGACAGAGTATTCCAGTTCCTGATCAAAATATGTCCAACCTGGACCTATCTCTGTAACTGGAAGTGATTCCTCGTCTTAGGATTCACAACACTCATCTAACTGAGAACATCATAGGGGATGTCTCTGAAGGTGTGAGAACAAGAGGACAGACACATCATGGGAATGTCTTTGTACTCATGTTTTCTATCCCAGATGGAACCCAAGAAGGTAGAAGATGCCTTGAAAGATAGTAGTTGGGTTGAATCGATGCAAGAGGAGCTGCTTTAATTCAGAAGACAAAAGGTCTGGAATTTATGCCCACTACCATCTGGTCAAGTACCCATAGGCACTAAATGGGTTTTCAGAAACAAGAAAATGATAGAGGCTTGATTATCAAGAACAAAGCTAGATTAGTAGTTTAAGGATACACCCAAGAGGAAGGAATTGATTATACTGATGTCTTTGCACCTGTTGCAAGACTTGAGGTAGTTAGGATCTTCCTTGCTTATGCGGCATCCAAGAACTTTACTGTCTACCAACTTGATGTCAAGTGTGCTTTTCTATATGGGGATATAGATAGGGAAATCTATGTATGCCAGCCTCCAGGATTTGAAGACCCACAGCATCCCAACTATGTGTGCAAACTGGACAAAGCTCTATATGGGCTGCACCAAGCACCTAGGCTGTGGTATGAGAATCTATCTCAATTTCTTCTGAAAAGTGGTTACACGAGAGGTACCATTGACAAGACTCTCTTCATTAGAAAGTCTGGAAAGGATATTTTGCTTGTCCAAGTCTATGTTTATGACATCATATTTGGTTCCTCAAATGACCAAATATGCAAAGACTTTGAAAGCATCATGAAAAAGAAGTTTGAAATGAGTTCCATGGGAAGAATGGACTTCTTCCTTGGAATTCAGGTGAAGCAATTGAAGGAAGGATTCTTCATCAATCAATCCAATATGTCAATGACATCTTAGAAAGATTTGAGATGAAGGACTGTAAGCCAGCCAAGACACCCATACCTAGAAACCATCATCTTTGCCCAGACCTTAAGGGGGAGGATACTGATCAACATTAGTATAGAGCAATTATTAGTTCTCTGATGTACCTTACTGCTAGTAGACCTGATATCATGTTTGCTACTTGCATTTATGCAAGATATCAGGCTGCTCCAAAGGTGTCTCACCTAGCTGCTGCAAAGAGAATCCTCAGATACCTCAAAGGAGCACCTAAACTAGGTCTCTGGTATCCAAGAAATAGTGATTTCAATCTCTATGGATACTCTGGCAGTGACTATGGTGGCTGCAACATTGACAAGAAATCAACATCAGGAGGATGTCAATTTCATGGTGGAAGGATCATCTCATGGCAACGCAAGAAACAATCCTGTGTATCTACATCAACTGCTGAAGCTGAATATATTGCTGCTGCTAGCTGCTGTGCTCAGCTGCTGTGGATTCAAAACTAGATGTTAGACTATGGATTCAACTTCATGAGCACTCCTATCCATATTGACAACAACAGTGCTATCTCCATCACCGAAAATCCAGTGAAGCACTCCAAGACAAAGCACATTGATATTAGGTATCATTTTATTAGAGATATTCATGAGAAAAATCTGATCAAACTAATCAAAGTTGACTCAAATGAACAATATGCTGATTTGTTCACCAAAGCTTTGATGAACAAAGGTTAAATATCTCATATCAGCTATTGGGATGATAAACATTGATTAAACTACCTCTTTGAAAGCTTTTTAAATGTGTAATGTCTTGTGTCAATACAATTTAAGCCCTATTACAAAAGATCTCTTTAAAATATTCCCAGTGTAGATTTCTTCCGAAGAGGAATTAACTCTCGGAAGATATTCCTTAATATCTTCCGAAGTCAAATTCCTCCATGGAAATTTTCTTCTCGGAAGAGCTTTTAGTCTCGGAAGAAGCGATTGATTTCACATCAGATCTACTTCCGAAGCTTATAAAACTCTTCATTCAAGAAAACAATTCTTACCTTCAGAAGCAATGCTTTGCTTCGGATGAAAGAGTTGCCTTCGGAAGACTAATTACCTTCGGAAATGTTTTACGCTCGGAAAGAGAGTTTTTACTGTGTAACGGATATCTTTTTGGGCCCCACTCTGTAAAAGGTAAAGATTTTGCTAATAATTGTCAGATTATTTAAACTTATCCCTTGCCGCCATTGTCATTTCATAACCGCAAACCATCATAACCGCCAAAAACCTCCATAACCTCCCACAGTTCTCCCCACAGTCACCCCCACTGTTTAAATAATCCAGACTTGTTCAACTTTTACCATTTTACTGCCCTAAAGTTTCGTCGCTTCCAATTCACCCAAGTTCAAACTGATCTTCATTCACCTTTCACAATGGCGCTAAACCCTCAGCACAACCAAGTCGCACTACTTGATTCTTCAAGAGATGCTGACTTCTCTGAAATCATCACCTTTCTCTCTGAATCAACCTACCTCACAGCCCTTACCGTTAACCCACTGTTTACTCAAACCAAATGGCAGAATTTTGGGGAAATGGTCGAGCAGAAACCCTAAATGGGGTTCGTATACTGAGGACCAACATTTGTGGACAGGAGTGATCATTACGAACAACTCATCAGGGAGCATCTAGAGCTCCAGGATGAAGGAGCTCCTACTGAGTTTCCCAAGGATGACTTAGACAACACTTACACTCTAATGGGATATGGAGAAGATGTAAGCAGGTCAACTGTGTACAAGTTCAACTTCTCCTACAACTGGAAGTTTCTCTTGCACATTGTTCTCCACTGTCTGTCTAATAAGTCAGGGGGATGGGATCAAATTCCCTATGAACTAGGATGCTTAGTTCATGGGTTGGTGAGAGGCTGTGCTTCAACTACTAAAGGTTTGTGCTGACTAACCTCATAGGGAATCTTCAAAGGGAAACATTCTTCATGTACCCTAGATTCCTTCAGCACATCATTAACTGTGAGTTGGACCAGAGTCAGCTTGTCTGTGCAGCTGCTCTGACTGTCCCTCACATGAGGCCTGCCATCTTCAAGACCATGAAGAAGGTGTCCACCAACTTCACTGGAAGACACACTGATCTACTTCTAGGTATGATTGAGCGCATAGCTCCTGGTGACATCCCTGTTAACCCCACAGGTGATGAACCCACACCAGCAACCTTCACCACAAATCTCACTTTACCTTTTCCACCCATCATAATCACATATCAAAGACGCCCCAAACAAAACCTTGTTCAATCTACTCTGATTGAACAAGCTCCTCCTGTTCAATCCAAAAGGACTAGAGTGGAACAATAGGCCCCCACTCAGTCCGAGGTCACACCATCCTTCACTTTTGACCTCAATTTGGGTTTTGAGCTTCCTCAGTCTCAAACCCAAGAGCCCGATACCCAAGCCTTTAGCCCACAGGGTGAGTCTTTGCACTCCCCTGTGCAGCCAATTAGGGACAACCCCACCAGAGGCTCAATGCCTGTAGACATTGATCAAGGTCCCGGATCAGTAGGTTTAGCCTCCCTATCCTTTACTGATCTCCTTCTTAAAACTAATGAAGAGATAACATCTCTCCATGGCAATGAAGTTGATCTACCACACCATCTCCAAGATCAACAGAGCCTGGAGACATCCCTTATCTCTAGCCCCTATCAGCAAACCTTAACTGAGGCTCTCATTGAGCTCTCAGGACAGTGGTGACATTAATCAGAGTGAGTCTACGACAACTTTGCCCATTGATGTCTCTGAAAGAGATGACTTTGAGCAAAGGTATCCAGGGTGCCAAGAAGCCACATCTGGTGGTGAGACTAAACATACTAGGTATGTTATCTCATCTCCCCGTGATTCTTCATATGAAGATGAGGGAAGTATGCAACTCACCATTCAGTACTTGATCTCCAAGGTCTCAAACCTTGAATCTAAGGTTAGGATCTTAGAGAACAGGTCAGCCACTTAGCAACTTGAGATTGACAATCTCAAGGCTCAACTAGCTGAGACACAGACAGAGAGATCTGTTAGGCATGTACCAGTTCAAGTCTCATTGACTTCTTCCTCTAGCTCATCTAGCTCTCAAGATGATGCTACCAAAAAGGGGGAGAATGTTCAGAGACAAACACAGAAGAACCACGGTCCAAGCTTCAACTTCAACTTCCTACATCATCTCTATGCCCAAGTCATCCCAATCTGTCCTTCAGATTGACTCACAGATGATTATGGATCTCTACAGACTTTTATCAAGTTTGTATGGAGATCCTCCATTGATCAGCTAAGCTTGATCCTACACTGATCTACTTTGGAGCTGAAGAGCTTCAAAGGATCACTGCACCTTCTACCAATGTGGAAGAAGTTGGTCAACCTAAGGTCCACATGGAACCTAAGATTCACTTCGAAGGGGAAATGGGGACTGATGGCCCAGCAACTGAAACAATTAGGACAGAAGGTGTATTCCTTCAACTTCCGAAGCTACAAGGAAATCTTCGGAAGAACAAGCTGAATCTTCCGAAGCTGAAATGGAAGCTGCGGAAGGACTGTTCCAGATGTCCGAGGATCTAATCATCACAGATGCAATTCTTGAAATGGCATCTGAGGTGAATAGTGAGGACTCACTCAAACCTGCTCCATCCCAAACACCATCGAGCCTCTCTCTCAATTTGAACCCTCTATCCAAGAACCACCACAGTGAAGCTCTTCAAAAGACAAAGGAAGGAAGAAGATGACTGCGAAGAGCTTCAGGAAGAGGAAAGGATTGAGAAGCTAAAGAAGAAAGGTAAATTCCCTGCTGAGAAGCTGCTAGCTACTAATTTAAAGGCAGCTGCAGCCAATCAGGAGGCAATCAACAACAAGAAAAGAGAGGAACTCATTGATCAGCTCATCAACTTAGGAGCTGCAAATGAAGAAGTACTCCTGCTACCACTAGAGGAGTTGGTGACTTTGGAGAGGACAACCAGGCTTAAACAAGAAGAAGAAGCTAGGTTGGCCTTAGAGAGGGAAGAGGAGGAACAGATGAAAGCTGCCTTGCAGCTGAGGGAAGCTAGGATAAAATTCCTACTTTCCAGAGGCTTCAATCTTCAAGAACTTTCTCCACATAATAATGATACAATCCTATGGCTCCACAACAAAGAGCAGGATCAAATGGAGAAAGAAAGGAAGAAGGCTGCAAGGGAAAAGAGCAAAGAGAAGAAGAAGAAGGAAGAAGAAGCAAGGATCTCTGCAACAAGAAGCTTAGTGACAAAGCCTGGATGAAAGACTATCTCGGGCTCATGGCTTCTCTAGGTAGGCAGGTGGGTCCTATGTCTGAAAAGACACTCCAGCAGATTGTCAGTGAAATCAAAGCTGACATCCGTATAGGAAAGAAGAGAGAGATGTACAGAAGGGGACAGGGAACGATCTTCACCCAAACCACTCAACACAACCAATACCAGAAGAATCAATCCCATTCTCCGTCCCCATCAAAACTGAGCCCTCAGATGAACCCTTTACCCTTGAACCTACAACTCTACCCATACCCACTTCATCACCCCAACCACCTAAACTTCCCATCCTTCAACCTAAAACACTTCCCAGAACCTCTAAACCACAACCTACACAATCTCCATCCAAACCATCCCGTCAGCCTCTCAACCTCTCTCTCTTAATGAATTCAAGGCAATCAAGACCAAGCTCATAAACTGTACAACCTTGAGCGAGATCTCATGTGAAGAGGACTCTGTCAACATCACCTATGTTGATGGATCTTCATGTTCCTTCACAAGAAATCAATTTCTTGACTTGCCTAGAGGAACATTGGACCAGGTTGCAAGACTTCAGGCGTCAACTCGGATTCATTAAATGATGAAGAGAAGAACTTAAAGAAAACTGGTGACTCTGCTGGATACAAGGAAAAAGGACAAGATTCCTAGTCAGTCTCTTGTGCCTAGAAAGAAGATAATCCAGTGGAGGTTCGATGAAACTTCCCATAACTTTATTGTGGAAAGAGAAAGTAGAGAAGTCAACAGACTTAATGCAACCTCTCTGTTACACTCCAGCAGATTTGACATTGCTGAGTTAGCAGAGAAGCCATTTTCCAACCCCTCCAACTCTGAAGCTGCTGTAGTCATTAGAAATCATATCAGCAGTCTTCATCTAGCCGAGTTAACTGCAAAAGCCAAGATTGAAGAAGAGTTGAAGTTGAGAAGAAAGGAAGACAAGGAAAGATCTTCCACCAAGGGAACTGCCTTTCTATAGATGATGGAGGGTCCAGACTTGGAACCTATAGTTAGATGGGAATATGATTACAGTTCCCATCAACTAACTCTTTTTAGAGGGCCACAGTAAAGGGTACATATAATCCAAGGTAACAGACTGGACTTCTGTCTACCAAGGATTTGTACAAACTTATCAGCACCACATCAGGGAAGAACAAAGAAACTGATAAGTATCTTCTTTCCCTGGTGCTGAAAGTTTTGAGAAGCCGAGATAAGTGAAGTTTTGATAGCATCAGCCTAGGGGGAGTTTGTTGGATCATGATAAAGGCTGGTGCAACCAAAACCATTTCACTTAGTCCATTTTGGTGCTACATACAAAGGCTTCCGAAGCTAAGTATGAGAACTTCCGAAAGTTGAAGAGTTCTTCCGAAGTCAAGTAAAAGCTCAACTTCCAAAGACAAACTCTACTTCCGAAGACAAAGAAGAAGTTCCCAAGCCTCGGAAGAAGCAGTCTTCCGAAGTATAAGTGGCTTCGGAAGAAGTTATTCTTCCGAAGCAACTTAACCTTCGGAAGACACTGCTATTAACCAGTGGACATAAGTATGGTCTCTGACATTCCGCTGCAGACTTCTGATACAGCATGGCTTCTTTCTAAAGAGCATGTAGTTGACCATAATTTATTCACTATTTACCTTTTTATGATAGTACATGTTACCAACCTTAGTTGGTGACAAAAGGTAAGTCAGGGACATGTCCTGACTACCAAATCTCAGATAAAATATCCGAGATACCTTAACCTATAGTCTTGTAGTATAGGCTTTTGGTTATAGGTTTCCAGTTGGAATCAAAGTATATCCGGCTGTAGGTAGTATTATATATATAGTTCTCATTGTAACTCAATAGAGAGAGAGATTGTGCTTGCAAGAGTCTTGTAATCCTTTGAGTTGAGAATCAATATAAAAAGTACTTTGAAAATTTACTTCCTGTGTTTATTATCATTTGCTACTTGTTATATTGTGATCAACTCTTGTTAGACTCTTTCTGAGTGTTGTTCTAGGTGAGTTTGAGAGAAAAACCACTTGTTAAGTGACCAATACCGATCCTGCACGTACCTATAAGCGGACACTCACCCTAAGGGTTCCCAGATAAGGTAAACGGATCCATCAGTTGATTTGGATTTATATGAATACCTTGCTAGACAGATTACCTGAGATACAGGCATCACGCTCCTCCAGCATTACATGTTTCAAGTTGTATGATATAGACTTGACTAGACTTGAAAACCACGAATAACAATTCAAAGCTCATTTTGAAAACCATTTGATTTAGGCACAATGCCTTAGAATATGATTTGAGTATCATGTGTGCATTGATAAGAATCAAAGTATTAGAAGAATCACATAAGGCATATAATCACATAATCAAGTATAAAACATATAAGGCACATAATATCCTATCTAAGCATATAAAACATGAGAGGACTCATGTGTAAGGGTACTTAGTTATAGTCTATGTCATTCCATTTCTAATAACCTAATTCCTATAACCATGACTCTGATACCAATCTGTCACACCCCGACTGATGGCGGAATCATCGGGGCGGATGAATGTGAAACGATTGTTCATAGCTCAAGGAGTTGAATAAGTTAAAATATATTAAATGCCATTTTTCATTGAATAACACTAGACAATCAAGTCATTACAGTACAACGAAGATTTAAATAACAACATAGGATTTTTAATTAACTAAACCAAGTCCTATATGAGCAAGAAGAATTCCTCAAGAAGCAAACCTGAAACATGTTAAAAATAAAGGGTCAAATATAAAGTTGGTGAGTTTCCAAGGGTTTATATACTGTAAGGCCCCGTTCCGGGACGCTTACAGCTGGCCAATCATCGCACATAAAATATATAATTACATTTGCATTTCATAAAACATCGTAGCGAAACATTTAAATAACTTTCATTTCAATATAAATGCTTTTGCATGTTAATACGACACTCATTACAAAATATCGTTTGTTCGTATTACAATGCAAAAACGGTATACAAAAGAATGCCATCCAAAAAGAGCTGAGTAGCCGCCCCGTACCATCCTCAGCAACGTTACCTGCCAATGGAAACACATAAAAAGTCAGCGTTGCTGAGTGAGTTCTAGTTTTATAAGAAAACATACTTTTCTTTTGTTAAAAAGTTCTTTACTTTCATGCGATCACACATAATACATACACATAGATGATATCATTATTATCTTCATCATTCGTTTGTTAACTTTCGTTCGTTCAACATACATCAATATCATTCATTTCTCATCTAGATCCCATCAGGCTTTACCCATCTCATGGCACACAACCACGATTACTGAGGTCGAATGACAAGGATCTCATTTGTTCTTTATTATGACATTTTGTTAACATTCATTTCATACATTCTTTCATTCGTACGTTCATTACTTTCGATGACATGAACAATACCCCGAACATTGTGCACGAAGCTGGTTACTGGGCATGAGTCTTTCATAGACCTCGAACATTGTGCACGAGCCTGACTCCAGTACCTAGGGCAAGTACATCCACCACTTATCTTTTCTCTTTCATTCGAGATCAATGCCAAGTGCTATACCCTGAACATTGTGCACGAAGCGGTTACTAGGCCTGAGGTCTTTCATAGACCTCGAACATTATGCACGAAGCTGACTCCAGTACCTAGGGCAAGCGGCTAGGATCCATACATATGGTCAATCACAAGGATTTGACCCCAGTGTGCATCCTTCTGGGGTAGCTAACCCGCACACAGTTGAGCTAACACCCTTCACTGGGTGTGAACCTCCATACATTTGCTTGCAAGCTTTCTTACTTTCATTCGTTCATTCATTAATGCATGCATTCAGTCATCATGTTCCTCTTTCATTATCTTTCGCTTTACGTTACATAATACTTTGTTTCATTCATTAACATAACACGTAAAGCCACGAAAAGATAAACATACATCATAATAAGGAAGATTAACACACACAGTCATAGTCATCATCATCATACATGGCAACATCCTACATAACATACATCATGCATAAACATGCAACATCATTAATCATGCCCAACATAACTTCTAAGGCCTCAAAGGCCATCTTACATGTACTTACGGGAACTTCCACATCAAAACTTACATCTACACTTTCCCCCGAAAGTCAGTAATTAACTATGCTTCCCCTCGGGTACAACAACCCTATTGGGGGTATGGGCACCCTTCAGTTGCATGACCTCCATGTGACTGAATATCATGCGAATGGACCAATGCGGATGAACACCAATACGGATGAACACCCAATCGTGCGAATAGACCTCATGCGGATGGACACTATGCGAATGAGCACCTATGCGAATGGACCATCAGTCACATGACTCCCCATGCGACTAGTCCTCTAGTCATACGACTGAATCTCAATCATGTGATTGAACCTCAATCGCACTCCATTCGGTCGTATGGCCTACAGTCGGTCGCCTAGCCCTAACTGATGCAAAATGCAGTTCATCCCGAACCCAATCTGCCATTTTCAACCTCCAAGCTCATCCAAACCCATTCTAAGCCCAAATCAACCATCCTAAACCTTAGAATGCATACTACAACACCAATCAAGCACACATAAGCCCGAAAACCAACTACAAACGCATCACACGTAAACACATCCAAATAGGTTAAACACACACACATACAAAAACGGGTTTACTATGTGTTCTAGCGCCAAATCAGTTGAAAACGAGTAAAATAGGTGTACTAGAACTCACATGAATGATCCCGTCGAGTAGAGCTTCAATTGACCTGCTACACTTAGATTTTCACGCTCGATCCACCCGAACCAAGCTTTTCTCCTCTTTTTCTCTCCTCACTTCTCCCTTGGCTGAGTTTGGCAAGAAGGGAAGGGTGTGTGCTGCCCTCCCCCTTTTATAGTCCCACTTATCCAAGTTTCTCTCGTTGGCGAGTTTGCTCCCTCGACTTTGGACTTTATCTCTATTCTTCTTTCGTTGGCTTCAAAGAAAATTTCTGGGTGTTACAAGTCCACCCCCTTAAACGGGTTTCGTCCCCAAAACCTATTGTTCCTTAACCCATTACTGGCAATACTGTCTCATCCCTTTTCCAGTCTCCACCTAGAATTCGATCGCTCTACATCGTTTATCAACATACGACTTCTTGTCTATCTTTGGCTACTTCCATCAGGGCTTTGATCCTTTCGAGTTTCTCACTCGTAGCCTCAATTACCTCAATGCTTCCCATATAGGATTTGGTTCTCGGCCTTCACTTGTAAACAAGTAAGGCATTTACTCTTGTACTTCACCATATCACGCTTTATACCTGGCCACCAATAATCTTTACTCAGGTCTCGGTACATCTGACGGTTGGGATATTAGTATATCCACATACCTTACATCGGCCAAGTAGGCAATACGTCCATGCCTTATGGATTGCTAGCCCATTCATCTTATGGTGTACGCCTATCCACCCAAGTCTGTCCGGACGGTCTAGTAGGAACAAACGCTTCTCAATTCTATCACACAATCCTCTAGGGCATTAGGTAACCTAGTGAATTCATTAATAGCAATCTCTACATCGAAGGGCTCATCGATGTTCCTTCTCCTAACATGCAACTTACAACAGAAATCAGTAGGAACGAAACTACTACTAGCATCGCATTCAAGGCATAAGTGCAAAAACTTAAATTACCAGAAACATACTGATGTTAAGTCGAAGTCTGCTCTAGCCTCCTCTTGGTCATGGAAAAAGCTCTAGCCTTCATCCTCTGTTCCCTTCCTCGCATCGGAGCTTCCTGCCTTCGGCTTCTTACAATCCCTACTCAGATGTCCAGTCTCGCCGCAGTCGTAGCACTTAGCCACGCGGCAATCCCTCGCCCTGTGGCCTTCCTTCCCACACTGAAAACAGACGGTCAGTCCCCACTTGCACTCCCCCTCATGGCCTCTACCACACTTCCTGCATACCTCTCCTCTCCTTTCTATTCTCTTCGATCACCGTCCCTCAACACCGTACCTTTGGACACAAATCCACCATCATTGTCTCGCCTTCCTTCCCCTTCTAACATAGGCTCGCTCTCCGCTTCATCCATCATCGCCATCGCCTCCCGCTCGTCGTACAAACCTTCCCGCTAGATCAACTGCCGACCTGAACGTGCTTGGTCGGGCAGCGATCATGTGCCTACGGATATCCGCCGGCAAGCCCTGAATATACCTCTTAATCTTCGCGAAAGAGGTGTCACCTGATCCGGCACCAGCCGTGCCATTTCGTTGAATTTGGTGGTATATTGCTGATGCGTCATTGTCCCTGCCTCCAACTGCAGGAACTCTATTTCAACTTTATCCATCTCACGGTGAGGACAGAGCTCCTCAATCACCAGTGTTTTCAGCTCTAACCATCTCATCCTTCCGATAGCCCGGCTACCCTCAACTTGGACTATGTTGTCCCACCAGCACAAGGCTGAGTCCACGAAAGAGTGGGCAGCAAACTTTACCTTCTGGTCTTCTCGGTACTCGCTGATGTTTAGAACAACTTCCATTTCCCTCACCCATCGGTGAGCAGCAGCAACAGTGCCATTGTCATCAAAAGTGGGGGCTTGCATCGTTGAAACGCCCCATAGTTACAAACCGCTTTCGCCTCCGGCGCGGACTCTCCCTCTTCTTCTTTCTCTTCATCGAAGAAAACGTTTCAGCCTCGGGCCGGCTCCTTTTGCCCTAAGGTCTACCCTTTCCTGTCTCTCCCATCTCTGACAGCCTTTATCACTTCGATCACTATAGACGGTAGGATCGTCTGCATGGATTGATGCACTTCTTCCACAACCGCCTCTCTCATCAGGTTAGCACTCTCATCACCGCCCTCCGGATGGGGGGGGGTATCGGGATCTTCATGAACTACCTTTTCAACTCTGGGCCTTCCTCTTGTGACTCGTGGTTCAACACCACGCCCACCACCTCCTTCACCTCATGAAGCCTTCGATGATCTACCACCGGCCATCCTCTAACACACTGAAAGGTTTAAACACCAACACGGTCATTCAAGGGAATAGCTCAGTTTATGTCAAGTATAGTAAGTCTCTAATTACAGTGGCAGTTGTGATTAGCCACTTACTTACTCTCATACCCCCAAGCATTACCTGTCCTGACTACATCAGTATTTAAATCTACAACTAACACATAACCACATACCATGCGCACAAAATACGGTTAACATTAACGAAAATACCTGATGGCACGTAGTACTCAGATGGTATGAATTGCATGTACATTCAAGTATAAAAAGTTTACAAGTGTATGTTAATAAGTTAACATGTTTCACCCCAAAATGGTGTGAAATAATGTAAACGGGGGCAAGGAAACGCACATGCTATAAGTTGCACTTAAGATAACAATAAGAAGATAAGATGGTTCCAACGATTTCTTCACGATTCAACCTAATGGTTGATGTCTCAGAATTAGGATATAGATAAGATTCAAGAGTAAGTATGAATTAGGGTTCATTTAGAATTTAGGGTTTTGATAATTAGGGTAAATAAAATAGTATAGCAATTATATTTTATTTCCATAAAGATGAATAAATTATTAAATAATTAAGATTGAAATAATAATAATCATTAGTGAAATTGAATATAAGTATACTTAAATATTAATAATAATGATTAAGTAATGGTTGAGTATAAAATATGAAAAGAAATAATTAATCTAAAAATTAATTATTTAAAACTTGATCAACATAATTAATTGGATAATTAATTATTTAAATGACTTGCAAAATAGCTTGAAAGTATTTAGGTTTGATTTATAATGTTTTTAAACTTTTGAGTAATTCTCATAAAGGTTTCATAATATTAAAACCTTTCAAAAATAAAGACCTAGGAAATTATATGATTTAGAATTTTTAGAAATTAAATAAAGATATTTAAAAAAAATAATTTTTATAACTATTTAAACTTGTAAATAAATTATATATTTTATAACATGTGACATCTTTAGAAAAATAAACTTGTAAAAAATATTTCAGAAATTAATAATTCAATCTTGAATTAGAATTAAAATGATTTTTTTTAAATTAATCTAGTAATATTTTAATAATTTCTGAAATTTAAAAATGATTAAAATAGTTGTTTAAAAACATTTGCAGTGGACCAGGGTCAAACCCAGGTTGGTTGACTAAATATCATGTGTGTTTACCGCTGGGCCAGAGCCCATGACCTGTGCTTGTTTGGTTTTAAATTATTAAAACATTTAGTTTAAACAAATCCCCAAATCTCATAAACCCTGAATTCAAATCGATCTGATTGAACACTAATGCGTATATGATAATGAAATTAACATTAGGGCTTTAATCCCCAAGTGAAATCAAGTATAAAGATGTGTTAATTACCTTATTGAATCGAAATGGAGGATGAACACATGGTTAATGAGTCGCGCTTGTTGTGAGTATGGTTCAAGATGCAAACGTTGATGATAATCAAATTAAGTTTGTATGAAGCTTCTGTAGGTGATTAAGATTCAAAGCCCTCTTTCAATTGTGTTTAAGGACGCTCAGAAGATCGATAATGCAGGTCGACGGATACGAGATCAATGAACTCAAGGTCTGCGTGTGTTTCAGATGCAATTTGGAGTTCAAATAGTTTAAGAGTGTTGTTTTGATGATTTTCCCTTGATCATAAAGGCATGATTTGATCCATTTCGAGTCGAACGAGTTCACGCTTTGATTGCAGGTTTCGGTTTCTAGTGCACAGCCTTAACAACCGAATTCATTCAATTAAAACCGACTTTATGTTCGAAACTGATGCGCGATTGATAAGGAATGATTATTTGGAATTAAAATCGACTAATTTGAGTGGTCTTAGTGTCGCCGGAGTGTGCCGGAACTGGTGGCGAGAGACAGGGAGCCGACAGGAAAGGGGGTGTGGTTGGGTCTTTTTGCAATTTGGTCCTTGAACTTTAATGGTTTATTATTTCATTAAGAAATTTTTAAAATAAGTTTCAAAAATTGCAAGTTCTACCCCAAACTTATTAAAACCAAGTTTTAAATAATTTAATTATTTATTTATAAATTTCATTAAATCAATAACTAGTTTATACCAACTTTTATAGACTTTATATATTTGTAAGAATAATAAACTTGGTATATTAATATTTATTTTAGTTTAATTATTAAAATCTATAATTGACCAATAGACTTCATAAATTTATTAAACTTTATAAATTTAAATAAGACTTTTCTATTTAGTTATTATTATAAATTGATTAATAAACTTTATAACTTTATGAAAAAGACTATTTATAAATCATGAATTATTATAAGTTGTTTAAATGTAAATTGAATAAATCAATTCACAATTTGTTTAAACAACACTACTTATCCATATAATTATTAATATAAATAAAACATGTTAAATAAAGAAATTCACATCGTATGAAAGTTCAATATTAGTTCGGGTTTGGGTTCGAAAATGGGCCGGATGTTACAAGAACCTCCCCAAGTCCGTTGAAGTAATGTGGAAAGAGCTAAAGCGTTCGTTAGGGGGAAGAAGGCGTATGCGCAGTTGAGAGAAAAAAGCTAGAAGAAGATCCCACCCACAACATGGGATAAACAAAAGAGAAAAGGTGGGCCAAGGCCGTAGGAAAAAACCATGTTTTCAACCACGTTTCTCTCCGAAGAGCACTCATTTCCAAAATCGATTTACGCAACTAACAAAGCCACCACATGTAACACCCGGATATTTACTTTGTAGCTGACGGAGGAAGAAAAAAGAAATAAAGTCCAAAGTCGGAGGACCAAACCCGCCAACGTACGAAAGTTGGGCAAATGGGGACATATTAAGGGAGAGGGTAGCCCATTTCCCCCCCCACACTCATTTCAGCTAGAGAAAAGAGAGAAGAGAGAAAGAAGAGAGGAAGAAGAGAAAAAGAAGAGAAAAGTGGTGATTCAGGCTCGAAATTCGTCGTGTAGCAAGTCCAAACGAAGCTCTTCATCTTCTTCTTGTTTGTGTGAGTTCTAGGACCCCTCTTTTACACGTTTTGAATGACTTTGGGGCTGCAACACATAGAAACCCGTTTTAGAAAATGGTGTGTTGACCATTTGGGTGTGATTGTATATAGTGCGTTTAGAGCATGATTTCGGGCTTATGTATGCTTGAATGGTGTCATAGTACGATTCCCTAAGGTTTAGGAGGGTTAATTTGGGCTTAGAATGAGTTTGGAAGGGTTTGGAGGTCGAAAGTCGCGGCTGCAGTTCGGGATGAATTATAGTCTGCGCCCAGCTAGGGCTATGCGACTGGAGGGCCAATCGGCCGACTGAGGGGCGACTGAGGTTCAATCACACGACTGAAGTTCAATCGCACGACTGGGGGTCAGTCAAATGACAGTTCATATGACTGAGAGCCAGTCGCGTAGTAATTCAGTCGCATAGGTGTCCAATCGCACGACTGAGAGGTCCAGTCGCATAGGTGCTCATTCGCATAAGGGCCATTCGCATGAGGTCCATTCGCCTAGTATTCAATAGCACGATTGAAAGTCCATTCGCACGATGGGTGTTCATCCGCATAGGTCCAATCGCATGGGTTCAGTCGCATGGAGGCCATGCGACTGAAGGGTGTCCATTCGCCCAAACAGGGTTTTCGTACCAGGGGATGAACATAGTTAGAGTACTGACCTTCGAGGGAAGTGCAGAGGTAAGTAATGACACGGTAGTTCCCGTAAGTACATGTAAGATGGTCGTCAAGGCTTGGAAGTTAGTTGGGCATGATGATGATAGCGTGCATGTTATTCATGATGTATCATGTATGATGTATGTATGTTAAGTATGATGTGGCCCATGTATGATGGTGATGACTGGTAAATGTCGATGTTCCTTGTTTCGATGTATGTCTATCTTTCCGTGACTTTACGTGTTATGATTAATGAATGAAACGAAAGTATTGTGTAACGTAAAGTGAAAGAAATGAAAGAGGAACATGATGAACGAATGCATGCATTAATGAATGAACGAATGAATGTAAGAAAGGCTTGAAAGCAAATGTATGGAGGTGCATACCCAATGAAGGTGTTAGATCAACGGTGTGCGGGTTAGCTACCCCGAAGGATGCACACTGGGGTCCAATCTTTGTGATTGACCATATGTACGAGATCCTTGCCGCTTACCCTAGGTGACTGGATCAGCTTCGTGCACAATGTTCGTGATTTAATTACACAGGTCCAGCACCAGCACTCGTGCAAAATGTTCGGGATATAGCATAAGGCATTGATCCAAAATGAAAGAGGAAAGATAAGTGGTGCATGTACTTGCCCTAGGTGACTGGATTAGCTTCGTGCACAATGTTCATGATTAATTACCACAAGTCCAGCACCAGCATAGTGCATAATGTTCAGGGTATCGTACATGTCACTGAAAGTAATGAACGTATGAATGAACGTAAAGAAACGTACGAACGAAGGAAAGAGAGTTATGAATGAACGTGAATGTTAACAATGAACGGTAAATGAACGAAAGCTAACAAACGAATGACGAAGATAATAATGATACTATCTATGTGTACGTATGTTTGTGGACCACATGTATGTAAAGAACGGTTTAACGAAAGAAAAGTATGTTTTAATATAAAACTAGAACTCACTCAGCAACGTGACTTTTTAATTGTTTCTAGTTGGCGGGTAAGGTTGCTGAGGATGGCACGAGGCGGCTGCTCAGCTCTTTTGGGATGGCATCCATTTATAGAATGCTTTTGTGATGTAATAGAATAGTGTATTTTGTTAACTAACTGATGATGTATTATTTGGAAAAAGTATTTCCAATGAAATGAGATGTCTTTTAAATGTTTCCGCTGCATGATTTTTGTAATGATTATAAAATGATGTGTTTTAAGTGCGATGATGACCAGCTGTGGGGTTCCTGGGAACGGGGCCTTACAAGTTGGTATCAGAGCCAAAGTTTAAGTGAAACGGGTAAATTTTCAAAATAAACCTTAACTTAAACTGAGAATGGGACGGAAAGGGAAGGGATGCCAGTCTGAGTAGCTGCGTGCCATTAGGTATTTTCTTAAAGTTAACCGGTAGTATGTGCGCATGTTATGTGTTTATGTGTTGCTGGTAGATTTAGATACTGATAAAGTCAGGACAGGTAATGCTCGGGGTGCGAAGAGTAAAGTAAGTGGCTAATCACAACTGGCCACTGTAATTAGGGACTTACTATATACTTGACATAAACTGAGCTATTCTCCTTGAATGACTGTAATGGTGTTTGAACCTTTCAGTGTGAGATAGAGGATGGCCGGTGGTAGATCATCCAAAGCCTCACGTGGTGGGCTCGCTGCTGCATCACGGCCCAAAAGAGGCAGGCCTAGAGTTGAGAAGGTGGTTCCTGAAGAACCCGAGACCCCTCATCCGGAGGGTGTAGACGAGAGTGCCAATCTATGAGCCTCGGTAAAGGAGGCCGTAGTGGAGGATGTGCACCAGGTCATGCAGACGATCTTACCGTCTGTGGTGACCGAAGTGATAAAGGCTGTACGGGAAGGAGAACGGAAGGAGAGGAACCGGTCCTCGGGAGGACGGGAACAAACGAAGCCTGAAACGGTTCCTTCTGATGAGGAAGAGGAGGAGGAAGAAGAGCCTGCGCCGGGGGCGGCACGAGGCTGTAACTACGGGGCTTTTCAACAATGCAAGCCCCTAAATTTTGATGGTAATGGCACTGCTGCTGCTCACAGGTGAGTGAGAGAAATGGAAGTCGTTTTGAATATCAGCGAGTGTCGGGAGGATCAGAAAGTGAAGTTTGCTGCCCATTCTTTCGTGGACTCAGCTCTGTGCTGGTGGGACAATATAGTCCAAGCCGAGGGCAGCAGGGCTATTGGTAGGATGAGATGGTCAGAGCTGAAGAGGTTAGTCATTGATGAGTTTTGTCCTCACCGAGAGATGGATAAAGTTGAGAGAGAGTTCCTACAGCTGGAGGCGGGAACGATGACACACCAACAGTACACCACAAAGTTCAATGAGATGGCACGTCTGGTGCCGGACCAGGTGACACCTCTTTCGTGAAAGATCAAGAGGTATATTCAGGGTTTGCCAGTGGATATTCGCAGGCACATGATCGCTGCCCGACCGAGCACGTTTAGGTCGGCAGTGGACTTGGCGGGAAGGCTGTATGATAGAGGGCTGTTGTGGTGGTGACAGAAAGCAGTAAGAAGAGTGGTGGTGATCAAGACTGGAAGGGGAAGAGGTTTGGTCGGGGTGATGTCTCGACGGGTAACAAGAATGCACGGGTGGATGATCGTCGTGTGGCCACACCGGGTACGGGATCGAGAAAGTGTGGCAAATGTGGGAAGTAGCACAGTGGCGAGTGTAGATGGGGTTGAACGTCTATTTCAAGTGTGAGAAGCCTGGTCATATGGCTAGAGATTGTAGGGGCGCGAGGCGCTTCAACTATGGGGAAAGTGGTCATATGAGTAAAGACTGTAAGAAGCCAAGGGCTGAGGGGTTCTGGCGTGAAGAATACGGGGAATGAAGGACCAAGGGCAAGCGCCAGGGCATTCACGATGACGCAGGAGGAGGCTAGGACGACCCTGATGTTGTTTCCGGTACGTTTCTGGTGAACCAAACTTTAGCTTCTGTGTTGTTTGATTCGGGTGCCAGTAGAAGTTTTATTTCTGCTGCTTTCTGTGCTAAACTGCCCGTTAGTAGTAGATGTGTTGAGGCGCCATTTGATGTAGAAACCGCCATAGGTAAGTCTACCAGGATTTCAGAGATGATAGAGGGTTGTGATATGGAACTAGAGGGTCGTAAATTTCCAGTTAGACCATTTGTGATGACCTTAGGTGGTTTCGATTTGGTTCTTGGTATGGATTGGTTGGCGGACTTCGAGGCGAATATAATGTGTCGAAAGAAGATGATTCGTTGATAGCGCCTGACGGGAGTTCGGTAACTGTTTATGGGGATCGAGTCACGACGATCCCGAAAGTGATCTCAATGGCGGTGACGGGAAAGTGTATGAGGCGTGGATGTAGCGCCTACTTGTGTTATGTAAAGGATATCGAAACGCCTACACCACAACTATCCGATGTTCCAGTTGTGTGTGACTTTCTAGATGTGTTTTCTGAAGACTTGTCAGGAGTGCCACCCGACCAAGAGATTGAGTTTCTGATTGATCTGATACCAGGAGCCCAACCTGTCGCCAAGGCACCGTGTCGATTGGCTCCGACAGAGATGAAGGAGTTGATGGAACAATTGCAAGAGCTGCTAGATAAGGGGTTCATTAGACCGAGTATATCACCTTAGGGTGCTCCGGTCTTATTTGTGAAGAAGAAAGATGGTAGTATGAGGATGTGTATAGACTACCGTGATCTAAACAAGCTGACAGTGAAGAATCGGTATCCATTACCGAGGATTGATGATTTATTCGATCAACTTCAAGGTGCCAGTTGGTTTTCAAGGATTGACCTTCGATCTGGCTACCATCAGCTAAAGGTGAAGGAGCAGGATATTCCTAAAACAGCTTTTCGCACGCGCTACGGTCACTACGAGTTTCTTGTCATGTCTTTTGGTTTGACCAATGCGCCAGCTGCTTTTATGGACCTGATGAACAGAGTGTGCCGGCCGATGTTAGATAAATCAGTGATTGTGTTTATTAATGATATCCTGATTTATTCAAGGAGCGAGATAGAGCATGCCGGTCATATTGAGAGGTGTTAGAGACGTTGAGAAGGGAGAAGTTGTATGCCAAGTTCTCCAAGTGTGCGTTCTGGTTGCGCGAAGTTCAATTCTTGGGTCACGTGGTGAATCCAGAGGGGATTATGGTGGATCCGGCAAAGGTGGAAGCGGTGATGCAATGGAAGTCTCCAAAGACGCCATCCGAGATCCGTAGTTTCTTGGGTTTGGCGGGCTACTACAGAAGATTCATCCAAGACTTTTCCAAGATCGCTTCTCCACTAACCAAGTTGACCCGTAAAGATGTAAAGCTTATATGGGGTCAAGCTCAAGAGAAGGCGTTCGAAGAATTGAAGATGAGATTGACTCAAGCTTCTGTTCTGTCATTACCGATGGAAGTGAAGATCTGGTGGTATATTTTGATGCTTCCTACTCGGGATTGGGGTGTGTGTTGATGCAGAGGGGAAAGGTTATAGCCTACGCATCCCGGCAGTTGAAAGTTCACGAGGTTAACTATCCTACTCATGACTTGGAACAAGCAGCTGTGGTCTTTGCACTGAAGATTTGGAGGCACTATCTGTATGGGACAAAGTGCACCATATTCACTGACCATAAGAGCTTGAAGTATTTCTTCGAGCAGAAAGACTTGAACATGAGGCAGAGGCGATGGTTGGAGCTTATAAAAGATTATGATTATGAGATCCATTATCATCAGGCAAAGCCAACGTGGTGGCGGATGCCCTTAGCCGAAAGGAACGATCCGAGCCGATTCGGGTGAAAGCGTACCAGCTGATCATGACCTCCGATGTGATGAAGGAGGTCAAGGAGTTTCAAGATGAAGCCTTAAAAGAAGATCATCTTAACTCTGAAAGAATGAGAGGTCTGGTTGCGAAATTGGGTGAAAACACACTCGGTGTTAAGACCCGATTCAGGCGGATATGGATTCCTCGTGTTGGGGATCTACGGGTGAAGATCATGGATGAAGCTCACAAGACTGGATACTCTATTCATCCGGTGCTACAAAGATGTATCAAGACATGAAGAAAGATTATTGGTGGCCGGGTATGAAGCGTGATGTGGTGGAGTATGTGAGTAAGTGCCTTACTTGTCTGCAAGTGAAGGCCGAGCATCAGAAGCCGTATGGGAAGATCCAACCTTTGGATATACCGAATGGAAGTGGGAGCACATCACCATGGATTTCATTACGAAGCTGTCACGTACTCCGAAAGGGTATGATGCTATATGGGTGATTGTTGACCGCTTCACGAAGAGTGCCCACTTCCTACCGATGCGCGAGACATATTCATCCGAGAGACTGGCGGATCTTTTCATCAAGGAGATTGTAGCTCGTCATGGTGTGCCAGTGTCTATTGTTTCTGATCGTGACACCCGGTTTACATCCAAATTCTGGAAGAAATTCCACGATGCCATGGGGACGAGGCTACATATTAGCACGGCTTATCATCCCCAAACTGATGGTCAGTCAGAAAGGACCATTCAGACACTGGAAGACATGCTTCGGGCATGTGTTATTGATTTTGGGGGAAGTTAGGATGACCACTTACCGTTAGCTGAATTCTCATACAATAACAGCTATCATGCCAGCATTGGCATGCCACCTTATGAGATGCTATGTGGTAGGAGATGCAGGACACCCATTTGTTGGTCATAAAGAGTTAGGATGCATCGAGGTGATCGAGGCTACGAATGAAAAGCTCGAAAGGATCAAGGCCTTCCTGAAGGCAGCCAAAGATAGACAGAAGTCGTATACCGATAAACGACGCAGGCCGATTAAGTTCCAGTGGGTGACCGGGTTATGTTGAAGGTCTCACCTTGGAAGGGTATCATTCGGTTCAGAAAGCAGGGCAAGTTGAGCCTGAGGTATATAGACCCTTTCCGAATCATTGCTCGAGTAGGAGAGGTGGCTATAGATTGGAGTTACCAGACAGGTAAGTGGAATTCACCCGACATTCCACGTATCTCATCTAAGGAAGTGTTTGGCAGATGAAGATATGATTGTTTCACTGGAGGATATCGAAATGGACGAACGGCTCAATTATATGGAGCAACCAGTGGCAATCGTTGATCAAAAAGAGAAGAGGCTGAGAAATAAAGTGGTTCTTCTTGTGCGTGTACAGTGGAGGCATAGGAAGGGATCCGAGTCAACGTGGGAGACTGAGGAAGAAATGAGACAGCATTACCCACGCTTGTTTGAGGAATAACAGGTTTCGGGGACGAAACCTATATAAGGGGGGTGGACTTATATCACCCGGATATTTACATTGTAGCCGATGAAGGAAGAAAAAGAAATAAAGTCCAAAGTCGGGGGACCAAACCCGCCAACGCATGAAAGTTGGGAAAATGGGGACATATTAAGGGAGAGGGCAGCCTATTTCCCCCTCCCCACAATCATTTCAGCTAGAGAAAAGAGAGAAGAGAGAAAGAAGAGAGGAAGAAGAGAAAAAGCAGAGAAAAGTGGTGATTCAGGCTCGAAATTCGTCGTGTAGCAAGTCCAAATGAAGCTCTTCATCTTCTTCTTGTTTGTGTGACTTCTAGGACCCCTCTTTTACACGTTTTGAATGATTTTGGGGCTGGAACTCATAGAAACCCGTTTTTGAAATGTGTGTGTTTGGCCCATCTGGGTGTGATTGTGTATAGTGCGTTTAGAGCGTGATTTCGGGCTTATGTATGCTTGAATGGTGTCATAGTATGATTCCCTAAGGTTTAGGAGGGTTAATTTGGGCTTAGAATGAGTTTGGAAGGGTTTGGAGATCGAAAGTCGCGGCTGCAGTTCAGGATGAACTGCAGTCTGCGCCCAGCTAGGGCTATGCGACTGGAGGGCCAATCGGCCGACTAAGAGGCGACTGAGGTTCAATCGCACGAATGAAGTTCAATCGCACGACTGGGGGTCCAGTCGTATGACAATTCATAGTCGCGTAGTAGTTCAGTCTCATAGGTGTCCAATCGCACGACTGAGAGTCCAGTCACATAGGTGCTCATTCACATAAGGGCCATTCGCATGAGGTCCGTTCGCCTAGTATTCAATCGTACGATTGAAAGTCCATTCGCACGATTGGGTGTTCATTCACATAGGTGTTCATCCGCATAGGTCCAATCGCATGGTGTTCAGTCGCATGGAGGCCATGCGACTGAAGGGTGCCCATTCGCCCAAACAGGGTGTTGTACTCGGGCATGAACATAGTTAGAGTACTGACCTTCGAGGGAAGTGCAGTGGTAAGTAATGACGCGATAGATCCCGTAAGTACATGTAAGATGGCCGTCGAGGCTTTGGAAGTTATGTTGGGCATGATGATGATAGCCTTGCATGTTATGCATGATGTATGCATGTATGATGTATGTATGTTAAGTATGATGTGGCTCATGTATGATAGTGATGACTGATGACTGGTAAATGTCGATGTTCCTTGTTTCGATGTATGTCTATCTTTCCTTGACTTTACGTGTTATGATTAACGAATGAAATGAAAGTATTATGTAACGTAAAGTGAAAGATAATGAAAGAGGAACATGATGAACAAATACATGCATTAATGAATGAACGAATGAATGTAAGAAAGGCTTGCAAGCAAATGTATGGAGGTGCACACCCAATAAAGGTGTTAGCTCAACGGTGTGCGGGTTAGCTACCCCGAAGGATGCACACTGGGGTCCAATCTTTGTGATTGACCATATGTACGGGATCCTTGCCGCTTACCCTAGGTGACTGGATCATCTTCGTGCACAATGTTCGTGATTTAATTACCACAGGTCCAGCACCAGCACTCGTGCACAATGTTCGGGGTATAGCATAAGGCATTGATCCAAAATGAAAGAGGAAAGATAAGTGGTGCATGTACTTGCCCTAGGTGACTGGATCAGCTTCGTGCACAATATTCGTGATTAATTACCACAGGTCCAGCACCAGCACTAGTGCACAATGTTCAGGGTATTGTACATGTCACCGAAAGTAATGAACCTATGAATGAACGTAAAGAAACGTACGAACGAAGGAAAGAGTTATGAATGAACGTGAATGTTAACAATGAACAATAAATGAACGAAAGCTAACGAACGAATGATGAAGATAATAATGATACTATCTATGTGTACGTATGTTGTGTGACCACATGTATGTAAAGAACGTTTTAACGAAAGAAAACTATGTTTTAATATAAAACTAGAACTCACTCAGCAACGCTGACTTTTATGTATTTCCAGTTGGCAGGTAAGGTTGCTGAGGATGGCACGAGGCGGCTACTCAGCTCTTTTGGGATGGCATCCGTTTATAGAATGCTTTTGTGATGTAATAGAATAGTGTATTTTGTTAACTAACTGATGATGTATTATTTGGCAAAAGTATTTCCAATGAAATGAGATGTCTTTTAAATGTTTCTGCTACATGATTTTTGTAATGATTATAAAATGATGTGTTTTAAGTGCGATGATGACCAGCTGTGAGGTGCCCGGGAACGGGGCCTTACACCACGTATGCCCATTATCGATCTACCCCTACTAACCAAAACCTGGAGTGAGATTTTAGCAAAAGAAAATATCCCTTTCACGTTAAAGCCAGGGGTGAAGCGAGATACAAGAAAATATTATGAGTTCCCCAAGGAGAACAGACACGTGATAGATGACTAGTAGTATTAACAGGCGAAGTGGCGTATGCTGGTTAAATACAACTCCTAGTCGTAATTAGGAACAATATATGCTGGCGTGAGGTGATAATGACGTTCTTTGTTGTACGCTTCGACTCATCGCACAATGTAATTTTAGGAAGGCCAGGTTTATACGCCCTTGGAGCAGTAATATCTACAGTTCATGCTGCTATAAAATTTCCTACCCCAGCCAGAGTAGTAACAATGTACTCTGGTAGAAAATACAAAGACATAAAGGCGATAACACCTGGGATGCTAACCCCTAACAAAAACACCATGTGTCTTACACAGTTAAGATGGGTAATCATCCCCTTGTTCCCCGAGAAGAAGATCACGGTAGCGGGGCAGCTGGGAGATGCGACAAAAGATCGACTCAAGTATCTGTTGAAGAGTGACTTAGATGTTTTCGCATGGCAACCCTCATAAATGGAAGGAGTTTCTCAAAACATCACAGAGCATAAGCTGAAGACATACAAGTCTAAGGATCCGGTCACTCAGAAACGTCATCAAATGGGGCTGTAATAGAAGAAGAAAAGAAATTGCTACAGGCAGGTATAATTCGGGAAGTTCTGTACCAGACCTGGATCGTAAACTCGGTAATGGTAAAAAAAGGAGATGGTATATAGCAAATGTACATTGATTTTAAAGATCTTAATAACACTTTTCCAAAGGATTGCTACCCCTTACAAGAAATCGACCTAAAGATGGACTTCTTAGCAAGTGTTCCTCTCAAATGCTTTCTAAACGTATACAAGGGATATCATCAAGTGCAAATGTCACTCGAAAGATGAGGACAAGATAGCTTTCTATACTAATGTTAAAATATTCTGTTTCACAAAAATGCCATTTGGGTTTAAGAATACGGGAGCAACCTACCAGCGTCTCATGGATAAAGCTTTTTGCAGGATCGTTACAAGTCACTTAACATAATAGTTCTCTCTTAAACTCACTTGATTTCACTCAAATGATGAAGCAGAATCTTCTAAGAGTTGATAGTAATATATTAAGTAAGCAAGCATAAGAATAAGTTTTTCAAGATACTTGTATATATTAATTCTCAACTCAAAGATTACAAGACTCTTACAAGCATGCTCTAATGATCTTACAATGAGAACTATATATACTACTATCTACAGCCGGTTATACTTGGAAAATCAGCTGGAAAATACATCTAGACAAAATACTACAGATGCTAGAAGTATGTAAACTAAGATAAATTATCCTAGTATTAGGTAGTCATGATAAGTCCATGACTTACCTTTTATCACCAACTAAATATGGTAACTGTACTAATCTATGATGGATGAGTAGTGGATAAAGTAAGGTCAAACATACCAGTAATGGAAAAGTTTCATGCAGTCTGTCAGTGTAGCAGTTGACTGACAGACACCTTACTTTATCCATCTTTCACAGTTGTTACTTCCAAAGGTAAGTATACTTCCAAAGACATAAAGTCTTCTGAAGGTACTTTGGCTTCAGAAGGAACAACTCTTCAAATTAGCTTCTTCCATTCTTTGTCTTGTTTATACTTTGTAAGAGTAAACTTAGTCTCAGAAGACTAAGTTTCTCTTTAGAAGTTCTTCTACTCTTGGCTTTAGAAGGTGGTGAACTTGTCTTTAGAAATGCAGCTTTGTCTTCGAAAGTCCTTCATACATTGTACCAAAATTAAGTTTAAGTGTTTGTTTTGGTTGCACCAGCCTTATCAGCCCCAACAAACTCCCTCTAGGCTGATGCTACCAAAACATTCACTTATACTTCTTCTTTAGTGTTTCCTTCACTAATGCCAGAAAGTCTGCACTCTTTTCTTTGTATTCTTTATGGTAATGATGAGGATTTGATTCAGTTCTTCCACAGATAACAGATCAAGTCTGTTAGTTTGGACATCATGAATCTAGTGGTAATCCTCCTATAAAGAGTTAGTTGATGGGTGTTTGAGTCATACACCCATCTAACTATAGGTTCGAAGGCTGGTCCTTAGACCATTTATAGAAATGTGTTCCCTTTGATGAGGTCTACCTCCTTCATTGCCTGTTCTCTTTTCTTCACCTTTGTTTATCTTATGTTTCTTATGTGATTTCTGGTGAGAGAAGCAATAGGAGAAATGGAGGGATTGGAGAATGGTATGTCTACTAATTCAGCAATATCAAATCTACTATTATCTAACAGTTGGGTTGTGTCCCATATGTTGATCATACCATTCTCCCTTACCAGCCTAAAACTTCCTGAAGGTTCATCAAACCTCCACTGGACTATGGAGCTCCTAGGAACTTGGGGAGTGGTAGGGATTCATCTACCTTCCTAGGGTCTAGCAGAGTCACCAGTTTTCTCTTTAGCTTCTTGTCCTCATTAGTTAGAACACTTTGGTTAAGAATGAGAAGAATGAGAGCCTGGTCCAGGGTTCCAGTGGGAAGATCAAGAAAAGCTTCTTTTAAGAGAAGGCTGATAGAATTGTCAATGTATTTTAATTCTATCAGCTTGTCTTTTTAAGAGATAAAACTCAACCTTGTGCAGTGGTTGAGCCTTTCCTAGATCTCCTCATACTTCCTTACGGTCAGGGACCTGGATGATTGAGAAGTGGTTGGGTTGAGGGTTTGGCTTGAGTAGGAGGTTTGGGTTTGGGTATTGTTTTGTTTTGGGTTTGGTTTTAGGTTTTAGGATAGGTGGTGATGGTGGTGAGGTAGTTGGTTTAGGTTTTGAGGGGGCTGGAGGGGCTGGTTCTGGGGTATAGGGTTCATCAGTGGGTTTAGGCTTTATAGGGAAAGGGAAAAGGAAAGGGAAAGGTGTAGGTGGTTCAGTGGTTTGGGGTAAGGATGTTTGTCTTGGTTTAAGAGTAGGCTTAGGTTTGGTGATGGATTTAGTTTTGGGACCATCCTTGATTACTTGGTTTCCAGGGCACCTCCTGTCGGATCCCCAAACGAATATCAGCCTTGGTTTCACTGATATGTCGTTGGAGAGTCTTTTCTGTCATGGATGCAACCTGCCTGGCTGAGAAGCCATGGGCCTTGAGGTAGGATTTCATCCATTCCTTATCCTCAGCCTGTTTGGCATCAGCTTTCTCAGCCTCCTCCTCCTTTTTCTTCTTCTCCTTCACCTTTTCTCTAGTTGCTCTCTTTCTCTCCTTCATGATCTTTTCTTGTTCTTGTTTAAAGAAGAAGAAGATAGTATCTAAATCATGAGGGGCCAACTCCTCTTCCTTGAATCCCCTAGAGCAGAGAAAGGCTATTTTTCTGCTCTCACCTTGGCCTTTGCCTTCTCTTTGTCCTCCTCCTTCTTCCTCCTCCTTTCCTCTTCCTTAGCCAACCTTGCTGCTTCCTTTCTTTCATTTTACAGCAAGGTTTCCTTCTCCAGTTTTACAAGCTCATCATATGGAAGTAAGAGCATTTCTTCACTCTTTACTCCCATATTGATGAGCGTGTCTATGACCTCCACTCTTCTTTGGTTATCAATCTGCTCTTGAGCAGCTGTTGATGCCTTTCTATTGGCAGCCAATAGCTTCTCAGAGACAGATTGCCCTTTCTTTTTGAGTTTGGCCAACCTTTCCTCCTTCTCAAGATTTTAAGTTGTCATCTTCCTTTTTCTTTTATAGTCAGAGGAAGCTGAAGCTTTTAGAGACTCTGGCTTGGAGGTTTCAGGTTGGCTAAGTGGAGTTTGAGTTGGTGGCAAAGTTGAAATGGTGGTGGACAGGTTTACTATTACTTCCGCAGCCTCAATTTCATCTTTGGAATATGTTTCCTTAGCTTTGGAAGTATCCTTATGGGATTCGGAAGTAGATGGTAAACCAGCTTTAGAAGTTTTAACTTCCTCTCCGGAAGTAACTTCCAAAGCTTCAGAAGCAACTGCACTTCCTGTCCCTTCCAAGTCAGATGCTAGGCCATCAGTTTGTGCTTTCCCCTCGAAGTGAATCTCAGGTTTCACAATCCCCTTAGGTTGACCAACATCTTTCTTAGAGGTAGGAAGTGTTATTAGCCTTTGAAGCTCCTCAGCTTCATAGTAGGTTAGAGGTCAATCTGGTAGGGGATATTCAAATGAGGATCTCACTTCAAGAAATTTAGGAAGTTGATGAGAATCCTGGAGTCCATTTGAGTTAAAGAAGATGGGGGAAATATAGGTGCTACAATATGTGGGTGTGAAGAAGTGACTCCTAAGGTAGAGGTAGTGGTAATGATTGGCTCCATGGGAGTTGATGTCTGTTCTAAAGAGTGAACAGACATCTCCTCCTAAGTTGACAACTGCTCCAAAGAGTGAGCAGAAGACTCCTCATCAGTTCTTTGTTTCTACAAACCCCCTTTCTGGTAGTATCATCTTGAGAGTCAGATGAGCTTGAGGAAGAGCTTGTGGAGACCTGAGTGTGTACATGCCTCATAGATCTCTCTATCTTGTCTCAACTAGTTGAGCCTCGAGAGTGTTAATCTCAAGTTGTTGATTGGCAGATCTACTTTCCAAAATCTTAACCTTGGATTCAAGGTTTGAGATTTTGGAGAGTAGATACTCAATAGTGTGTTGCATACTACCCTCATCCTCTTATGAGGAATCATAAGGAGATGGGATAACATACCTAGTATGTTCCTCCGCACCACCTGATGTGGTTTCTTGGCACCTAGGGTTCCTCTACAAGTCAATGTCCCTTTCGAAAACACTGAGATGCTGAGTTGTCATGGATAAAGACTGACTTATGTTACCACTGCCCTAAGAGGCTAATGAAGCACTTTTAGTAGTGGAAGCTTTATCCACATGAGTCCCCTCCATATCTATGGGACTCACCTCAGTACTGGCTGCCTGATTGGGGTTGAATATCAGAGGGTCCAAAGGGATCTGTTGATCTTGAGAGTGGTGAGATGGATCAACTTCACTATCCCTATAGAGTATAATATCCTTATCAGGATGGGTAAGAAGGTCAAGAAAGGATGTAGCTTGTATATCTATTGACCTGGGACCTTGGTTAGCATCTAAGGATTCCCTTGCATAAGCAGTGGATTCCATGATATGGCTGTCCCTTTTTGGCTGCTCAAGAGAGTGTTGAGACTCATCCTAAAGGCTTGAGGCTAGGGTTGTGGGCTCGTCTAGTTGAGACTGAGGAGACTCAACCATGACATTAAGTTCTATGATGGAGGATGGTAGGACCTCTGACTGAGTGGGAGCCCATGTTTCCACTCTAGTCTTTTTGGGTTGAACAGAGAGGGCTTGATCAATCAGAGTAGATTGGTCAGGGTTCGTTTTGGGCGTCTATGATAAATGAGCTGTATGGGACGGTGAATAATGGGTGAATCTGGTAGGGGTTCATCACCTGCTGGTCCTGCAGAGATGTCACCATGAGCTATTGGATCAAACATACATACTAGGAAGAAGATCAGTGAATCTTCCAATGAAATGAGTTGAAACCTTCTTCAAAGTTTTGAAGACTGTAGGTTTCATTTGAGGAGCTTGAATAGTATGGGCGTATTGAAGATTATCGTGGTCCAGTTCACAGTTTATAATGTGTTGTATGTACCTGGGATACATATAGAAGGAATCTCGGTTGATGTTGCTGAGCAAGTTTAGCAGCATAAACTATGAGTAATTGAACCAAAGGTTCCTCACCATTCCATGGACTAGGAACCCTAAGTCGTATGGGATTTGATCCCATCCCCCGGATTTGTTAGATAGGCTATGAAGAATAATGTGTAGCAGGAACTTCCAACTATAAGAATAATTGTACTTATAAACTGTAGACCTATGCAAATCACCTTCGTAGCCCATTTGGAGATAGGATCTACCAAATCCAAGTGGGCGAAGTCAATAGGGGCACCAGCATCATGGAGCTCCAGATGTTGCCGGATGATGGTCTCACTAATGATCAGTTCTTGGCAGCATATCATCGACCGTCTAACCCTCAGATTATTATGGGTTTCACTCCGGGCATGTGACCAGAAGTCGGCCATATGGTTGGACTAAACAAGGGGGTTCATGGTGAGGGTGGTAAAGTATGTTGATTGGTTAAGGAACTGGATTATTGGGGTAAAGTCGGTATCCTTAGTGGAATCAAAGATCGTGACCTGGTTGTGTTGAGGATTAAGGGCCATGGTTTCAGAGTATCTGGATGTTTGGAGGAATTGAAGAAGGTGAATGAAATTGGGGAAAATTTAGGAGTTTGCTCTGCAAATTAGTGATTGGAAATTCTGTAACGGTAAATAGGAGAGAGATGGTCGGAGGTTATGTGTAAATGGAGGTAAAATCTTATCGATAAGGGGTACTGATGTTGACAAGTTGGCTTAGGTTTCGATAAGATTAAGCGGCAAGATAAATCCATTTAAATAATTCAACGACATCCTCTTTTACTAACAAAATCTTTTACCTTTTTACAAAGTGGGGCCCAAAAGATATTTGTTACAGTTAACTTTCTTCCGAAGGTTAAATGTCTTCCGAATGGTAACACTTATGTTCCCTTTAAGTGATTCTTCCAAAGCAAATTATACTTCCGTAGTCACATTTGCTTTCGTGAGTAAGATTGTTGTTTAAGAGCAAGAAGTTAACAAGATTTGGAATTTGTTTTTTGATACTTGATCAAAAATTCTTCCGAGGCTCAAAATCTTATGCGGAAGAAACACTTAGAGTAATTTACCTTCCGAAGACTGAGAAAATCTTCTTCCGTAGGTAAATTTCTCTTCGGAAGAATTCTTACTTAAACAGTTTTAAGAAAATTTCTTTAACAGTGCTTAAATTTAGACAAAAAGGCCATGGCATATTTGAAAAGGTTTTTAAAAGAGATCTAGTCAAGGTTGATCATCCCAATAGCTGTAATTCAGTATTCAAATCTTTGTTCATCAAATATCTTTATGAACAAGTCAGCATATTATTCATTTGAATCAACCTTAACTAATTTTATAAGATGTTTCTCATGAATATCTCAGATGAACTGATACCTGATGTCAATATGCTTGATCTTTGAGTGCTTTATTGGATTTTCTATGATTGAAATGGAACTCTTGTTGTCTATATGGATAGGAGTTTCCATGAAGTTGAATCCATAGTCTAACATCTGATTTTGAATCCATAGCAGTTGAGCATAGCAGCTTGCAGCAACAATGTATTCAGCTTCAGCAGTTGATGTAGAGACACAGGATTGTTTCTTTCACTGCAATGAAATAATCCTTCCACCAAGAAATTGACATCCTCCTGATGTTGATTTCTTGTTGATATTGCAACCACCATAGTCACCGTCAGTGTAACCATAGAGGTTGAAGTCCGTGTTCTTAGGATACAAGAGTCCTAGTTTAGGAGATCCCTTGAGGTATCTAAGAATTCTTTTGACAGCAACCAGGTGAGACACCTTAGGAGCATCTTGATATCTTGCATAAATGTAAGTTGCAAACATGATATCAGGTCTGCTTACAGTTAGATACATCAGAGACCCAATCATTGCCTGGTACTGATGCTAATCAGTATCCTTTCCCTTAGAGTCAGGACACAGATTATGGTTTCTAGCTACTGGTGTCTTGGTTCGCTTACAATCCTTCATATCAAATCTTTCTAAGATGTCCTTGACATACTTAGATTGACTGATGAAGAGTCCTTCCTTCATCTGCTTCACTTGAATTCCAAGGAAGAAGTCCATCTTGCCCATAGAACCCATCTTGAACTTCTTCCTCATGGTGCTCTTAAAGTCCTTACACATTTGGTCATTTGAAGAACCAAATATGATATCATCCACGTAGACTTGTACGAGCAACATGTCATTTTCTAATCTCTTTATGAACAATGTTTTATCTATGGTACCTCTGGTGTAGTCATTCTTTAGTAGAAATTGAGATAAAGTCTCATACCACAGCCTAGGTGCTTGGTGTAGGCCATAAAGTACCTTGTCCAGTTTGCACACATAGTTGGGATGATGTGGATCCTCAAATCCAGGTGGCTGGCACACATAGACTTCCCTATCTATATACCCATACAGGAATGCACATTTCACATAAAGTTGGTAGACAGTGAAGTTCTTGGATGCTGCAAAAGCGAGGAAAATCCTAACAGCCTCAAGTCTTGCAACATGTGTAAAAACATCTGTGTAGTCAATTCCTTCCTCTTATATGTATCCTTGAACAACAAGTCTGACCTTGTTCTTGATGATCAAACCTCTGTCATCCTTCTTGTTCCTGAACACCCATTTGGTACCTATAGGGACTTGGCCTTTTGGTAGAGGACATAAGTTCCATAACTTTTGTCTTTTAAATTGAAGCAACTCCTCTTGCATTGATTCAACCCAATTATTGTCCTTTAAGGCTTTTTCCATTTTCTTGGACTCAAATTGGGAGAGGAAGCATGAATACAATCAGACATTCCTTTAATGGGTTTGACTCCTTGTTTTTACTCCCTCTGTGACATTCCCAATTATGTTCTTAGCTGGATGGATGTTGTGGATCTTGAGCCTAGGAATCATATATAGTTGCAGAGATAGATCCAGGTTAGAGATGTTTTGCTCAGGATTGTAAACATCACCACCAGCTACTATCTCACATTCATTCAATAAGGACTGATTCAATAAACTTGTTACATCATCAGTTATGAGTTGCTGTGAAGCAGGATCAACAGTTTCCTGTTCCTCCAAGTCACTATCTTCATCAGTTTGGTGTTGATTTCTAAAGTTGTATGTTGGTGAAGATTGGGGCTTATGTGGCTGATAACTTTTTGATCTTTTATTGGTTCTAGAGATGGTGAGACTCTCTAGATTACCAGCTATGGGAGTTTGATCTTCATGTCTTCTTGGAGATCTTGGAAGAGGCCTTGGCAACTCAAACATTTGATCTACATAGGAATCTGTTTGTCTACCTGTTCCAGCTAAAACAATCTCATAAGAAGGTTTAGAATAGTTGGGAAACAATTCTAAGATGAAGATATATTCAGGGCCATTCCCTTTAACACAAGGAGTGTGCTCATTAATAACAATATTGGATGACTACTCAGATTGTTGATTCTTAGTGTTGTATACTCTATAAGCTTTAGAGCTTGAAGAATATCCAACAAAAATAGCATCATCTGACTTTTCAGCAAATTTTGCTAAATTGTCCTTTGTGTTAAGTATGGTACGCCTGCTACCAAAGGACCTAAGAAAATCAATGAATGGTGGTCTCTTGTTCCATAGTTCATAAGGGGTTTTACCATGGGGCTTAACTATAAGAACTCTGTTCTGCACATAGCATGCAGTGCTGAGTGCCTCTGTCTAGAATTTAGAGGTAACTTTGAATCAGCCAACATAGTCCTAGCAGCCTTAATAAGTGTCCTATTTCTCCTCTCAGCAACACCATTCTGTTGAGGAGTTCTAGGAGCACTATATTGTCTGGAGATCCCTTTAGAATCATAGAATGAGTCAAGAACTTGACTCTTGAATTTAGTCCCTTGGTCACTTCTTAATATTTTTACCTTATGATCTATCTGGTTCTCAATTTTAAGAATAAAAGATTTTAAAATTTCAGCAGTTTCATCCTTAGTTTTTAAAAATAAAATCCATATATGTCTAGTGAAGTCATCAACAATCACAAGGCAGTATGATTTCCTTCCAATGCTTATTATACTTGTAGGACCAAAGAGATCCATATGTAACAAGTGTAATGGAGTGGTGATAGAGGTTACTTCTATGGATTTATGAGGAACCTTGTGTTGTTTTCCTTTCAGGCAAGTAAAACAATTATGCTTGCAGATAAATTCCTTTTTAGGCACTCCATGTACCAAGTTATTTTTCACCAGCTTATTCATGGTCTTAAAATTAACATGGCATATTCTCTTATGCCATAGAGTTGACTCATCACTGTTTGCTTTGTAAAGAAAGCATGATACTTCACCCAGTGGGGAAGCATCATTCATATCAAGCTTGTACATATCTCCTTTACTGGAAGATTTAAGAAGCACCAATTCTTGAGAAATTGTCATCCCAGGTTTGAGGATAATGCACTCATGTTTTGTGAAAAGCATGTGGTGCTTTTGGTCACAGAATTGAGAAACACTTAACAGGTTATGTTTAAGCTATTTGACAAAGTTTACCTTGTTAATTTTTAACTTACCATTGGATACACTTCCCCTGCCAGAAACGTATCCACCAGTTTCACCTCCAAACTGAACAGGTCCTTCATCAAAATGTTGAAATTGTTGAACAAGAGATTTGTTCCCCGTTATGTGCCTTGAGCATCCATTGTCCACAATCCAGATGTTTCCATTTTGTCAAGTGGATATCCCTGCATATTAGGTGAAAAAGTTAGGTGTTATTAGAAACCCAAGCCTTCTTGGTCTTGGTTTCTTCCAATGATGATAGAATTGAACCAAAATATAGACATGGGGGTTCAATTATGGTTTTGGAAAAAGATGTTGAGGCCACAGCTTTTTCTTTGATCTTCTATTCCATCCTTTGGTTGATAAGCAAAGATGAGCTTGATGAAACTTGAGTAGCAGAGCTTTCTTCCGAAGCCTCTTTCCTTTCGGAAGAAGCTTTCATAACCTGTTCTTCCGAAGCAGTCTTTACTTCGGAAGGTCTCAAAGGAATTTTCTTATTCTTTGAAACTTTCTTTGTCTTTTCTTCCGAAGCTATTTTTCCTTCGAAAGAATGATTTTCTTCCGAAAGTAATTTGGGTTCGGAAGTAACTTTCCCTTTTCTCATTATTTGAACCAAGCGATAAGGTCTAAATATGAAACCTTCCTTGACTTCTTATTTCTTAACATTATTTGCAAATGTGTGCTTGCAGGATTGTAATAACAATCTTTAGCCATGTGGTTGTGCAAACCACACATTATGCATGCAATGTTGCTCTTCAAGGGGTGTCCAGACTGTTGTTTCTTGCACTTATCAATAGTCTTCCCCTTAAGTTTCTGATCCTTTAGCTTGATAGGATTGCTGGTACTGCATTCCTTTCCTAGATCAGATTTTCCTACCACCTGGAATACTACTGAGGTAAACACGCCCTTTTGCTTTGGGTCTATCTTCAGATTGGATTCAGCTACTTTCTTGGCAGTTTTCCTAGCTGTCTTGGCTTTGTTTCTTATAGCTTTGATGGTCATGGGTTGTTCATTACAGGTGAGGATTGAGTTTTTTGCTTGATCCTATCCTGTATTGGTCTCCATACTTGCATCATTCTTCTTTTCATAAGATAGGGGGTCAACAGATGGAACCTCTTGCTCTTCAGTAGCACATCTTGGTGTTTTATAGACTCATAAGAATTTTGTGGAGCAATTTTATTGGTTCCCAACCCCTCTTTGTTTTGATAACATATTTTGAGTGAGAGGATGATTTAAGGATGGTTTGGAAGTTATGCTCTTCAATAGCATACTTCTCTGCTTTAGCCTCAGCTATAACTAGCTGGGCTTGAGCCTCAGTTAACTTGGAAATTAAATCTTTGATTTGAGTCCTATAATTTATTTGTTCATACTTTAAAGATGACACAATTCTTTCTAACTCTTCAATTTTCATTTAATAGTCAGATTCAGCCCTTTTAAAGTCAGATTTTAAAATGTTTAAAGACTCAATATCAGATTTGATTTCCATGTTATAGTCCTGATACAGTTTGACTTTAGCAGTACAAGCTGAAGTACAAAGATGTTTATATACCTTGCTATCATCAGTTCCAGCCATGAGTGCTTGAGCAGGATTCACTTATTGCACCATAAAGCTCCAGTCAACTTCTTGAGCTACAACAGCGGTTTGTTGTTCAGTTGATGCAGCTTTATGTGTGGTACATGATGTGGAGGCTTGAGTGGCTCTAGGGTTGGATTTTGGAGCTCTGCATTCCCTGGCAAAGTGACCAAGTTGATTACAATTGTAACACTTAGCCTTGCTCTTGTCAAACCCAAATTTGTTACTGGTTGGGTTTTGAGGGATTTGCCTTCCAGTTCTTTTAAAGAACTTCTTTGCTCTATAAGTCAGCAAAGTCATTTTTTGAACAATATCCATGTATTCAACATCATCAGAACTGAATCATTCAAGATCTTCAAAGCAGAACCCAAAATCACTAGAATGTTCATTTCCTAAAACAAAGGCACAATTGTCCGGGAAGGGACTTGATTGAGCCTGTTGAGACTTTGGTGTTTCAAGAAAAGTGATGTATGGACTAGAAGAACAAGGTTACTGCTGGGAGTAAGTCAGATACTGTTGGGACTGGGTGTTTCTTGATCCTTCTGCAACAACTAGAGCATTGCTAGTGGAAGGACCAGAAATTTTGTTCATCTGATGGCATTTCTGAGTCTCCATCTCTATACGGTATCCATCAAGAATACCGAATAGTTCTGTCATTGTGATAGTGTTTAAGTTCTATGTTCTCTTGATAGAGACACAGTACAAAGTCCACTCTTGAGAAAGTACACTTATGAACTTCCTTGTTAGGTCTCTTTTCTCAAGAGAAACTCCAACTGACTGAAGTGATGAGATAAGATCCATGTACCTGAAATATTGCTGGCTAAGAGTTTCTCAAGTAATATAGGTAAAGTTTTCAAACTGCTTCTTCATGGAGTCTTTCTTGGAGTCATTAGAACCATAGTATATCTGAGTCAAAGCATCAAAGAGTTCTTTAGCTGTCTTACAATGCTCAAAGCCTACTATGATGGAGTTTGGTATGGCTGTAAGCAGCACAATCATGGCTTTGCTGTCGATGTCCATCTTCTTGTCATCTTCATCTGAGTAATCTTCAACATCCTTTTCTATCATGGTACCTTTCCCATTAGGTGATGCCACCTTTGGTTTGTAAGGACCATTAACGATAGATCTCCGCATTTGGCTGTCTTGATATTTGATGAAGCCTTCAATCCGCATCCTCCAGGATCTGAAATTTTCAGGAGTGATGATAGGAGCTTTAGTCATCATTCCCATTTCAAATTCTGGAGATTTCTGGTTTGTGACCATTTTGAGTGGGGTGGGTGTATGAGTGAAAAGTCAAGAGTGAAAAGTCCAGATGATTTGGGATGATAAGATCTCACAATGAAGAGCCTGGATGCTCTGATACCAATTGCAGGATCATTACAAGTCACTTAACATAATGGTTCTCTCTTAAACTCACTTGTTTTCACTCAAATGATGAAGCAAAATCTATTAAGAGTTGATAGTAATATATTAAGTAAGCAAGACACAAGAATAACTTTTTCAATATACTTGTTTATATAATTCTCAACTCAAAGATTACAAGACTCTTACAAGCATGCTCTAATGAGCTTACAATAAGAACTATATATACTAATATCTATAGCTGGTTATACTTGGAAAACCAGCTGGAAAATATACCTAGACAAAATAATACAGATGCTAGAAGTATGTAAACTAAGATAAAGTATTATCCTAGTATCAGGTAGTCATGACAAGTCCATGACTTGCCTTTTGTCAGCAACTAAATATGGTAACTGTACTAATCTATGATGGATGAGTAGTGGATAAAGTAAGGTCAAACATACCCGTATGGAAAAGTTCCATGCAGTCTGTCAGTGTAGCGGTTGACTGACAGACACCTTACTTTATCCACCTCTCATAGTTGTTACTTCCGAAGGTAAGTATAGTTCCGAAGACATAAAGTCTTCCGAAGGTACTTTGGCTTCAGAAGGAACAAGTCCTTTGAATCAGTTGCTTCCAGTCTTTGTCTTCTTTATACTTTGGAAGAGTAAACTTAGTCTCGGAAGACTAAGTTTCTCTTCAGAAGTTCTTCTACTCTTGGCTTCGGAAGGTGGTGAATTTGTCTTTAAAAATGCAGATTTGTCTTTGGAAGTCCTTCATACATTATACCAAAATTAAGTTTAAGTGTTTGTTTTGGTTGCACCAGCCTTATCAGCCCCAACACTTTCGCGTCAAAACTTGGGAGGAATGTCAAAGTTTACGTGGATGATGTGGTCATCAAGAGTTGCAATGAAGAAGTCTTACTCGAAGACATTGCAGAAATGTTCAACATGTTGCAAAAGATAAACATGAAATTAAACCCAAAGAAATGTTCATTCGGAGTAGAAGAAGGGAAGTTCTTAGGGGTTATTGTAACAAAGGAAGGTCTTGAGGCCAACCCAAAAAAGGTTGCAGCTGTGCTCAAAACGCCATCACCAAAGTTCATCAAAGATGTGCAAGCACTTAACGGGCGCTTGGTGGTACTCAACAGGTTCCTATCAAAACATGTGAAACAAGCTCTACCTTTTATGTCAACACTGAGAAACTGTCTAAGTAAGAAGGATTTCATGTCGACTAAAGAAGCAGAAGAGACTTTCCAATAGAAGAGACATACTTGGCCAACCTTCCAACCCTTGTAGCACCTTTTCCAAAATAAAGACTCATAATGTATTTGTCAGTAGGAAACGGAGTAGTAAGTGTGGTATTGATGAAAGACCAAAACTGAGAACAAATGCCAATATATTTCATAATCAGGGCCCTAAAAGATCAAGAGACCAGGTACTCACCTATAGAAAAACTCACTCTTTCTATAGTAAATGCGTCCAGAAGATTACGGAGGTATTTTCAAGCTCATGCGGTCAAAGTCAGAACGGGGTATCCAATACAACAAATATTAAGAAGATCGGATATATCCGCACGACTGGAAAGTGGGTAATCGATCTTGGGGCTTTTGAAATCAAGTACAAACCAAGGATCGTAGTGAGGGGTTAGGTCATAGCTAACTTCTTGGCAGAAATACCGCAAGACAAAAATGATAGCACCAATATAACAAGAACTGATACCCTGGGGGAAGAAGAGTGGTGTTTATACATAGACGGCGCATCAAATGACGAAGGTTTAGAAGCTGGATTGATTCTAATAGGTCCCGACCAAGAAGAATCAACTTATGCTCTAATTAAAATTCAAAAGCTTGAATAATGAGGCAGAATATGAAGCATTAATAGTAGGTAGATTAGCAAAGTAAATGGGCATTTGGAATCTTCATGATCACATGGACTCATTATTGGTAGCTAACCAGAATAACTTGTCCTATGATGCAATGAAAAAACAATGCAGCAGTACCTAGATAAAGCAAACTGAATCATTAGCAAATTCAATAAATACAGGGTGTCGCATATTCCCTGCAGTAAAAATAAGAAGGCGAACGCCCTTATCAAGCTTGCCTTTGTGACGTTTAATCATTTAATGAAGGAGGTTAGGGTCGAAGTATTACAAGCCTCGTCAATTGAAGAGCAGGAAGTGACCTTAATCAGAGAAGAAGAATATTGAATGAACCTAATTATCAGCTTCCTAGCGGAGGGAGACTTACCTGAAAGAAAAGAAGCGAGGGCAGTAATGGCAAACTCACTACACAACGAGCTGCAGTAAGGGATCCTATACCAAAGATCGTACTTGGGACCATTGTTGCTATGTCTAAAACCGGATGAAGCAAGTTATGTCATCCTAGAAATACATGAGGGCATTTGCAGAATTCACGCTAGCCCGAGGATGGTAGTAGCCAAAGTGATGGGGGCAAGGTATTATTGGCTCGGGATGCACAGAAGTGCAGTTAAAGAAATTTAGAAATGTGAAAGTTGCCAGAGACATGCTCTCATGTGCCATCGACCAAATGATATAATCCCTATTAATTCTGCTTGGCCCTTCCAAAATGGGTCATGGACATCATCAGCCCATTTCCAGAAACAAAGGGAAAGGTCAAGTTCGTCCTAGTCACGGTGAATTATTTCACCAGATGGGTGGAAGCGAAGGCGTTGGCATCAATCATAGGACAACAAATGAAAAGGTTTTTTAGGAAAATATTGTATGCCGATTCAGACTCCTACTATTTGTGGTAACAGACAACGTGAAGCAGTTTGCAGAAAATCCTTTTAAAAACTGGTGCGAGGAATTGAAAATCCATCAGATCTTAACTTCGGTAGCTCATCAGTAGGGTAACGGACAGGTCAAAAGGGTCAATCATAGCATTATGGAGGGAATAAAAATGTGCCTTGGATTGGAAGGAAGGAACTGGGTGGAGGAGTCGCTAAATGTCCTTTGGACCTACAGAACTATGCCCAAAACCAGCCACGGTGAAACTCCAATCAGCTTAACCTACGAATCATAAGGCATAATACCCGCCGAGATCAGAATGCCAACAACTCACGTCATTCGAGCATTTAAGATGGATAATGAAGCCGAGATGTGATTGAACATGGACTTACTTAAAGAGAGATAGATGATAGTATGACGTGAGGTCGAAGTCTCAATCAAATTTAAAACCAAATACTACTAATTAGCTAGTGGTAAGTGGGTATCGAACACAGGGAGTTTGTGGAATATGTGTTAACTTAATTCAAATTGCAATTAACTAGGTTTAACTAAAATGATAAATAAGTAAGGTTCAGTAATTTGTTGATTTGTGAAATTGGCTTAAAACTAGAAATGAAAGTGAATTGATTTGTATATAAATCAGTAATGATAAATATGTTTCCCTTTGGTATCCGGATTTTAACAAATGATGATATTGGTGTTAATTGGGAAGAACCACATAGACATGGTTCATGAGTGTGTGCTTATATGTGATCAAAGAGGACTAAGTACTTGTGTTAGCAAGGTTATCTCTCGATAATCAGTATTATTCTTGAATTACGCAACCCTTCCACTAAATCAAGATTTGCCTATGGCATCAAGAACGTATGGTTAAAGTTAAGCAATCCATGAATGACCTATTACACATAATACACAATCACCATGACAAAACAATCACAAGATTAATTTCATCATCCCATAAATATAAAAACACCAACATGATCAAAGTTTAAATCCTTCAAACCAAAAGGAAACACACAAGAAACTAGCCACTCATAGTTTTATACATGAACACAAGATTCAAAAGACAATTCATAACAATCAAATTAAAATAACAAGGATCAAATTACCACAATATCTTGTTCTTCAACACAACTTAAAAGGATCAACAAAAGCTTATCCAAAGAGAAACTTCAAATCTTCATCTCCCGAAGGTGTTTTGGTTCCAAGAGAATGATAATGATTCCATCCCATGTTTTTCCAATCATTTTAAACAAAACAAAACCCAAAAGTTCCATCTTTTCTGCCAACAATCGTCACAATTCCATATATCCCTCAAAAGCACTCCACTTGTAATTTAAATATGTGAACCCACTTGCCAGGAAATCACCTCTACCGTAACTTACGGTAGCTACCGTAAGTTACGGTAGACACAAAGATGATACGGTGGAAACTTTCTGCTATACGGTGGAAATTATGAAGGTTTAGGGCCACCGTAATTTACGGTGGCTACCGTAAATTACGGTAGACCCCCATTTTTCTTGTTTTGTTCCTTCTTCCATCCTTTCTTGCTCCATCCCGTCGTGGTCCGTCCAAAGCTGCATTCTCTCCGTATTAAGCTCCATAATGTGCCTGAAACAAAAGCAACTGCAGTTATCTAATTCAAGATAGTTACATGATTAAAAGAGAGAATGTTACACGTTTTAACATCATAAAGGGTTGTTCTTTGAACCACCCGTCACATCCCCACACTTAACCGTTGCTTGTCCCAAGCAACATATCAAAACATTTCCAAACAAGCGATCAATGTAACTCAAGCATAAATATGTAATACTTTTACTAACCCTTTCTTAACAACCAAAATGACACACCCCTCGCTATGTCCCTCCTCTCAGCGACAAGTAAGCACTAGCGTCCATGAGCTAGACACACAAAAGGCAAATAAGCGGCTGTACAACTATAAACTTGTACTTAAATCGACCCTTCTCTTAACAAGTGCCAGACATGAATGTAAATCAAAGGGACTTCAGGGTTGTAACTTGGCTAGGTGTATGGGTAGGAAATGGAATATATATGAGGAAGCGAAAACTTAACCTGGTCTTTATTACATAATAACATAAACAACTAACTACCAAACCTAATACTATGAACAAAGTACTCAACTTCAATCCCCTTTTTTTTTCTTCGTAATTTTTCTTTTGCTTTTCTTCGTTTTCTCTCTTTTTTTTTCACTTTTCACTTTTCCTTTATTCTCCCCTTTTTTTATATATATTTTTTTCTTTTTTTTTTTTTAACAATGAAACAAACACAAAATCTTCATGCAAACAATTAACATAGCATTGAAGATGATTATAGTTACTAAACAACTAATAACACTATAAGACCAGGTCAAGGTAGGTAAATTTTTAAGGTAACTAGCTAAGGGGTAACAAATGATAGGCTTTTAGGCACAAAATTGGGCAACTAAATGTCCAAACCCCCGCCCCTCTCGCAACCAAGCTCATATATATAATTTATGAGGTCCAACCTCCCAAATCCCACACTCGCACACATCAAAGACGAGGCTACCTAAATGCCCTTATCCTTTCACATTCACATCCAACTTAAAGTCTCAGATCGTATTCAAGCACAAGTTCTAATGCACCCCCACCTATTGCCACTCTCACAAAGAAATGTGTTATTTATCTACAAGTGTGGCTTCAACTCTTACCAAGAATAAAAATGAATAAAGGTTGCCGATGCATCATTTGGATTTCATTCAAGGTGTTCAAATTCTCACAATGTTTTGCTTGAAATTTTTTTTAAAATTATTCAAAATTTCTCCCCATCCCCACACTTGAGGTACATTGACCCCAATGTACGGTTTTAGGAAGATTTGATCGCTTCAACAAACCAAACATCATAAACTCAAACCATAAATTTCTTTTTGAGATTTTTCATTTTATATATATATATTTTTTTTATTTTTTTATTTTTTAACAGAAACACACTACCATCTCTCGCATAGCCCAAAACAAGACAAAATCATTTAACTCCACCCTTCCACCCATCCATAAACATGACAACTAACAAATATTCACAAAATGTAAAAGAGAGAACACAACCTGACTAATAATAGCGGGGCTAAGGAGGCCCGAAGATAGAAGACATCATGTCGTTCCATTCTCCGAAAGCAAACGCGCCGCTACCACTTCCCTCTTGCTGCGATGCTCCCTGTTGTTGACGAGGATCTACCCATTGCGAATGATGGAACGGCGGGGTCGGATACGATACACTACCATCGTAAGGTGGTAGAGACGCATAATCCACCGGAGGTGGATCCACAACCACAGGCCGCCCTGCATGCCAGTCTGCATGCATCCTTCTTGCTTGATCATCTTCATACCTATTATTCACCTCCACCTCATGAGAATAAGCATGTGCACGATTCCATGCTTCCTGACGGTCAAAACTATGCTTCAAGGCTCTTTCCATGCTCGCACTCATCATCGTATGTTGGTCAAATAACGTTCGCTCCGAACCCGACCACGAATCGAAGATGGATGCCGGAGGACGTTGGTTCTCAATAACTTCCTGCATGGTACCATCATACGCCCAGTTTGGCGCGTACGATCGCTCCGTGTAATCGTAAAAAGCACCACCATGTCCCCCACCTGGACCCCCTTGACCCTCATGCACATCCTCATCATGAGGCTCATCCGCATAATCCTCATCCCCACTCGGGGCTTCATTTCCACTCTCAGGATCATCATCTTCTCCCGGTAAAAGTGCTCTTGCATCATCCTTCAACACTCTCCATCTCTGACCCTCCGATTTCAGCTTGTGATATCTCTCTAATTGAGTGTAGGTCCATCCAGTACCCATCTTCCGAATCTCCAAAGGCTTATGTCTTTTGAATGCTCCTTTATCCTCAGCGGTAATTGCTCCGAACTGCTTCAACAATCCCGTGATAATTCGGCAGTACGGGATGATGTTCCTCCCCACTTTGTTACGGCATATCCAGAGATGGTTCATGATTAAATACCGTATCGGAAATCTGGGCGACCCGTTAAGCAATGAGTAGAGAACTGGTACCTCTGAATACCTCAGCTGTTCCTTGTCTCCTCTTCGGGAATGACATTCAGAATGCAAATGGTAAGCAGCAATTTTGCTTCAATCTTCAAATTCCTCCGGTACAAAACACCACTAAAAGTACCGGGCAAGAATATAGCTGCCAACATGTCATTCCACCTTGGATGTTTCTCTAGTTTGAGCAACAGATCATCAAGGCTTGGAATCATGTAATCACGCGCAGGTAAACTGTCATATCTTGCTAATCTTCGTAATGACTCAAATGACATTTCCACCTTTATTCCATTAACCTCGCCCGTTAACTTCATCTGCGATGGCCTATCATACCTGTTGCATGTCAATGTTGCCATCCATTCTTGAATTTCAGTCATAAGCAGGTTTTTGTGGTCCCTATCATAACAACTGAGTGCCGCCTCCCATCCTAAAGCTCGAAATCGGGCAAATACATTGAAGGGCCCAAACTCAACTTCCCTAACTTCTCTTTCACAAATAAATGCAGCAGCCTTATTCTTCAACTGGTTCATGCGGTCATGAAACAACACCGGTTGCCACTTTTCCGGTTGATCCTCGAGGGGACCTGATTCCCACTTCGGTTTATTACCTTGATCCAAGTCCATCATCTCCTCCTCCTCACTCTTACTTTCATCAACCCTGCCCAAGTATTGTCTCTTCCTTGGTTGTTCCGGTTCCTTGCCTTTTGAAGAAGACGAACTTGCCCCGGCTCTATCCTTAGTTCTTACCATTTTTCTACACACAAAACAAATAACACAATTAACACACTAAGTATAATCCTTCTTCCACAATATCCCCACACTTGCTTGTTACTATGGTTGTAAATGTTAGTTAATGATAAATTTGCATATTTGATTCTAACAAAAATTGGGCATGATGCCTCTACAATGTAAAGGTTCCCAAGTTCACAACTTTACCATCAAATTACATCTACCATAACAAACAAATGGTCATTTCATCATAATTAAGCCAATTAGTCCATCATAACAATGATCAAACAACCATGTCATTCCAAATATAACCCAAAAACAAGCAAATATGTATGAACCAATGAAAACAACAAAATATCACCTTAATCTTCACAATGCACCATCAAAAACAACAAAACAATGTAACATACCTTCGATTGATGATGTTAAATGTCAAGAAAAACCAAAGCTTGAAAACCCCCAAAAATTCCGAAACTAGGGCTTGCTATTCGGACCAGCAAACTTCGTTTTCGAACAATTATCTTCTCAAAATCAGAATCTACGTGAAATTCTAGTCAAGATAGACTCAAGAATCACGTATTTCGTTAAGAATTGAATGAGATATGGGAGATTGAAGGTTGTGGGTGTTGTGGGTTATGGAGAAGAAGAAGATGATGAAAATGTGAATGGGGGAGAGAGAGTCCCGTAGGTTTTGTAAAAAAAAATATTTTTTTATCAACAACAGGGAAACGAGCACATCCTGAAACCCACCGTAATTTACGGTGGGTACCGTAAATTACGGTACCCCTTGATCTCAAAAAACCACCGTAAGACAGTGAGTTGCTGCCGTATCAACTTTCCCGGATACCGTAAATTACGGTACCTACCGTAATTTACGGTAGACCTTGTTTCAAAATCCTTTTTTTTTTTTTAATTGATCTTTGAAAAAAAAAATTAATTAGACATGGTAAACATTAATAAAACATTAAAGTAAACATTGAATTTTGATGAGATAGAAATTACCTCCTACCCCCTCAAAAATCTCATGTTGTCCCCAACATGATCTTAAAACTATTTGTTTACCCGAACGAAAACACCAAATTTGCAAACAAACAAAATAAAATAAAACCAAACAAAAACAAAAACTAGATATTTACACTACTGCAAACCTGGGCCTCTTAAACATTACCTTCCTCCAGTGGGTGGAGAATGTAGCTCTCCTTGTCCACTTCAAGCGTTTTCAAGTCATTCCCATCTAAGTATGGTTTGAGGCGGTGACCGTTTACCACTTGTTTCACATGATCCTTTGGGTCTTCAATTTCAACTTCACCAAATTGACCCACTCTTGTGATCACATACGGTCCCATCCATTTACTTTTTAATTTCCCGGAAAAAACTTAAGCTTAGAGTTATATAACCACACCTTTTGCCCTTCTGCAAAAACTCTCTTCCGTAACTTCGCATCATGAACTCTTTTAAGCTTGTCCTTGTAAGCGGATGCACATTCATATGCCTCATCTCGAATTTCTTCCAACTCACAAAGCTTCAACTTTCTTAACTTGCCAGCTTCATTGTACTCCATATTGACATTCTTGATTGCCCACCAAGCTCTATGAGCTATCTCCATTGGTAAGTGGCAACCTTTCCCATACACCAATCGATACGGTGTTGTTCCAATTGGTGTTTTATACGCCGTTCGGTATGCCCATAGTGCATCATCCAACTTTACCGACCAATCTTTTCTGTCAACTCGAACGGTTTTCATCAAGATTTCTTTAATTTGACGATTTGACACCTCTACTTGACCGCTAGTTTGTGGATGATATGGAGTTGCAATTTTATGATTCACATTGTATCTTTTCAATAACTTCCCAAAGTTGAAATTCTTGAAATGTGATCCACCATCGCTTATGATCACCCGAGGCACCCCAAACCGTGAAAAGATGTTAGATTGCACAAACTTACATACCACCGTGTGATCATTAGTTCGTGTTGCAATTGCTTCAACCCACTTCGAGACATAATCCACTGCAACAAGAATGTACAAATAACCACATGAGTTTGGGAAAGGGCCCATGAAGTCGATGCCCCAAACATCGAAGATATCAACCACAAGGATCGGTTGCATTGGCATCTCATCTCGTTTTGATATGCTGCCCATCTTTTGACAATTCAAACAATTCTTTGCATAATCTCTTGCATCCTTGAAAATTGTAGGCCAATAAAACCCACAAGTGAGAACTTTGTAACCGGTCTTTTGACCACTAAAATGACCCCCACATGCGGATGAATGAGCATGTGCCAAAATCTCTTTAACTTCTGATTCGGGAACACATCTCCTCAAGATTTGATCCGCACCAATTTTAAACAAGTCGGGTTCATCCCATATGTATTGCTTCACTTGTGCCAAAATTGTTGTTCCTTCTCTTCACCCAATGTTGTGGCATTACACCCTTGGCCAAATAATTAACGAAATGGGCATACCAAGGTGTATTAAGAATGGCTAACACATATTCATCCGGAAATTGCTCATTGATCTCACTTGAATCTTCACTCCATCCAATGGAATCCCAGATAAATGATCTGCAACAACATTTTCACAACCTTTCTTATCCCGGATTTCTAGATCAAACTCTTGCAATAACAAAATCCATCTTATCAATCTTGGCTTTGCATCCTTCTTAGCCATCAAATGACGAACTGCACTATGATCGGAGTACACAACTACTTTGCTCCCCCAAATGTAAGACCGAAATTTATCCAAAGCATACACCACTGCAAGCATTTCTTTTTCAGTTGTGGTGTAATTCAATTGCGCTTCGGACAAGGTTTTGCTTGTATAATAAATCACAACAGGTTTCTTATCAATCCTTTGGCCCAAAACAGCTCCAATTGTGTTGTCACTTGCATCACACATGATCTCGAATGGCTTCGTCCAATCCGGTGGTTGCAAAATAGGAGCTTGCACTAATTGTTCCTTCAAAACATTAAAAGCTTGCAAACAATCATTAGTAAACTCAAAAGGGACATCTTTCAACAAGAGATTACACAAGGGTTTTGTGATAACACTAAAACCTTTTATGAATCTCCGGTAGAATCCCGCATGTCCCAAGAATGATCTAACCCCTTTAACATTTGTTGGAGGTGGCAAAGATGAAATGACTTTTATTTTTGCTTTATCCACCTCCATTCCCCGGTTGGACACAACATGTCCCAAAACAATTCCCTCTTGTACCATAAAATGACTTTTCTCCCAACTTAAGACCAAATTCGTTTCGACACATCTTTTTAAAACCTTTTCTAATTCATTAAGACATGTGTCAAAAGTTTGCCCAAAAACAGAAAAGTCATCCATGAATACCTCAAGTGTGTCCCCAACCATATTAGAAAATATGCTCATCATACAACGTTGAAACGTGGCCGGAGCGTTACACAATCCAAATGGCATCCTTCTAAAAGCAAAAGTACCATATGGACATGTAAAGGTGGTCTTGTGTTGGTCATCTGGATGAATGGCCACTTGGTTGTATCCCGAATACCCATCCAGAAAACAATAAAATTTTTGACCCGCAAGTTTTTCAATGATTTGATCAATAAATGGTAACGGGAAATGGTCTTTTAAAGTAGCCGAATTCAATTTTCTATAATCAATACATACTCGCCACCCGGTTATCGGTCGGGTGGCGATTTGCTCACCATTTTCATCTTTGATCACCTGAATGCCGGCTTTTTTCGGTACCACTTGTGTAGGACTTACCCACGCACTATCCGAAATGGGATAAATGATCCCCGCATCCAACCACTTGATGACCTCCTTTTTCACCACTTCTCTCATGTTGGGATTTAACCTTCTTTGAGTCTCACGAGTTGGTTTTGCGTCCTCAGTGGTAATGATTTTATGCATCACTACAGAGGGACTAATACCTTTCAAATTGGCTATTGTCCACCCGATTGCGACCTTGTTTGTTTTTAACACCTTTAGAAGTTTGTGTTCTTGAGCTTCGTCCAAGTTGGATGCTATGATGACCGGCAATGTTTCCTCTTCTCCCAAAAACACATACTTCAATGATCCGGTAGAATCTTCAACTCAATCTTGGGTGGACATTCCAAAGATGGTTTGTATTGGAATTAATTTCAGCCGGTAAACTTTCGATTTGGTGAGTCCATGGTGGCCTCCCTTCCTGTACAGCCAGCACATCTTGTTTTTGCTCCTCCATCTTTAATGCACAAACCTGTACCTGTTCAGAAAAATCACACAAACAAACCTCCACCGAATCTTCTTCATACTCATGAGGGTCATACTCGTCAAATTCATCTGCCATAAAACACTCATCATCATCATCAAAATAAGATTTGTTAGCAAACACATTTAAACTCATTTGGCGTTTACCAAATGCCATTTGTACTGTACCATTCCTGCAATCAATTCGTGCATGAGCCGTGTTCAAAAATGGTCGTCCCAAAATAACATTTGGGCTGTGGTTTGAACCAACCGAAGCATAATCCAAAACCAAAAAGTCAACGGGATAATAAAACTCCTTAACCTGTACAATCACATCCCGCACAATCCCCCTAGGAAGTTTATGAGACAAATCGGCTAACACCACTGTTGTCTCCACCCGTTTTAATGGACCAAAATCGTATTGGTCATATAAACTTCCCGGGAGGATACTCACCCCGGCTCCCAGATCCAATAACGCCTTAGACATTTTGAAATCACCCACCTGGATATCTATCAATGGTGCTCCCGGATCTCGGAGCTTGAGTGGGAGGGTTCCCTCCACAACTGTACTCACCCTTGCAGTTAGTTTAACCCGTTTAGGCACCCTTTTCCTTCTTTTAATTGTACACAATTCTTTTAAAAATTTTGCATAAGCTGGAATTTTCTGAATTGCCTCAATTAATGGAATGTTAACTTTGACTTGTTTGAAAACTTCCATTATGTCATCTTTTTCCAATGATGAATGTGAGATCACACTCTTTTTACCCGGGTCAACCAAAGCCGACGGAAATGGTATTTGGCTTTGGTCCACCTCTTTATCATTTTGAATCACATTTTCTTTGGCAACAGGTGTTTCAACAACTTTCTTATTTGCATTTTTGTTCAAAACATTTTCTTGAAGACTTTGGTCTTCCTCATCACTTTCTAACCCGGTAATATCCTCAACCACCTCATCAATTAAAACCGGAGAATGTGGTGTTTTATATTCTTTACCACTTCTCAACACACTAACATGATTAATAGGAACATTACGAGAAGAACTGTGAGAGGGATTTACCTTTGTGTCACTAGGAAGTTGACCTTTGTTTTTCTTGAGATTTGCCACATCCGTTGCAAGTTGACCCATTTGATTAGTTAACGATTGAATGGCCTTGTCTCGAATTTCATCTTTCTGAGCTCTAGCATCATCCAATTGATTCCTCTTTTGCATCTCCTGTTGCATGGACTTTAGCATCTCCATCACTTCATTGCCACCACTTGATGAAGATTGATTTGCTTCATTTCCTTGGTTATTTCCCGACGGTTGAAAAGGCTTTTGATATCCTTGATTGTTTCCTCCTCTAAAATTTCCTTGATAATTTTGGTATTGTTGACGAGGAACAAAATTACCTTGAGGCTTTCCTTGGAAATTTGGGTTAGATTGATTGGCCGGATTCCCATAACTAAAGTTCGGATGATTCCTCAAACCCAGATGATAGGTATTTGAATTCATGTTGTAGTTTCTTCCACCAAACCCTTGACCTTGAATAGCATTCACTTCCTCCACTTGTTCAAAAGTTACCGTGCAAGAATCCATAGTATGTCCCAACTCATTGCAATTTGTACAAACATTATAAACTTGATTTGTAGCTTGTACATTACCATCATCCACCACATGAACTGGAGCTCGTGTAATGACCGGTCGTGCTCGTCTTGATGATTGAGCCTTCCTCTTTGATGTAACCGCCATTTGTTCCAAAAATGCCCAATCGTCCTGCTCATAATTTGTACCAAATGTACCATTGGTGATAGACATTAAATCCCGGGCATCTTCAGAATGAAGCCCCTCATGAAAAGCATTCAACAACTCCCATAACTCAATTCCGTGATGAGGACAATTCTTGATCATCATGTTAAACCGCTCGAATGCCTCATGGAACATTTCACCTTGCTGTTGTTGGAAGCTTCTCAAGCTTCTCCTAGCATCATTAGTCTTTTGAGCTGTGAAAAACTCTTCCAAAAACCTTTGTTGCATTTCAGCCCATGTATAAATTGAAGCGGATGGCAAAGTGTAGAACCATCTCTTTGCCTTATCCTCCAATGAAAACTGAAACAATACCAACTTGACATCATCCGCAGAAAATCCTTGACCACCAATTGTGTTACAAATTGAATCATAAGCTTCCAAATGGAAATAGGGTTCTTCCGTTGCTAACCCTTTGTACTTTGGCAAACTTTGAAGTGAATTTGTTCGGACTTCAAAAGTTCTCCCTTGATTGTTTTGAGGAATAACCACTGGTGATGGATTATTTGTGATGATTGGACGAAAGTGTGCCTCTATACCCCTAGCAGCATCCCAATTATGCCTTCGTGGAACACCCAACCTAACTCTTGGTCGCTGAGGACCCATTGGTCTTTGAACTTGTGGTCCTTGAGGCATAAATTGCTGAAATGGTGGTTGAAAGTTTGCTCCCCCATGTTGTGGAAAAATCTGCTCTTGAAACTGTGGCCCATGTGGCCTCACTTGGGGTTGCATGTGTTGTGGTATAACTGGTTGCTGCACCACTTGTGGTTGTAATCTCCAATATCCTTGTATAGCTTGTCCTTGGCTATAAACATAATTTCCTTGATCAGCATCTGCTTCATACGTGTACCCTTCTTCTTCATATCTCCTAAATTCATCACCATAACCACCATCAACACCAGCTCGTCCTACTCTCGATGTTTGTACAACTTGAGGTTGTTGATCTTGTGTATCCGTTTGCATTTGAGAGGTAGAGGAAGTATGAAATATGGATGGGTTGGATTGATATGGTTGTGATGTTGGAACTGGTCTAGATGATGATGCTTGACCGGTTGTTGGGAAGAAATATGAAAAGGGTGGAATAGGTGCTGATGGGTCAAAGCTAAAAGAAGGTTCGGTTTGGGTACTTGTAGGTAATGAGGTATGGTTGGTTTAGGTTCAGGCGGTAATGTAGGATTTGGTAAAAGCTCGGATGGTGTCGTTTGACCCGTAGTAGGAGATGGTGAAGGCGGATCCATTGTATTTAGTGATGTAACGGGTGATGTAGGTGCTATTGGTGAACTGCTGATTTTATTTTGTCGATGTAATACTCTGTTTCTACGAGCTGCTCGTTCAATTTCTGGATCAAACACTAATGGTGATGATGAGCTTGAATTCCTAGTATGCATACACCTGAAACAAAACCTGCACACTACACACAACCAGCGTAACACAGAAATAACAAAACAAAACTAATAAGCAAACAAAACCAAATACTACTAATTAGCTAGTGGTAAGTGGGTATCGAACACAGGGAGTTTGTGGAATATGTGTTAACTTAATTCAAATTGCAATTAACTAGGTTTAACTAAAATGATAAATAAGTAAGGTTCAGTAATTTGTTGATTTGTGAAATTGGCTTAAAACTAGAAATGAAAGTGAATTGATTTGTATATAAATCAGTAATGATAAATATGTTTCCCTTTGGTATCCGGATTTTAACAAATGATGATATTGATGTTAATTGGGAAGAACCACATAGACATGGTTCATGAGTGTGTGCTTATATGTGATCAAAGAGGACTAAGTACTTGTGTTAGCAAGGTTATCTCTCGATAATCAGTATTATTCTTGAATTACGCAACCCTTCCACTAAATCAAGATTTGCCTATGGCATCAAGAACGTATGGTTAAAGTTAAGCAATCCATGAATGACCTATTACACATAATACACAATCACCATGACAAAACAATCACAAGATTAATTTCATCATCCCATAAATATAAAAACACCAACATGATCAAAGTTTAAATCCTTCAAACCAAAAGGAAACACACAAGAAACTAGCCACTCATAGTTTTATACATGAACACAAGATTCAAAAGACAATTCATAACAATCAAACTAAAATAACAAGGATCAAATTACCACAATATCTTGTTCTTCAACACAACTTAAAAGGATCAACAAAAGCTTATCCAAAGAGAAACTTCAAATCTTCATCTCCCGAAGGTGTTTTGGTTCCAAGAGAATGATAATGATTCCATCCCATGTTTTTCCAATCATTTTAAACAAAACAAAACCCCAAAAGTTCCATCTTTTTCTGCCAACAATCGTCACAATTCCATATATCCCTCAAAAGCACTCCACTTGTAATTTAAATATGTGAACCCACTTGCCAGGAAATCACCTCTACCGTAACTTACGGTAGCTACCGTAAGTTACGGTAGACACAAAGATGATACGGTGGAAACTTTCTGCTATACGGTGGAAATTATGAAGGTTTAGGGCCACCGTAATTTACGGTGGCTACCGTAAATTACAGTAGACCCCCATTTTTCTTGTTTTGTTCCTTCTTCCATCCTTTCTTGCTCCATCCCGTCGTGGTCCGTCCAAAGCTGCATTCTCTCCGTATTAAGCTCCATAATGTGCCTGAAACAAAAGCAACTGCAGTTATCTAATTCAAGATAGTTACATGATTAAAAGAGAGAATGTTACGCGTTTTAACATCATAAAGGGTTGTTCTTTGAACCACCCGTCAGATAGTAGCGATCCGGGAAGCAAAGCACAAAAGGAAAGTGGAGCGATATTATAATTCTCGAGTGAAAAAGAAGACCTTTAAAGAGGGTGATTATGTGTTAAGAAGCAACTAGGCAAGTAGATTGAGGATCAAGGGAAGCTTGGACCACGCTGGGAAGGTATTACCAAGTAATCAAGGCAAGCGAAATGGTTCCTACAAACTCAGTCTTCTAGATGGTACACCTATCCTGAGAACCTGGAATGGAGCCCAGCTCCAATTCAAACGTTTGATGTAATTCAATTTTCTTGAAAGAAGGTACGCGTGAGCACCAGAATTTACATCTACCTCATTAGTCTAACATTTATGTTAAATACACACAACATATACAATATTAAAAACCATAATGAATGAATAAAACAAGGGCAAATAACCAAGCCTGGATGTAAGACATAACTTAACTAAATTTGAGTTATTACAAGCAAGTAACCAAGCCTGGATGTAAGACATAACTCAACTCAATTGGAATTATTACAGGCAAGTAACCAAGCCCCGATGTAAGACATAACTCAACTAAATTCGTGTTATTACAAGCAAGTAATCAAGCCTAGATGTAAGACATAACTCAACCAAATTTGAGTTATTACAGGAAAGTAACCAAGCCTAGATGTAAGACATAACTCAACTAAATTCGAGTTATTACAGGCAAGTAACCATGCTTGGATGTAAAATATAACTCAACCAAATTTGAGTTATTCCAGGCAAGTAAACAAGCCTGGTTGAAAAAATATAACTCAACCAAATTTGAGTTATTACAGGCAAGTAACCAAGCCTGGTTGAAAAAATATAACTCAACCAAATTTGAGTTATTGTAGTCACATAATCAAGCCCGAATGTAAAGAGATAACCCGATCCCACTTGGGCTACAGTAAACTAGTATCCATGTTTGTATAGCTCGATCGCATTTGAATAGTTTTCAGGCAACACAACCAAGCCTATACACGTGCACGGTGACTCAATAACATTCAAGTAAAATCTAAGTCGCTAACCAAGCTTGAGTAAGACTACACAAACAGATTAAACACATTTAGGCTAATTACCATTTCAAGCAGTTGAAGGTTTTTATATGTTTTGAGCTAATTCTCAGTTGTACTTAACATGGCTCCTACAATGTATAAAACCAAACCCAAGCAAGACACCAGGCGTTGCACAATAGTCGTACCAGATGTATGTAAAAAATACATAAGCCGCGGCCAGGCAAGTTTGTACAAGCCGTGATAGAGTCGACACGCGCTAATTATTCAAGAAACACGATGCGTAAGTAAAATAAGCAATTATCCATAATAGGTCTAACATAAATAATAAATGCTTATAACAACATGAAAACCAAATAGTCAAGATACAAAAACATAATCAAAAGAGTTATCAAAACAAAGTATGAGCTCAGGTCCTAGCAAGAGCAACAAAAGCCTTGACATCTCCATTACTAGAGTCAGACATATAAGCAAAGGTCTTGCTTACTTGAAAGGTGGCATTGTCAAAGTGATCAGAACTGATATAAAGCTTATAAAGCTTATTCAAGGCATCTCTGTCATAATTTTTCATATCTTCAGGTCTTTTACGCTCACCAACAAGACGCATACCATCGATTGAACTAGCATTATACCCTACTTTATAAGAAAGGGGGTGGATGTTTACGAACCTTCTTAAAAGATTGGCTAAAACCCACGGATATTATCCATTTTTATCCGCTTCAAGGCGCGAAATAACCGCCTCAAGCTCAGAAATGCGACTCTTTGGAGAAGTTTTTTAAGCTCGGTGTTATGACATTTAACCATAACAGACTCAATAAATAAACTTTCCCAGAGCTCTTCAAGACCCTTTTATAGCCTCGTCCTTATCATGATTGACCGAGGAGCAGCGGGCAACAAGTGAAGCATTCTCACTCTTCATGCTTGAAATCTGTCTCCTCAGATCACGAGATTCTCACACTCTCAAGCCAGCGATCATGAACGTCAACAAACGACAAAAAACCATTCACAATGGTAGAACATCCCAAATCATATAATTGTCTCTTACTTAAATTTTCAAGTTTTAAAGCCTTGACGAGGGGACAAACCAAACATATAAACTCCTTGCATAACTCAGTAGTATCGAGGTGAGTACCGTTAATCAATTCACAACCCAACACAAAATTTTCACTCAAGTCCAGTTCACTTCCTTCTAGAATCACCCTGAGAACCAACTCAGTAGTATCAACTCAGTAGTATCGAGGTGAGTACCGTTAATCAATTCACAACCCAACACAAAATTTTCACTCAAGTCCAGTTCACTTCCTTCTAGAATCACCCTGAGAACCAACCCCGCTTTTACGATTTGTTGAGTCAACCCCAACAGAATGATCATGTGATTCGGTGAATGTATCATCGGCAAAGCTCTCAAAAGGAACACCAGGAGCCGTGGCCAAGGCGCCATCAGCCTCGAAAGCTGTGGACGGACCAATATGTTTCTGTTTTAGACCGGTGCGCCCAATCCTCTCTTTTGGCTAACCACCTTCGATTGCTTTGAATAAGCTAGGTCATGGTTCCCTAAAACATGACGTTTACCAGAGGAAAAAGGTAAAGATTCCCCAAGTTGAACAACAAACGAAGCTGTATTCTCTAAGATAGGAGTCTTACCAGGTTGAATAACAGGCCTAAGATCACGTTCAATGTCGTATCGATGAATGAAATTATTCACGTAATCTTGAGTGGCAACTAATTTTTGGTGCTAAACTCCATAAGGAAAATAAGAAAGGGTAAGAAAACTAACCAGGGAAGGAGATGAGCTCCTTAGGAAAGAACCTTCGGAGAAAAGAAGAAATTTCAAGAACCCTAGAGAAATGAACAAGGAAAAGTATTGGTAAAATATTTAAAGAAGAAAAGGGGGAACTCGATCGGCCCAGGGAAAACAGATTAGTTGGGCTGTAACTCTATGACCATTTCGAATTAATAAAGATAGCTAAAATCAAGTACTGCAACCTAGAGGTGCACAAACCGGTTTTTTTTGAACCCGGGTCGGGTTGGATCCGGTTCGGGTTTGGTCAACCTTTTCAAGACCGGTTTTTGACCAAGAACCGGTTCGGGTCGGAACCGATTTTCAACCCCATCAAACCCAACCCGGTTGGAACCGGTTCGGGTTGGAACCGAACCGGGTCGGGTCCAAGAACCGGTTTGGAAAACCCGGTTTTTTTTTTTTTTTTTTTTACCTACTATTTAAATTATATACAAATTAATTACAAATTTTGATTAATTAAAAATTATTAGAGTAGATTAATTATATACGATTGTACGCGTTTTTATTTTCATTTTAATAAGTAAACAATTAAAACGCAATATACATATTACGTTTAAAACGCGTTTTTATTCATTACGAAAAATAAACAATAAAAATTACATTAAAATTAAACCAAAGAAAACAAAATATACATATTACGAATACAAGTTTGTCTAATTTAATCGTCTTCGTCGGTTTGTGTGCCAATGCGTTGAGACAAATCATAAGCGAGTTCTTCGTCGGATAGCGGTGAGGATCGTCCGGTTTGTACCTCGTGCTCGTGTATTTCTTCTTCAATCGGTGTTTCTTCTTCAAGGTTTGATATGTGTTGTCTTCGTTCGGCCGCATCTAAGTGGTCCTTTAAACAAATACACATCTCTAGCGATGTTGGAGTTAACCTTGTTCTTCTAATCGATAAAACCCTGCCACTAACAGAAAATGCAGACTCCGAAGCTACCGTGGAAGCTTGGACGGTTAGTAAATCACGTGCCATGGCGGCTAGGACCGGAAATTGTGATTCCTTTCCTTTCCACCATGTCAGAATATCAAATTTCAAAAATTCATCGGGAGACATAGTGGCTAAAAAATCGGTTCCCATATATCTCCCGAGTTCGCTACTTGGGGTGTTACCCCTTTGACGTTTACTGTTTTCATTTCTCAAAGTATTGTATAAACTAATCATCGGGTCTCTACTTGAGCTCGACGAACTCGATTCCACGTTCGATGGTCGGTGGATGTTTGATGTTGCACCATATTTTTCAACATAAACATTAAACAATTTTTTAAAAGTTTCATTAAATATTTGTTTTGTATTAACATTAAAAAATGGATCAAAATCATGTAAATCTAAATCATAAGTTATCTCATCTATTAAAGTTTCTACCCCCGAAACATTTAAACACGGGTCGAGTGCGGCGGAACACGTAAAAACCGGGGGTAGTTCAATGAAATATTTTTTAAATTTTTCTTTCATCGGCGCTACCATTGCTGAAAACATTTCGTTTCTTTCTTCATATTCACTTAATTTATGGGTCATTAAATAAATTTGATGAAGCGTTAGACAACTTGTCGGATAATAAACCCCCGACAATTTTGTAGTTGCGTTTTTAAAAAGCTCTAAAATTGAGTTATTTCTTGAATATATTCCCAACCCTCTAACGGAAACGGAACAACCCGACCCCGCATCGCAAGACCATCGTGGAAAACATGAAGCGTTTCTTTTTGACGTAAAGCACTATTAAACATTTTCCAAGTAGAATTCCATCTAGTCGGGACATCCCAATTTGGTCCTAAACAAATGGAATTCGTATCGTGACACATTTTTCTATAATTAACATACCTTTTTCTACTAGTTTTAAAAACGTCACGTAACATGTTTTTGAAAGACGTTTTAAAATCTTCCACTTCAGGAACGCCAAGACCATCTTGCACAACTAAATTAATAATATGTGCAACACATCTTGAATGAAAAAATACGCCGTCACAAACCGGTTTATATTTTATTTTCAATTTTTCAACGGCGGATGTGTTGTTCGAGGTGTTATCAAATGACATTGAAAAAATTTTGTTTTCTAATTTATACGTTTTGATTAAATAGTCTAAAATTTGAAAAAGATTATCACCGGTATGCGGATATCCAAATAATTCAAACGCAATCGTACGTTTCATCATTTGCCACGAACATGGATCTATACAATGGGCCGTGACGCAAAGGTACGATTCCGGTAAACCGTGTGGGGCGGACCAAACGTCGGTAGTTAAGTTCACACCGGTTTGTAAATTTTCAAATAAAACCTTTAAATCATTTTTTGCTTGTTTCCAAAGATTTAAACAATCTCGTCTAAAAGTGGTGCGACTTACGTGAGTGTAGCGTGGTTGAAGAGTTTCTTGAATCAATTTTGTTAACCGAGGGTTGTCGAAGTGATCGAACGGTAATCCTTCTTGAATTACAAACTTTGCCATTCTATCTCGAACCATATCTACGTTGAAGTTCCATAAACCACCATCGTTTCCGATTGATGTTTGCCCTTGACTCGATGTACTTTTCAAAGACTTGCACCATTTGGTCATATGATTTCTCAAAGTCGAGTTTGAATTCGACTTGAAAAACGAACCACAAGCCTTGCATCGAGCTTTATGTTGACCATTCGACATTTCGCATAAGTCGAAATTACACCAAATCTCTTGGTTTCTCGTTGTTGAAAGAATTCTAACAACGGTAGCGGCACTTGAGGATCCACCGGTTGGAACCGAAGATTCAGAAGCCATAATTCAAGATATTGAGAGAGTAGAAAGTTGAGAGTGAGGAGCGTTTTTGCGTTTTTTAAGCACGTTTTCGAACGTTTTTGAAGTTTTGAGTGTTGTGACTAAACCATTACATCCACTACCTATTTATACTATCATATAAGGGCAAAATGGTCCAAAAAATGTTGAAAAAACGGTCAAAAACGAGCTTATAACGCTATATAGCCGTTTTAAAACGGTCAAAAAAAACGGTAAGAACTGGGTTGGAACCGGGTTTTTGAACCGATTTCCAAACCGTGTTGGATCAAAACCGGTTCCAAACCGGTTTGGGTTAAAAATTTCAAAACCGGTCCCGAACCGGTGGGTTTTTTTCGGGTTGGAACCGGTTTGGGGTATTTCCGGGTTCAAACCGGGTCGGGTCCGGTTCGGGTCTTCTGGTCGGGTCGGGGAACCGGTTTCGGTGTGCACCACTAGAGGGAAGTTGGGTAGGTGTAGATTTCAATGAATAAGAATATAAAGTATGCGTTTTGCAATCAAGCACCTCGACACGCGCTAATTATTCAAGAAACACGATGCGTAAGTAAAATAAGCAATTATCCATAATAGGTCTAACATAAATAATAAATGCTTATAACAACATGAAAACCAAATAGTCAAGATACAAAAACATAATCAAAAGAGTTATCAAAACAAAGTATGAGCTCAGGTCCTAGCAAGAGCAACAAAAGCCTTGACATCTCCATTACTAGAGTCAGACATATAAGCAAAGGTCTTGCTTACTTGAAAGGTGGCATTGTCAAAGTGATCAGAACTGATATAAAGCTTATAAAGCTTATTCAAGGCATCTCTGTCATAATTTTTCATATCTTCAAGTCTTTTACGCTCACCAACAAGACGCATACCATCGATTGAACTAGCATTATACCCTACTTTATAAGAAAGGGGGTGGATGTTTACGAACCTTCTTAAAAGATTGGCTAAAACCCACGGATATTATCCATTTTTATCCGCTTCAAGGCGCGAAATAACCGCCTCAAGCTCAGAAATGCGACTCTTTGGAGAAGTTGTTTAAGCTCGGTGTTATGACATTTAACCATAACAGACTCAATAAATAAACTTTCCCAGAGCTCTTCAAGACCCTTTATAGCTTCGTCCTTATCATGATTGACCGAGGAGCAGCGGGCAACAAGTGAAGCATTCTCACTCTTCATGCTTGAAATCTGTCTCCTCAGATCATGAGATTCTCACACTCTCAAGCCAGCGATCATGAACGTCAACAAACGACAAAAAACCATTCACAATGGTAGAACATCCCAAATCATATAATTGTCTCTTACTTAACTTTTCAAGTTTTAAAGCCTCGACGAGGGGACAAACCAAACATATAAACTCCTTGCATAACTCAGTAGTATCGAGGTGAGTAACGTTAATCAATTCACAACCCAACACAAAATTTTCACTCAAGTCCAGTTCACTTCCTTCTAGAATCACCCTGAGAACCAACCCCGCTTTTACGATTTGTTGAGTCAACCCCAACAGAATGATCATGTGATTCGGTGAATGTATCATCGGCAAAGCTCTCAAAGGAACACCAGGAGCCGTGGCCAAGGCGCCATCAGCCTCGAAAGCTGTGGACGGACCAATATGTTTCTGTTTTAGACCGGGTGCGCCCAATCCTCTCTTTTGGCTAACCACCTTCGATTGCTTTGAATAAGCTAGGTCATGGTTCCCTAAAACATGACGTTTACCAGAGGAAAAAAGTAAAGATTCCCCAAGTTGAACAACAAACGAAGCTGTATTCTCTAAGATAGGAGTCTTACCAGGTTGAATAACAGGCCTAAGATCACGTTCAATGTCGTATCGATGAATGAAATTATTCACGTAATCTTGAGTGGCAACTAATTTTTGGTGCTAAACTCCATAAGGAAATAAGAAAGGGTAAGAAAACTAACCAGGGAAGGAGATGAGCTCCTTAGCAATATTCTCAGAACCGGATCGGACGTCGAACCGGACGGCTTACTGGTTTGGTGGTCGGACCGGTCGGACCGGTCGGACCGGATGGACCGGATTTAACTATATTTTTTAATTATATTTATATATGTAATTAAATATAAGTAATTTATATATGATTTATACATATATTTTATAGTTATATATAAAACTTAACTATATTTGTATATACAAAGTACTAATTTATGGTTTAACACCCCGTTTTTACCCACTAAAATCAAAAAAAAAAATCAAAATCCGGTCGGAACCGAACCGGTTCGCCGGTCCAACCGCCGACTCGGTTCGAACCGGCCGGTTCAATGCTCCAAAAACGAACCACTATCGACCGGACCGGACAGGCCACCGAATCCCGGTCGGACCGGCCGGTCCGATCCGGTCCTAACAACATTGCTTCTTAGGAAAGAACCTTCGGAGAAAAGAAGAAATTTCAAGAACCCTAGAGAAATGAACAAGGAAAAGTATTGGTAAAATATTTAAAGAAGAAAAGGGGGAACTCGATCGGCCCAGGGAAAACAGATTAGTTGGGCTGTAACTCTATGACCATTTCGAATTAATAAAGATAGCTAAAATCAAGTACTGCAACCTAGGGGACTCTAGCTGAAGACTTTTCGACTGAAAGAAAGATGAAACAATAGAAAAGAAAAATGACTAACAAGACAGGGAACAAAACCAAAAAGACAAACATGACCAAAAAGAAAAAATCAATCACTAGAAAATTAATAATCTAAAATCCTAAAATAATCATGAGTATTGGACTGGGGGACATGATAGGGTGTCATCCCAAAAGACATAGTACGTTGGTAGGCCGCAGCTCGAATCACACCAGGCCGCGGCTTAAAAGAACTCGACCTCAGCTAAAGGACCATCTAACCCATGACGTAAAGGTAGAAATATAACAAAAGACCTTTGTCACATTTTTATAAGAAGCCACCATCACCCAAGCCGCGACTGGCATAGGGAAACACCTACACATCACGGCTAAACAGACCTCGACCTCCAACACTTAGAAACTTGAACGAGGCATTAACAAATGAAGGCAAATAAGAAGCTTAGCAATGAAGGGAAACCGTTCATTGGATAAAAGAGAATATGTTCAGGCCATAAAAGGACAAAAGATAAAATGTTAAAGATGTTCAAAGGATAATGACACCACTAGAAAGAAGTCAGTTGGAAGAAGAGTCGATAATCAACTATAAGAGACAAGAGGATTAAAAGCCTTCTAGAAACCCTTTGCATGTAACAGGTATAAAATCTCCCAACATACGTAGATTGCTCGGATAGTTGACTACATGTTAATTAAAATAGATTGGATACTCAAAATCTTGCTGCAAGAAACACTATGCAAACTTTAAACACCAAATAATGGCAGGTAGAAAAATACAACTTTCATCTTCTTATTCAATCTCTATAATATCACCTTGTTTTCATATACACTCTCAATTCCAAGACAAAACCTTGACTCGAGCCCATAAACTAATTATACCCTTAACCACACTCATAATCACAAATCCGCACTGCTTAGCAATCTTGATCCCTTGGTTAGGATTCGTGTAGCAATAGAGAGTAACTTGTTTTTCAAAACCTGAAGTTTCATAGTCATTCTTTTTAGAAAACAAAATTGCAAGGACTTCCCAAGCTTCTTTAGGTGTTTCAAGATCATGTAAATGATACAACAGTTCTTCCTTAATCCTTTGCTTTAACACAAACATAGCTTTCCCAGCCTTCACCTTCTATTTGTTGATCGCTCCGTTAACATCATTTCACCTTGAACAACTTTCCACAAATCCTGCCATTGCAGATAGTATGAACTCATACATGTGGACTGGGTGTTGTAATTTGTGGTGTTAGTTTCTTAATGCCGCCAATGAGATGGAAATCAGCCATGCTTGCTTTGTTCCTTCTGACTTTTGCAAACGGTTTCTTCTTGCTGGTCAAACAAACAAAACAAACAAACAAACAAACCCAGTATATCCCACTCAAGAGCAGGGTCTGGGGGTAGGTGGTGGCAAGTCTTTCCTCTAGCCAGATAGTTAGAGAGACCGCTTCCAGAGAGACCCCCGGCTCGATAACAAAAGCAATAAAGCTAGCAAATCAACATATAATCAAACATATGATATAAGCTATATGATACCTGGTACCGCACCCATCATACAGCAAACATAAAATATCATCAAAAAGAAATATAAAATGAACAAGCATGCATCAGGGAAGCAGTAAGTTTTCCCTAAAAATGTCGAAGTGTACTACATACACATCAGGCCCCGTAACAAGTAATCAAAGTCCCTTCTATCCTCGATCATGTGCTCAGAGAGGTGCAAGTGTACCATATCTCGCCTAATTATCTCTTCCCAAGTCAACCTAGGTCTTCCTCTACTCTTCCTACCCTCTATGACGATGTTCTCCATTGCTCTGACCGGTGCTGTCATTGGTCTCCTCTTGACATGTCCATACCACCATAATCTTCCCTCTCGTATTTTATCTGCAATACAAGCCACTTCTAACTTCTGTCGAAACACTTCGTTTCTTATCCGATCCAGTCTTGTATGGCCACACATCCACCTTAGCATTCGCATTTCCGCAACCTCTATTTGTTTCTCGTGCGATTTCTTTATGGCCCAGTAGTCTGTTCCATATAGCATAGCTGGGCGTACCGCGACTCTGTATAGTTTTCCCTTAAGTTTTGCTGGAAACCTCTTATCACATAAGATCCCTGATGCTGCTCTCCACTTGCACCATCCTTCTTGGACACGGTGAGCTACATCGCTGTGTATCTCTCCGTCCTCCTGCAGGTACGAGCCCAGGTATTTGAACCTAGATGTCCGTGGGATCGGCATACCCTGGATACTGATTTGGGTGTCCTCTTCCTCGTCGCCACCAAAGTTACAATGCATGTATTCCGTCTTAAAGTGACTTATCGTTAATCCTCTGTTCTCCAGCGTTGCTCTCCACTGCTCTAGCTTGTCGTTAAGCATCATTTTAAATTCTGATATTAAGACAATATCATCCGCAAAAAGCATGCACCACGGGACTGACTGTTGTATAGACTTAGTCATCTCATCCAACACTAGTGCGAAGAGAAATGGGCTCAATGCCGATCCTTGGTGGAGTCCCACTTCCACTGAGAATGAGTCTGTGTCTCCTACCGGTGCTTGCACACGCGTTTTTTCCCCGTCATACATATCCTTAATTAATTTGATATACCTCTCTGGTACCCCTCTAAGTCGTAGAGTTTCCCAAATTAATTGTCGCGGTACACTGTCATAGGCCTTTTCTAGGTCGATGAATACCATATGGAGGTCCCTTTTCTTTTCTCTGTATTTCTCCATTATCCTTCTTATGACGTGTATGGCTTCTGTCGTAGAGCGTCCTGGCATAAACCCAAATTGGTTTATTGCTATCTGGGTTTCCCGTCTAATTCTAGTGTCAATAACTCTTTCTCATAGTTTCATCGTGTGACTCAATAGCTTTATTCCCCTGTAGTTTTCGCAACCTTGGATATCTCCTTTTTTCTTATATATGGGGACTATGACACTGGTTCTCCACTGGTCTGGCATCTTCCCTGTCTTAAAGATAGTGTTGAATAGATCTGTTAGCCATTTGAGACCCTCATCACCCAGGCATTTCCACGCTTCAATCGGTATGTCGTCTGGCCCCACCGCTTTAGCCCTTCCCATTTTCTTCATAGCTCTTGTAACTTCGTCAACTGTGATGCTTCTACAATAGCATTGGTTTTGTTGTGTTGTTTGAGTTGTTCCATGTACCTCAGTTTGTTGATTTTGATTCCTATTGTTAAATAGGTTATCGAAGTAAGCTTTCCATCTCACCTTGATATCTTTCTCCTTCACCAAAACCTTTCCATCGGCAGCCTTTATGAACTTGACCATTCTCAGGTCCTGTCTTCTTCTTTCTCTTGCCTTGGCTATCTTAAACATGTCATGCTCTCCTTCTTTCGTCTCTAATCGCTTATACATCGTTTCATACGCCGTGTTCTTTGCCTCTGACACCGATTTTTTCGCTTGTCTCTTAGCCTCCTTGTACTTTTGTTTTATCTCCGCGTGTTCTTCGTCATTGTTACAGCGTATGAGCTCTCTAAAACTTTGTTGTTTGATACGTATCTTCTCCTGTACATTTTCGTTCCACCACCATGATTCCTTATGACCAACTGTCCTTTTTGTTGTGACTCCAAGCGTTTCTTTAGCTGCTTGGATGAGCCTATTTGCCATAACCTACCACTTTTGGTTTGCATCTTTCTGTGGCCCATTTTGGTTCATTTGTATGACTTTATCTCTAAAAATGGTAATCTTTTCGTCTTTGAGCTGGCCCCATCTGATCTTGGGTGTAACTCTCTTGTTCCGTTGGGCAATTGGCCTCTTGACGCGTATATCCGCCACCAACATATGGTGTTGCGTCACAACTGTCTCTCCCGGGATTGCTTTACAGTCTTTCCACGAGCTATGATCTTCTCTCCTCGTCAATAAATAGTTTATCTGCGTGTGTCTCCCGCCGCTGCTAAACGTGATTAGATGCGATTCTCTTTTCTTAAAGAACGAATTTATGATGCCTAAGTCATGTGCTACTGCGAATTGAAGAAGCTCCCTACCGCCGTCATTCCTAAGACCATACCCGTAGCCTCCGTGCACCAGTTGAAAATGCTCATTATCCTTTCCGATATGTCCATTAAAATCTCCTCCTATGTATAACTTTTCTTCTCTAGGTATGTCACCCATAACGTGGTCTAAACTCTCCCAGAACGTTTTTCTTTCCGTTTCCCCTAGTCCAACATGTGGTGCATACGCACTAACTACCGTCACTTCCTCATCTCCTATTACTATTCTTAAAACATAATTCTATCATTGTATCTTCTCACCTCCACTATATTATCTTGGAGTTCCTTAGCAACTAGAAAACCTACTCCGTTTTTAGCTCCATCAGACCCTGAATACCATAGTTTATAACTATTGCACTCTTTTGCTCTCCCACCTCGCCATCTAGTCTCCTGCAGGCATACTATGTGAACCCTACGTTTCTTCAGCACATCAATTAACTCTAGTAACTTACTAGTTAAGGTTCTTACATTCCACGATGCCACTCTTAATCTACAACCTTATTCCCTGTTTTGGCATCTCTCCTGGTGCTTTAATACCACTTGTTAAATTAGACCACAGGTGAATCAAGAGTTTACATCACAACTATCTTTGCTAGCTTGCTCTGAACCTAAAGAATAAAGCTACTGCTTTTGATATTGATGAATAATAATAAAAGCTTTCAATTGCAAAGAAAAACTTACATATGAAATCAAGTCCTATGCTTTTATATATACCCTTACAAGAGATAATCCTTATTGAATACTACTATCTTAATTTAAAATTCAAATAACTAAATAATAATATGAAAACTGTTATAAATGCATATTACTTTAGGCGCAACCTGATATTTATGGGCTTTGGGTTTGAGATAATGTATAAATATGTTGTTTGTATTGTATGTGATAATCCTAATGAATAATTCAGTTTTCACTCAGTTCTTTCTCTTTTAATTACTCTGATTTATAATAAAAAATATTAAAGATAATTATCTAGCTTTTGATAATTATAAATGAATTATTATCTCTTTAGATCTTCTCAACCGAACCACCCTAAAATTTAGCTAACGTCGCATAAGCTTCAATACGTCTTGGGAAAATGTTGTTTTAGCATTTTTGTATAGACACCTATGTAGAAAAAACATTTATTACTTTACTAAAACCCAAATGTTGTATTCTTGCAGTTATGGGCTTGAAAATACTCTCTTGCATGGCTCCTAATCTATTATCTAAAATAAAAGAAAGTTTTTGAGATGTCACACGTCAATATATTAAGTATTCTTATTTTTATTTTCTCGTATCTCTCTTCTAATAAATAATAGTAGTGTATATAGTAATTATATTATATTATTTAAAACATTTTTAAATTAAAAAATAGATATCATAAAAATTTTAAAAACTTGATATTATAATGAAAAATACACTTTAAAAATATATGACACAAAATTTTTAAAAAATACGAAGTATTTAATACCATTTTTTCTAAATTTCATAAGATAATTATTTTTTCAAAAAAATTAAAAAAAGACCAGAATGTTTAAGAAAACAATTAAAAAAACAATATTATAAAATAAAATTTTAAAATGATATTATTGTTGTTTTTTACTTGAGCTACTTATTTATTTCTAACTCAATCATATCCTATTTACAAATATCATTTATAATTTTTAAAATTTTATTACAAATTATTTCATATATTATTTAATCAACTCGTGTATTACACGTGATGCCATACTAGTATAAGATAAACAACACATGTTATTTTATAAATAACACATGACATATATAATTAACGGGGTCAATTTTTTATAATATGTTTTTTTTTTAATTGTTTTTATAATGAAAATGTAATCTTAACTACGCCAAGTCGCTAACACATCTTCGCAAGTGTTAAGCACATATCAATCTCAATCAATTACATTCTTTAACCAATTAAGACGATACTAATTAAAATTGTATATTAACATAACGTTTTTATGATATATTTTTCTAATATGACTGATTATATTTTTATTATATATGTGTAACTAGAAGCCTTATGATCGTATTTTTAATCAACTACCAGAATTTGTATAGGTGCCAAAGGCGTTGGTCAGTTGGAGGCGTGAGACACATCATATTTTAAGACATTAATGTTGAAGATCATTCCTAAGGTTCAAAGACAGCATATATAGCTCTTTTTCAGTGATCAATCCTTACGATTGTACTAATCACCGGAGACAAGCGTATACTAATCACGTGGACAAATCAAAAGATGAAGAGATGAACGTCAAATCTATATTTTATCATGGTTATCTTGATATCCATGATATGATACGCTGTTGTATACACTGTAAATGAAGACTACTCCAGTACGTACTCCTATTGCTATAGCTGGTTTATTGTATTATTTAAGCTATATATGTATAGTATATTGTCTTGGTTATTATTATAATTCTATAGAATATTGTATTAGTTAATTCTTATATTGAATATCATGCATATTCTTATTGACAAACCAATTTATGTTCATGTTGTCTTATATACATTTCCTTGATAATAAGAAATTGTGTGTTGCGTCGTCTTTGATAACGAAAATTAAAACACATAGAAGACTCATGCAACTGTAGCTTTGGACGTTACCTTTAATTTGATGCAAAAAACACACATAAAAGATCCATGCAACTGTAATTTTGGACGGACATTATTGGCTCAAATTTAACTAAACATGAGCCCTAGAGTTTTCCTTCAATTTCTTCTTAATAGTACACTTGTAGACTTAAAAGGTTTCTGATGTTTAAAATAATCACTCAAATGTGTAACATAATAACGAACTCATGTCGTAGAGATCCTTTTCAACAAGAACATGATTATAAATCAAATTAACTATTGTTTCATATGATATTTCACGTCGAACGAAGAAAATAGAGTTTTTAATAGAACTAGCTAGTGTTAATCCCCCGCGTTGCAGGGGTGCGTAAAACCGTATCAAGTGACATCAATATCATATTATCGTCAATGACCACCAACATCAGAAAAGATCAACGGAGTTTCAACCGACAACATCAAAAATTATCGCTGATAACAATGAGCATAAAAAACTACAAAAACATAATGTACAACACCTAAATGCACAACCAAAGTTAATAATTAAAATATATTCTATAAACTCATTATTAATCTCTATACTAATAAATAAAAATAAATCCGGACACTTGTCATCATTCTAGGTTATCTAATAATTGGTTTTCCAGCTTCTCTCTGTCTTAATTATAAATGCTATAATAACTATTTATTAATTAATTAATAACCATACATAATTAAAATTTCAAATATGTTAACTTCAATTTTTCAAATGTGTAATACATAGGTTTATTCAATCCGTATAATAAACAGTATTTAATACATAATTTTTTATATTATAAACCATGTAACAGTAAATTTATTTAACCCCGTATATTATACGGGATTGTAACCTAGTGATTTTATATATGTTAAACTTATAATTAGTAATTTTATTAATGGTTTTCACTTTTAATTAAATGGTTTATGGCCCGAATGTCTTGAGCCCAACTTAATAAACCCTTGATTTATGGGCTGAATGACTTGAGCCCAACTAAAAACATAACAAAATAAACATACAGATTAACAGGGAGAAAGCAATTGGGAGCCAGGAATTGATCTTGGGTTTGTATGTAGAAGTAAGATGTGTTAACCACCGGAGCAAGCCAAGTTTAAGTTCAAAATGAAGCAAACTGTGATATTCTAAAAACTCTAGTCACTGTTTACATCAACATAGGTTTTTAATAGATATATAATTATTGCACATTCATATATGAATTATTACCACTATAGTGCAATATTACAAAAAAATAATGAACGGTTTAACCTTTCTACTATAATAAAAGGGTAAGTGGATGTGTCATGTGTCACCACCACATTCATTCTAATTAAACTTTCATGTTTCTCTCTCTTATTAATTAACTACATTAATTACTAATAATATTATCTATTTATTTTTATATTTTAATTAGTTTTTAATAGATTAAGAAAGAGAATTTTTTATTAATGTATTTCTATAGAGATAGTTTTTTATAAAAATAATTTTTCTAAAAAATAAAACTATTTTTATGTGATATTTTAAAATTTGTTTTTTAAAGTAATCTTTTTATAAAACAAAAATAATTAAAATAAGGAGTTATAGTAAAGAAATTTTTTAAAATGAAAAAATTTTAAAACGTTATTTTATAACAAAATATTTAATTTATCTTTAAAAAACAAAAAAAATAAAAATTTTATATTATTTTATTACTTGTAGTTAGCACTCATACATAATTTCAATCATATCATGTCTTAGTTTTTATAACTAATAATTTTTATTCTATTTAATATTTTATTTATTCAACCCCGTGTAATACACGGTTTTACTAAAGCCAGTGATATAATATTAAGGTTTATGGTAAAGCGGCAACTGAGAGACAATAAACAATGACATTATTAAGATGTACCGATACTATAGAAAAAATCTTACTAAAATAATCTAAAGATGAATACCATTTTAAGAAATTCCATCATATCTTAATGGTTTTAAGAAATCCTGCTTAAAAGTTATTTTAAAAATTGTAATGCGCCTGTTTTAGACCGCTTGTTACATTTATCATCCACCCTCACTTTTGGTGTAGCTAGATTATTATTTTAAACTGTCGATGAAATACACTCTAGACCGAAAAAGGTAATCACCACTCGATCATTAGAGCTTATTATATATAGCCTTATCAGGGTTAGAAAGACCAAACTCATAGCAAAGCTTATCTAACTGATTGACAGATATAATAACATGAGCCTCGTCAAAAATAATAGTGTTAACTGGGCCATCCCAACCAACATCAAACAAACGCGTTAGATCTAGTTCAGGCAATTCATACTCTATAAATAGGATGGTCATCCCTTCATTTGAAACGACCCTATTTGCAGTAGTAAATACCCACCGCTAGCTTCTTGATCTTCTATTTCTCTAAGAAACATATCTTTTATTCTTTACCATCGATCATCACCCTCTTCTTGACAGGGAGGGATATCAAGTGTAATGTGAAAAGAACCTTGATTTCCATTCCTTTCATGAACAACCTCATCATGAGTGGTTTTATATCGCATCATACCTTTTTACCATCTCTTATTTTATATACTTGATGTATCATGTGTACTCGATTATCAGAACCAAATTACTAACTTGTGCGTCGGAGTGCCTTTGAGATTAAACCCCTGGAGTCCTTTAACGTAAAATTTCTTTGTATATATGTTATAATTAGGTTCTAAGCTCGGGAATGAATCAGGGAGATTCAACTTGGCCTGACAACTCTACCAGACCAGGATTTGATTGTAGCGACAACTATTAAATTGTTGTAAAACTAAAACATCATTAAAAGAACTATTATAAGTTAAAAAAATTTAAGGTTACACGTATATATATATTTCATTTACATATGCAAACATACAAGTTTGATTCTTTTCCAGGATATTGACCGGTTAAAATAACATATAGGTTTTCATACGGAAAAAAAATGTAGGCTATACATCGTTAGATCGAGGTAGCCAAATGTTATCTTTATCTCAAGATTTACGCCACACTACTTTCCTAGGCCTCTAACATCCTTATCATAGCTGACAATAAGAAGATACATCGTTAAAGACATAAGGTTCTTGTCATTTGGCCATCTATGCAATAGCAAATGGTTTTCATAAAGATACTTTGCAAATAACATTGCTCACTTTTTGATTAACATCAAGATATGGTTCACACTACATATTATATCCAAATTACATGTTTCGTATATCAAAGTTGTGTTTTAACTTACTGATCTTAGTACCTAAATCCAAATCAATCAACCTTAAACGCCCAAAATCAACAACTAAAACCAACCACAGACAACCTATGCCACAATGACCTTAACAAACAAGTAAGTAAACTAACCAATAAAAAAACTATCTTGGAAATCTTCATAATAACAAAGTAAGTAGAACCCAAATCAAGAACCATAACGTTGCGGTTCTTGAAACCCGACCACCATTTGGAAGTGTCGGGTACTCATCGGGTGATGGCATCACACATTCATCACCATTGAAAATCACCTTCCTAGGAAACACCCATCCTTGGTTGAACGTAAAAGCCCCAACGTCTTTGTGAAGCAACATCTCAGATTGCACATTTCCTCCTTCACCCGATTGTAGTAACATGTCATTGTAATGCTCGATCCCATAAAACACGCCCGAATCATCTGAATACAAAACCGTAGGGTCGTTTGAGAAGTGATCAAACAAAAAAAACAAAACTTGCTAAGACAAATCTAATAGTAACTTACTTATAGTTCCGTATTGATTGAGAGGTTTGTAGTTAAAGCTGAAAACTTGCGTCAAACTTTGTAAATTCGGATGTAACACGACCAGATTCCATTGGCTATAGTTCTTGACAACATTAAGGTTGTTTATTGTGATCTTAACGCGCCAATATTCTTTGTAACTTATCTTCACATGCCAATGCACCCGTATCGGGCACATATGCGGTGAACATTGCACAATTGGTGGCGCTTGTTCGTTGTTAGGTAGTTGCAACATCGTCGAATGTGGTTGCCCGTGCCTAATGTTTTATAAAAAGATTATAATATTGCTCTTCATAACGCCTACTAACATTGTTGAAAATATGTACATACAATAATAAATATATGTACATACAATAATAATGTATATATTCATTTCCATTTCCTATCTAAGTTGTTATTTTTGTTGTTAGTGCCTAACTAGTTTGTTATGTTTGTTATTGAGCTGCTGGGTTTGTTATTGAGCTGCTGGGAGCTGCTGGGCCGAATGGGCTGAATGGGCTGAATGGGCTGAATGGGCTTCTATTCGTGGATCATAGCTGGAGCTTAGCTGGGGCTTATATAGAAAACATTTCAGGCGGGTCATAGCAATCCTCATTCATCACCACACTTTCCTATAGCTCGTCTCTCGAAGGTTCTCAAGAGATTTTCTTCGTTCATCTGATTAGGGTTTCGACTCGTCGTCGAACCCCAAATGTTTCTGTTTGTTTTGTTATCCACTGATCTGTATCAGTCAGTGTATTGTCTTGGTGGTGTGTTCATCCCGGTTGTTATCGTTTGAGGATTGTTCTGGTTTCTTCGAATTCACTTGTAAACTTTGTATTGTTCTTGAAGTGTTTCAATGAGATCTTCATGTTTTGACATGGTATCAGAGCCTCAGAGGCTCTGATGAGACCACTGTCTGTTTCGATTCTGGTGCCTTCCGCTCATCTATCGTTGTTCAAGATCTAGGGTTTCAAAAATTAAAAACCCTAGGTTCAGTTCGTGGCAATATTTTGTGCATTTGGCTGGTCCTGTTGAAGATCGGCTATATCTGTGCATCTGGTGCCTTCCGCTCATCTATCGTTGTTCAAGATCTAGGGTTTCAAAATTAAAAACCCTAGGTTCAGTTCGTGGCAATATTCTGTGCATCTGGCTGTTCCTGTTGAAGATCGGCTATATCTCTCAAGTCCTGTAACCCTAAGTGAAGGTTACGGACTTGAATATAAAGGCGAACCCTAACTTGGGTCACCCCTCGGTGAGATCCTTCCTCTTCAGTCGCCTTATCTCTTTATGTTCTTAGTTTCTAGGTCTGGTTTGGCTGGGTTAGGAGTACCAGCATCTGGTTATTAGTGATATCGTTTATCTTGATTGTTTCTTGTCGCTCTTAAAGCGCCCTGTGTGCATCACGTGTGTGCCTGTATTTTGAGTGCTTGCATCATCAACCTTGTTAATCCTTGATCTGCCATCTTGAATGGTGTGAAAACCTGGCTCTGACTTGGTTGATCTTTGTGCGCCTGCTTGTGTGAATTGCATATTACGTCTGTGTGTTTAAATGGCTGAGCCCACTACCCCTGTTGTAGATACTACTGTTGTTATCCCTGAGACTCTGGTCAGTAAGCTGGATGCCAGTGACCCTTTATACCTGCATCCTAGTGATTCAAGTAACTTGAATATAATCACAGTCAAACTTAAGGGGACAGAGAATTACACTGTTTGGGCTAACTCTATGAAACTAGCTTTGCAAGTCAAGAACAAACTGGGTTTTATTGATGGAAAATGCAAGAAATCCACAACTAATGATGTTTTAGCAAATCAATGGGAACGGTGTAATTCTATTGTCCTTACTTAGCTGTTAAATTCTGTTGCCGAAGAGTTATATGTTGGACAGGTTTACTCTAAATTAGCCTCAGAAGTCTGGGCTGATTTAAAGGAAACCTATGATAAGGTTGATGGATCGGTTGTCTTTGGACTATATCAAAAAATAAACTCTGTGTCCCAAAGTGGATCTACTGTGTCTGAATATTATCATAGATTAAATACCATGTGGAAACAATTTGATGCAATGGTGCAATTACCTTCTTGTTCGTGTAATGCCTCAAAGAGTTCAATGATTTTAGTCAATTAATAAAGCTAATGCAATTTCTTATGGGTTTGGACGAAGTATACCAACCCGTAAGAACAAATTTGTTAACCCGAGATCCCCTTCCCACTATTAAAACAGCATTTACAATTATATCTCGAGAAGAGTCTCATAGGGGAACAAATAATGCATCAAAAGGGCAAACTGTTGGTTTTGTTTCAAAGACAAACAATGTTGTTGATAATAAAAGAAAGCCAAACCGAGGCCCAAACCCTAACCTGAAATGCACCCATTGCAACAAATCGGACACATGGTCGATAAGTGTTTTGAATTAGTGGGATACCCACAAGGAAACAGACCTAGACCAGGAAATGTAACTACAAATAAACCTAATCAAAATAACTCTAACCAAAATAAACCTGGCCAGTCCTCTTTAGCTACTACTACCTCTCTCACTCCTGACCAGGTCTCAAGGTTGCTTAGTCTTCTAAATGAAAAGTCGTCTGATCCCAGTACTAGCAACAACTTAGGAGGTACTACCCCTGTTGCCCTGTCATCTAGTTTCGGTCTCAATTCTAAGTCCTTCTTTGAGTCCATTCAAACTGGATGGATTGTAGACTCTGGGGCCAATCAACACATGATCAAAAGTGATTCTGAATTGTTCAACCAAATTGATGTTTCTGGTCTGAACATCACTGTAAAACATCCAAATGGAACAAATGCAAAAGTGACTAAAATTGGGAGTCTAAAACTAAGTAATGAAGTCACTCTTAATGATGTGTTTGTGGTCCCAGATTACTGTGTAAATCTGATGTCTGTGTTTAAACTTGCCTCTGACAACAAATTACATGTTGCGTTTGATGAACATAAATGTTATATCCAGGATTCTCTCACAAAGAGGACCCTGGTGACTGGTAATCAGGTTGATGGACTATACCTGTTTGGTGTGCCTCCTGCATGTAATAAGGTGTGTCTTAATTCTCGTAATCAAAATAATCAATGGCACATCAGACTAGGGCATCCATCCCATAAGGTCTTAGAGGTTCTTAAAAAAGACTTTCATCTGGCATTAACTCTAACCCTGAACCATATGACGTGTGTCATAAAGCAAAACAGCATAGATCCCCTTTTCCCATAAGTGAACATAAATCCTCAGCAATTGGGGATCTTGTTCACCTTGATGTATGGGGACCATATAAAGTTCAGAGCAGTGAAGGATATAAATACTTCTTGACTATCGTAGATGACCTATCTAGAGCAGTCTGGATTTATCTCTTAAAACATAAGGATGAGGTTTTTTCTAATATAGAAAACTTCTTCAGTTTAATGAAAACACAGTTTAATGCAATTGTTAAAGTTTTCCGCAGTGACAATGGAAAAGAATTTGTAAATCACAAAATGCATGAGTTTTGCAAAAAAAATGGTGTCTTACACCAAACTTCCTGCTCTTATACCCCTCAACAAAACGGTATTACCAAGAGAAAGCATAGGCATCTCTTAAATGTTGCTAGAACTCTCTTGTTTCAGTCTAATGTTCCTCTTTGCTATTGGTTCGAATGTGTTTTAACTGCTGCTTATCTAATTAACAGGACTCCCTCATCAATCCTAGAAGGAAAAACCCCCTATGAAATGGTTTTTGGATTTAAGCCCTCCCTTGACCATCTTAGAACCTTTGGTTGTCTGTGTTACAGTACTATTTTAAATAATTCTGATAAGTTTGGGAGTCATGCTGAAAAATGTGTCTTTTTGGGATACTCAAATAAAAAAAAGGATATAAATTGCTAAGTTTGGACTCTAAACACATTTTGTTCTCTAGAGATGTAAAGTTCTATGAGACCATTTTCCCATTTAATAAACCTGAGTCCAAACCTGCTCACTTACTAAATGATACCACACTTCAATCATCTGTTAATTTTTTTGATATTCCTGACCTAAATCTAACCCGAGGTTCTAGTGGTGAAATACCCGATGATGAAGGGAGGAATAATAGAGAGATCAGGCCTGCTCAGTTGCCTAATCCTCCCTCAACCAATGAAGAGGAGGTAGGAAGTCAGCAGCCTCTCCATCATGATGATGGCATGGCTGACTTCCCGCAGCCTCACTGTGCTGAGGTGGATCCTAGTGTGGCAGACAGTGCTACTGATCAAAATAACTATAATATATCTCCTGAGGGTACTCATGATCCTACTACTCCTCTTAGACGTTCGTCTAGACCATCCACTCTTCCCAAAAATTGGATGACTTTGTCGTGGAAGGGAAAGTAAAGTATGGCCTAGAACGAGTTGTCAATTATTCACATTTGTCCCATGAAAATATGAGTCTAGTTTCTGCCTTAAATAAGTCTGTTGAACCAAAAAACTTTCGACAGGCTATGCTAGATCCAAATTGGATAACTGCAATGAACAATGAAATGGAGGCCTTAAACCGAAATGATACCTGGGAAATTGTGGACTTACCCAATGGTAGAAAACCTATTGGGTGCAAGTGGATATATAAGATTAAATATAAATCCACTGGTGAGATTGATAGATACAAAGCCCGACTTGTAGCAAAAGGCTACAGTCAGCAGGAGGGCATAGATTTTGATGAAACGTTCTCCCCAGTTGTTAAAATGGTCACAGTCCGAATTGTCATTAGTTTAGCTGTTGAAAATGATTGGCCTCTGTATCAACTAGATATTAATAATGCGTTTTTATATGGGGACTTAAATGAGGAAGTGTATATGACATTACCTGAGGGTTATTTCTCGAAAAACAATAATAAAGTGTGCAAATTAAAAAGGTCTTTATATGGTTTGAAGCAGCTCCGCGAATGTGGAAGGAAAAGCTTGTTGGTGTGTTGTGTGATTTGGGTTTTGTGCAAAGCAAGTGTGATTATTCGTTGTTTGTTAAGAATTCTGATTCTGTGTTTATAGTTTTACTTGTGTATGTGGATGATATAGTGGTAACTGGAAATAGTATAGACGAAATTACCCGTGTAAAAATGCTTCTGCAGTCGAAGTTCCTTATAAAGGATCTTGGACTGTTAAATATTTTCTTGGGATAGAGGTTCTCATGTCAGCAACTGGGATCTGTCTGTCTCAACGAAAGTATTGCATTGATCTGTTGCAAGAGTTTGGGTTGACAGGATGTAAACCTGTTGCCACTCCGATAGACCAACATTTTGCTGTTGTAAATTTTTGTCAAAAAGATACTTCTGTGTTAGAAAATGTTACTGAATTTCAGAAGTTAATTGGGAAATTGATTTATCTTTCCCACACTCGCCCTGATATCTCGTATTCAGTTCAGTTTCTTAGTCAGTTTATGCATAAGCCTACTAAGGCGCATTTACAGTTGGCTATAAGGCTTCTTCGATACCTCAAAAGTGCTCCTGGAAAGGGGTTGTTTTTAGTAAAGGTAGACATTTTAGTCTTACGGCCTATGCTGATTCAGACTGGGGCAAATGCCTTCAGTCTAGGCGGTCAGTTACTGGTTATTGTATTACCTTAGGAAACTCTCTTGTGTCTTGGAAAAGCAAGAAACAAGGGACTGTTTCTCGGTCTTCTGCTGAGGCCAAGTATCGGGCAATGTGTGCCGCCACCTGTGAACTTTTGTGGATTCAAAATGTTCTAAGGGAGTTGCTGGTACCAGTTGTCCTTCCTGTTTCGTTGTATTGTGATAATTCTGCAGCTCGGTCTATTGATGCGAATCCGCTTTTTTCATGATCGGACAAAACATTTTGAAATTGATCTGTTTTTTCTTCGGGAAAAAATCACAGCTGGGTTCATTCAAACTGTGTCTGTTGACTCAGCTGAGCAGCTTGCAGACATCTTCACAAAAGGATTGCCGACTAATCAGCATTCGGTTTTGTGTGATCGTTTGCATCTGCTGAATATGTTTGGAAATGGAACTGAGGGGGGTGTTGAAAATATATGTACATACAATAATAAATATATGTACATACAATAATAAATGTATATATTCATTTCCATTTCCTATCTAAGTTGTTATTTTTGTTGTTAGTGCCTAACTAGTTTGTTATGTTTGTTATTGAGCTGCTGGGTTTGTTATTGAGCTGCTGGGAGCTGCTGGGCCGAATGGGCTGAATGGGCTGAATGGGCTGAATGGGCTTCTATTCGTGGATCATAGCTGGAGCTTAGCTGGGGCTTATATAGAAAACATTTCAGGCGGGTCATAGCAATCCTCATTCATCACCACACTTTCCTATAGCTCGTCTCTCGAAGGTTCTCAAGAGATTTTCTTCGTTCATCTGATTAGGGTTTCGACTCGTCGTCGAACCCCAAATGTTTCTGTTGTTTTGTTATCCACTGATCTGTATCAGTCAGTGTATTGTCTTGGTGGTGTGTTCATCCCGGTTGTTATCGTTTGAGGATTGTTCTGGTTTCTTCGAATTCACTTGTAAACTTTGTATTGTTCTTGAAGTGTTTCAATGAGATCTTCATGTTTTGACAAACATAACAAACAACCTATGTCGTAGAAGATATTTTAACGTACCTCACACAATTTGGACCCGGTTCTCCTTGACACCCACAACTACATACGGGACAAGGCACAATCGTCTTGCTATAGAACGAAGAAAGTGAAACGCAACATTTTGGAGCCGTTGATGCAAGAAAAGGCGAATAAGTACATGTTATATTCCACGTTCCTACAAAAAAAAAAACCAGCATATCATGTATCAACTAACATTCGTATAAAAAATAAATTAAAAAATAAATAACACGAGTGTATAGGTTCATCCTCGATCAAAAGATCAAACTTACCGAGTGCTTGTGTTTGTCTACGCCCCTTATCGACAACATACTTTGTCGGGAAACCCTAGTAGCATTCCCACAAGTGTACCCCGGGAGGCCGATCTTAAAATCATAAGGCATCTCTCCAACATTGTCAACATTCATTTGGAACGAGGCCATCGACATATCGGGGTCTTGTGTAAATGACGATAATACCCCTGACTTGCAACAGTTTTGGACTTGCATATTGTATGGAGTCCCGGGCAAAAGGTCAACGATCACGGGCTCCCGCTCGCAACTATGCGGGAGCTGTGGTCTCCCGATCATGTACTCGGAACAGTTTCCTTGCTCCGTAGCCTCGGCTCCACGCATGTCCCAAATTACTTCTTTGCCTCTCCATTTCCAACTTAGCTTCCATCCAGGGGACTCTACATGCCGATACAATTGATGATTGTAGATTGAAACTAATATCTGTATTTTTAACATAAAAATAAGAAAAAATATCAGTCAATACAACTTTTGTTTAGTATATATATTTTTCAGGTGACATAATCAGAACCTCTAATTAACTGGATGGTCATATATATACATAAAAAGTTTTTGTTTACGTATGGTAAGAAAACGCATATATGATCAAGAAAAAAAAAGTACTTTTTGAACGTCGTTCCTTCAAAAGTATCGAAAGTGAATTTTTTGTATGGTGTAAAAACTTCATATTATCTTCAAAAAAAAAAATTATGATAACAATATATATAAGAGGTCCAATTAACTTATATTTTCCTTATAAAACCTAGCTATGGCTTCACGTACATAACAAAATTTGCCACATTTTGTCAGCCAAACCTCTTAACCCGGATCTTATACACTAAAAGTACTTTAATTAACGTTCAAACAAATTAATAATCATGTGATTAACATGACTTCAAACAATAAACCACATCCATACATTGTCTTAAACGAAGACCGTTTAAGACAATCTGATTCTGATTATTATTTCAATCACTTAAAAAACACATGTTCATACAAGATTGATGATCAGATAATAAATAAATAAATAAATAAATAAATAAATAAATAACTTACATCTTGCGTTCCATCGTTCTGCTGCCTGAGATCCCATTTAATCGTAATATTCCCATTTGGATCCAACGGATCATACCCATCTGCGTTAATTAATGTTTCATCAAAATCATATTAACCTGATCACATAAACATAAATCTATGCAAAACCCTACACAAATTCAATCAATTTCAACAGACAATCGAAAGGGTTCTTACATGTTGGGGTGAGGAGATCGAAGATGCATGAAACGGAGATTAGAAACAAAGAGAAACCCATTAATGAGTGTGGATAATCGGAGAAGAGATCAATGGTGAAATTGAATTTGTTGAGGGTTTAATGAATTGAATGATCGAATTATATAATTATGATTTATGAATGTTCCATTAATATTGGGAGCTGCATTGAATGTGTTGCACAATTGGGAAGTGAAGAAATTCCAAGTTCACGCGTCTGATTGGGTGCCCTTTTGGGCGTTTTCTTCGTTGCTACATTAATAAATCATCTTGGGAGACTCATGCATGCATTAATACTTAAAATCCTCCAAAATGGGAACGACAATTTACCTCATAAATTTTTATTTTTATTTTAATATATACTAAACTAAACGAGCCGAGACGAGTCTACTCGTGTATCTTATCACGTTTACAATGGGAAGCGCAGTCTTGTCTTGTTTATATACGAGCCGAGCCGAGCCGAGCTCGCCAGCCAACCAACTTGTTTATATATTTGACATTTTCTTTTGTTATTTGTATGCAATTCATGTATATAAAAACAAAATATAATGATTTTTATATTTATTTATCTTAACTTTTTGTTAACTCCATACAATGCTCTATATGTTTTGTACTTGTAAAGTTTTTTTGTTAGAAGTGTCAAAATGATCTTATTTCTATGGCATACGAAGATATATATGAGAAATTTGATTTATAAATAATAAAAATCCTAATTTAGACTTTAACTTAAACGAGCAAACAAGCAAGCTGAGCAGGTTTCGAGCGAACCAAGCCGAGCAGGTTTCGATCGAGCTATGTTCAAGTGAGCTTCAAAGGAGGTACGAGCCGATAGTTTTTTGATCAACCCTATGTATACACCATTAAATACCCAATGGACAGATTGAGTGATAAGATGTCTTGTCTCTATACTAGAGGTTTAATATTCAAATCACACACGTGGTAGGTAGTGGGGTAGAGCAGGAGCAGGTATAAAAAAACTACTAAAATCAAATATTCTCTCGCTAAACAATTTTCATCATTGAATACACATTCTACTTTATATTAAATTTACTTTTAAAATTACCACACTAAGACCATTTGAATTCATAACTATCAAGTCACATGGTTGAACGGATGGGTGCAAAGCGTAAAATTGGAGAGAAGGGTACATTAACAGGACCTTTAATAATATATTGGGTTGGTTAAATGTATCCGTTAGGGTGTGCTTTGACGACTTCAAATTAATTTTTACAGTGAAAAGAGATCGAAGAAAATAATACTTATGATTAGTTGGAGGGTCGTTACAAGTTACAAATTAAGAGGTGGCATATGTAAGGGAGGACGGGGCAACACTCGGGTACCCCTCGGTTCGCCGGTACCCGCCCAGGTACACCTCCGCCATCCCCTGCAGGCACCCGGCGGGTTGTTGTCGTCGGATTGAAGTAGCCGTTAATTTCAAAAAAAAAATACCCTATAAATACTCACACACATACACACTTACACAAATTCAAACAAAATCATACAAACACAACAATGTCTGATTAGTTTCCAAATTTATACATTCCCGGAAATGATTTGGATTCATTGAATTCAAATGATAGCAGTTTAATTTTATAAAAAATCTTGTCGACAAAGCCATAGAGGATACGACAAGTAGTTCTTCTAAAAAAGATAGGTTACGGTAGTGCCCCTCCCTCCCTTAACATGTTAATTTTTAAATATATAATTTTTATTGTTAGTAAAAGTTAATTTTCTTTTTGAATAATTTAAATGTGAAAATAAAAGTTCTAGTGTAGTCTAGGGTTACATTTCCAATATTTTGGATGTTCCAGAGTAGTTCAGTGTACTTGTGATGTGACAACGTGTGATTGGTGGATTTCAAGGTAATCTAGGGTACCTTAGATAGTGCCCCATCCTCCCTAACACAAAACTTATGTAGCATTCTTTAAACTATCATAATAAATGTAAATTTTGATAACCTAATTTAATCACTTGTTTGTGTTTGATATAAAATTTGAGTCACATATATATAAAATAAAAATTACATTTAACACAGAAAAATTTAAACAGCTTGTCACATAATTGAAAAAAAAACAAACAAACAAACATACCCAGTAAGTCCCACTCAAGAGCAGTGGGAGGGGTAGGTGGTGGCAAGTCTTTCCTCTATCTTGGGAGATAGAGAGACTGCTTCCGGAGAGACCCCCAACACATTAATGAAAACAAATAACAATCGCAAACGTACTATACGGCAGACAACACACAGGAATAAATCACATAAATCACCTAAATACCTAGAGAGTGCGTACATCAAATAAGCGGGAAGAATCGTGTATAAGGGCAGAATTAGGGCCCGCAACAAGATCACTTCAACCCTTCCTATCACCGGTCCCACTAAAAGTCCTTAATTTTAATTCTACGCCTTCACTCAGTCCTATCCTCGATCATGTGCTCAGAGAGCAACAATATTTTGTAGAGAGGGCAAACTATGGGTTAGATTAAAAAAATTGATCAGTAAAAAGAGAAAAGCGGTGTGACAACATCGATTTTTAGACCCAAATTTTTCTAAAAAACACACGTGTCCCACTAATCACACTGGGCTTTGACCTATCAAACATATGTGAGCCTTAGCCCAATGTTTTAATAGGTCTAGATTTTACTAAAATTTTAATGGGCCTTAAACCACAAATCAATATGTGCTTGGTAGTTGGTCCAATTAAATATAAACAATATATAAAACCCCAACATCAATAAACCTAAAATTAATCAATGAGGCCCAATAAACACCAGTTATAACTAAACGAACCTATACTTACGAAGTTACAATCATTCAATAAATTAAGAATTTACAAACGTGATTACGCGAAATGCCAAATATACATAATTATTAAATTTAATGATTTAATAAAATCATAAAGCTTAAACATTTAAAGACCACCAACTATGATTATATATACACTTTCAAACTATGTATATGTTCAACAATTAAGAATTAGCAAAGTATGCATATTTATACTTAATTAAATAAAAAAAGTATTGCATATAGAATATCGAATCTCAAGGACTTGAAATTTCTATAAAACAAATCTTGCATTTTTACAAATCAACTAATAACTTATAAAGTCTTATGTGTAGTTAAATCAAATCTTATTAACCAATACATACTAAACATATTCATGCAATTTAGATTACATGCAAAAATCTAGCTAACTTGTAAAAATCAAATACAATCTATACAAAATCCTCACAATTAGCATAAGACAAAACTTAGATACATGTACATACACATACACGCATACGACACACACACACCACATTCATGCATATATATACACGTACATATACATACAGTCACACACACACTCCCATATTGTATATCCATGACATACATACATATGACCATACATACATATATATATATACACACCCACGACACACATACATATACCCATACACACACACCCCACAACACACCCATGCATCACATTCATGCAACAGATGTTGAAGTTTAATACATTCTTGTAAAACTTACCATTATATTTTTTAAATCTAATTAAGGTACTTGATAAAATCAATAAAATAATTATAGAACAAGTCAAACTCATATGCATGCATACACATATACATTCACAACACACACATGCATTAATACCTACATTCAGGACCTATGGTTTATCCTACGACGTAAAACCACTACTTCGATATTAACTTTTAACACCTTATATTAGGCTAGCTTTAGTAGCACCGATGCATGATGTTGCTTGCTATGGTGGTTAACCACAACATAACAGTGATGATGAGGTGGAATGGTGCAGTAAAAATAAAGGAAATTGAAAAGGGTCAACACAAAACCGCTCCCTCTTAGATGATCTCTCTAACTAACTAACACAAAGATAAACACACAATATGAGCTACAATCTAGTATGATAAGCATTGACTAAATCCGTGGTTTGTCGTTATCGATAACATCATTGTTACTATCTCTTGCCACAACAGAAAAGAAAATTGGAAGATTGTGGCGTTGGCTGCTAATGTAGCGCGTGTGGTGACACGATAATACCACCACGCAGGTTTGTGGTGCAATGAGATGCAGGGTGTAGCGTAACCGCTATGAACAGTCATAGAAACACTTTTGAATGGAATATTTATATAATTTCCCTCCTTTGATAGTTTTTTTTTTTTTTTAAATAGCTAAAACCCACATGGAGGAATATGGTTAAAACTAATCTTTTTATAAAACATAACCTATAAGTAATTTATCCTAAATGCAGAACGTCACTTGAAGGTGAGTTCTAATTTATCCTACACGCAATACTTCTCGCACCTGGTATCTTGGATGTATAACCTAAAAGCTTATATATAGCACACACACACTAGCAAGACTATATAACTACATGAGCTTTTAAACCTAAAAACAAACACTAATCCTTTGGAAACACTTTTAAATTGCCCAAATACTTTATAAAAGTTTATACATATTACGCAACATTTAAGACAACAAACGGTGAAGGGTACTAATAATTTAAAAAAAAAAAAAAATAGGTACCGGTACCAGTGGTGTTTGGTTGGCACCTACGTTACCGGTACTATATGAAAAACACTCATCCCTAGTCACTGAGTGGCAGCCATTCATCTCGGTATCAAGGAGGCGGGCCGGTGTTTCTACCGGTCCTGCATGCCGCTGGCTCCCGTCACGCCTCCATACCATATACCTAAATACACCCTACAGTTTGAACCCCATTAATAACTATTATAAATTTAAAAAATAAGAAGAAGAGTCCTGATTATGTAATACATTAATATTATTTCAATTCATACGTAAATAAATCAACCAAAAAATAAATTAAAATGAAAACCATCATCCTGCAATTTGACACCATGCCTCAAGAAACTCCCATATATCAGGTCTCATACTGAAAGCCATAGTAACACATAAGGGTATAACAGTTGGAAAAAATAAGCAAACTCATTGAGTGTTCAAAGCCATGAATAAGTTCTGCTTCCGAGCATGCTCCGGAATCAGCCTTTGAACAGTCTCAGGAGGGATGCCTGCAAGCTCTGCAACACAAAGAATCAAAATCGCACATGCTTCACGCGAGGTGGAAATTTGACCATTTCAAATACATGTTCGATTGTGTTACTCAAACAAACCAAACCAAAATATTGGCTAAATGGTCAAACGGGGTGAACATGTACTTAATGCAAGCAACTGGTTGAAAAAGTCTATTTTTTGAGCAAACAACCTGATGTATGTATAACAGTGGTGTTCATAAACCATTGAACCAACTACCCATCCTACCTGAAGCAAATTAGCAAGTTTGTCCAGTTTGGGATAATCGGTTCGGTTCACAGTTTGAGATTTGAAAAACCAAAATTTTACCATTCGATTCCAAGAATTGAAACTCGGATCTGATTGTTTGCTTTTATTTTTTATTTTTATTTTTATTTTTGAAATATGCAATCATGCATATGTATAATATTTGTGAACCATTGCTATCATCTTTTATAATTCAATACAAACTAATGATTTTAAAATTAAGAAAACAGGATCAAACTGTACAAACCGCCAAACCGAGACCAAACCAATCCAAACGGTTTGTCTGCTGTTATTCACAGTTCGGACTATAAATTTCATCAGCTGAACTATACTGTGAACACACATGTTCCACAGATTTAAATTGTTGTAGTAATATAGTTTTTAATCATAGCTAACACAATAACTATTTATTAAAAACAAAAAAAAAGTGTTAGTGATTCAAGCCAGCCTTGACCATGCTAAAGATGACCATTTTCAACACAAATCTGTTTCTACCAGTTCCACAATCACCAGTCCTGCCCGTCTTGTCAGTTGTCACCTTTACTTTCAAGACAGTATGCAAGTATTCATGCTCTTTTTATCACAAAAGGTAGCAAACCTATAGTTGGTTTGCACAGTTATCCAAACTTGGTTCTTTTGCTAATTCGAAAATTGTCATGTACTAGTCTTTAGCTCCAAAATCTTTTGACTTTAATACTTTTAACAAACTTCATTTACTTATTAAAATTAGCACCAATATAGATATTAATGTCAGTTGTCACTTTATTTTGCAAATCCTATTACAGTGAAATGTACACCTTTTGCAGCATCAACTTACCTTGAGGTTTAAAATTGAAGAGTGGAGGAAGCGGGCGACCATTAAGAAGACGGGTAGTTGGATCTCTTAATTCATCAAAGAAAGGATGCACACAAGCTTCTAACTGCAATGCACAAAATTTTAAAAAGGAATATCACTAGTTAACCACTGTCCATAAATTTTGTATTTTTTTCAACCTTATTGTGAAGTGATGCTAACTCAAAACTTACAGCAGTGCATCGTAAATTGGGTGAATATTGGAAAAACCTACAAACTAAGTCCACTGCTTCGGGAGGTAAACGTTTTTGGAAGACCTGAAAAGATACAAAGTGACAATTAGTTTCCCACATGATTATAGTTTTAAATGTTATTTACTGATGATACAAGAATGCCTACCTTGTGCCATGGATGAGGCTTAATTTGTGGGAACCTAAATTCAGTATAGTTTGGATTCATGCATTTTATCTCTTCCCGTGTAGGTGTTCCCAAAACCTGTGTAACAGTCATACAACATGAGCTCGGTGAAAGGTAGAATAATGGATTGTTTAGAGTAGTTTTTCAAACAAAACATCATTTTCTGGCAGTTTATGTATTGATTTTTGAATAATTAAAGCTTGCAGGATCTTTTAGACATCTCACTACAGCTTCAAGCAGTACAAGCGCATTCAAACACTATTTTATGCAGCCAGTTCTATTACAACTATTTATCTGATTATGATAATTCAATATTATGTAATCACTTCAGAAACACGCATCCAACACCTGTACATAAAAATTTCTTGTCAAAATGGCAGAAGTTCAGATCGAGGGCCCTAGTTGTATTTAACCACTCGTCATGTAAGAATAAATCTCAAAAAATGTGAAACAACTTAATTAACTTACCTTAATGATTTCCACTAGCTGATCAACACCACTTTCTCCAGGAAACAATGGCTGCATTTGAAACCAGCTAAGAGAATGATTAATCTGAGCGATTGATGTGTTAAAAAAATGAGGGAACCTATCGAAGCAAAGTACCTGTCCAAGTAGTAATTCAGCCATCACACAACCAGTTGACCAAATATCAATAGCCGTTGTATATTCAGTGGCACCAAATATAAGCTCTGGAGCACGATAATATCTTGAACAAATGTAGGAAATATTGGGTTCGCCTTTTACCTGCAAAAGGAATTAGAGGATTTAAACTAAACTTTGTTTTTTAGCAGCATATGAAATTATATGAACATTATATAACTTACCAAAACTTTTGCACTTCCAAAATCACAGAGTTTCAGCTGATGTGTGTGTGGATTTACCTGAAAGTACACGATAAAGATGCATATATGCTTTCAGATAAACAACTCCATAAGAAAAGCACAAAAAAACATGTTTTGTAAGTAAGATGGAATGAATTGAATCAAGAATAACAAAAAGAAGAATCATCAAGCACGTCCGTCTTAGTAAAGAATCTTACTAGCAAATTCTGAGGCTTAATGTCACGGTGACAAATACCAATGCAATTATGAATATAAGCAAGTGCTCTGCATATCTGCAAACAGAACCACACATGATAACAAGGTATATGTGAAATGTTAAAACCAAATATTAAGAAACAAAATAATCAGTTCGCCAAAATAGTAAATTCATAAAATGGTAGTTCACTTAGAAAGGTAAATTCAAAAATGAAAAGTGAAGTAGCACATGCCTGATACGTATACAACTTGACATATATCAAAGGCATTCGTTGGTTCATTCTAGTATAATGGCGAGCACTACGGCTAACCGTTTCAGGAACAAAATCAAGAACAAGATTAAGATAAAGCTCTTCTTTATCAGTGGTTGAAAAGAAATAATGTTTCAAGGACACAACATTAGGGTGATCCAACATTTGCATAATTTGTAGTTCCCTGTTCTTATAACGCTTGTCTTGAAGTACTTTCTTGACAGCCACAATCTCTCCTGTCTCTCTGCATTTAGCCTGCATCAAGAATCAAGAACACAACACACAAAAGAAAAATGTCTAAACCAGGTAAAAAGGTGCATGTCTTTATGTGTTTATAAAATTGACTCCACTTACTTGATAAACAACTCCGAAAGAACCTGTTCCAATCACATGCTCGGCTATGTAGCTAATAGTCTGTCATTAACCAAATTATAAAACTATTAAAGATTACTTAAGATAAAACGAATGGGCCTTTAAAGAACCGATCCATCGTCAAGATGAAGACAAATCCTTATAGAATATTACTGCCAACCTGTTTTGACTGACCATTACGACCACCAATTGTTGTTCTTATCACATGCCCTGCTTCAGTGCCCACACCATGCACTATCTCTGGCTCACTATCCTGAATTAATGGTAATTTAATGTCATTCAGATTGTCCATTAAGAACATTTATCAACCAGTCATTTTCCCAATGAGGTAAAACTTCCAAAAACTAATTTCATACATAATAATAAAATCCATTTACCTACACATTTAGTGCACAAGAGCCTCAATCCAACCCATCAATAGACAAAAACAGCAACAAAAGAACAAGTTTTTATGATAGCTAGAATAATATGCATACTAAATCAACTAAAATAAACAAACTTACACTAACTCTTTCATCATCAGGGTCCACCTTGTCCCTAAGTCTCATCTCACGCATCTCCCGGCCCAACCAATCAACCGAACTAGATGATTCATCAAGCCCACTGGCACTTCTTGAACTGCCAACTCCACCATGTCCTAGGCGGGCTGAAGCCATCTTACACCAGGCGAGAACCAAAGGTGCTAACAACGGTTACACTCCACATACACTTGTTCAATGACAATCTGTCTTCATAATTAACAAAAAATCATATACCAAAAAAATAATAACCATTGCATCACATCTAACATCTCCTCTCACACAATAACAAGGTCCAAAATGATCCTACATTCAACAATCACAGTCTGATTTGGTATAAAATGAATTAAAAATCATAAACAAATATAAATCATAATTCATTAGGATTCTATATAACACGCAAAATAAGCATAATTCATTATCAGTCAGATCTAACTCAAAATGAACCTACACAAAATCACAAAACGCATAATACACCACCATCAATATCACTTCCTCTGTACACAATCGACACCGATCAAGAACAAATTCCAACACCCTTTAACAAATTAACCAAAAACAGCACAGACCCATTACTCACCTCGATGAAATTCGCAAAATTTCGCGAGAACAAAATGGGCATTTGACGATCAATCAAGTGACAGACGATCGATGATGATCTGATTGGTTTCTTTGTTTGTGGTGAAATTACTTTACAGTTATCTATCTAAATGGGGTTTTCTCTCCATCTCCATCTCCATCTCCATCTGAGCATGAGAATTTGGAAAGAGAAAGAGGGGTTTTTGGCTTTTTGATGTTTTGGGATGCTACTACTATTCACTATTCACTTTACTTTGTAAGTGAGGGGTGAGAGAGAAAGATGAAGAAGCCTTTTGGGTTTCTGACAAGTTGGTCACACAAGTTTGTTTTCATTTCATAATTTATCATCTCCACCTTTCATTCTTGATTTCATGTCAAAGTTTTCCATAATTATTATTTTTATGGACTACATAACAAACATGTCTTTTTATTCCAAACAAAATTTTAACTGTTTATTGTTAGTTTGATTGGAATAGCTTGTAAAAAAATTTAACTAGCAATGAATCAAAAGCCATCATTTGTAAAATTTAAGCCCTAGTCCTTTTACACAAGAAACCCGAAATACCACTCCACTAAAAGGGCATCGGCAATCAAAACTTTTGACTTGGTGGTACTTTATGCTTTTAAACTTTGGCATGAGAGTTTCAAAGTGGTAGGTGATTTGTTAAAATATTTTTTATGAGTATTAGTATTAGTATGTAGTATTGGTCTTCTAGTCTAATTGTATGGAGCGATGGTTAGAGTTTGAAATTTTTTAGGTCTCAGATTTAAATCCGACTAAAAGGATTTTTCCAAAGTGGTGGTTTTAATTCTTGATTATGTTCTTGGGTGAGTTAGCCTTGAAGTATCAAGCGCTGGGTATGAGGGGTAGGTATCAAACGCTGTTAAAAGTCTACCAAATAGTCCTTTAGTGATTAATCATTAACTTCGCTTGTTAAGACATGTTAAATGTCTAAATATATAATACATTTGTGTATGATAATTGTTTTTTTACATTAATTTTTAGGAAATTGTTTAAATAAAAAGGATAATAAATCTAAAAAGTAACATCAACTATCAATTTTTTAATCAATTGCTTATATGAAATTGTAGGGAATAAGTTTGTTAGAGATGTGTTTTAGGGGCTGTTTGGTAATTTCTGAATGATTAAAGGGTTGTTTGATAGCATCTAAATCAGTCTCTTAATGGTTCAGATGTCTAAATGGTTCAGCACTTAATGGTTTAGATTGTTTGTTTCGCGAGCAAATGTCTGAATGGTTCAGACATTTGCCTCTGAATGGTAAGAATTATATTAATGCTGAATGGTTAAGAAGTTTAATGTTGAATGGTTAAGACCTCTTATCTGTATTGGTCAGACATTTGTCTTTAAATAGTTAAGCGATATACTAGCTCTTAATGATTCAGCACTTAATGGTTTAGACCTCTTATTGATTCAGCACTTAATGGTTCAGACATCTTATTGGTTCAGCACTTAATGATTCAGACATCTTATTGGTTCAGCATTTAATCATTCAGAAATTGTCAAACAACTCCTAAGTGCTAACATAAAGACTAAAATATCATTATATTTTAAAAAATAAAAGAATACATGTCAAGCACATAATATTTTTTAGGTTTTTTTAGATTAAATATTATTTTCACTATAACCCTACCCTAATGTTTTAGGTCATTTTTGTTTCTCATGATTTAGAAAGAAACTGGAATTGAAATTGAAAAATTTTTCATCTAAAATCTTTTTTGGTTGGTCAAAAGATGAATTGGAATTAGAATATTATTTTTCACATTCATTAGAAATTGCATTCCTTCCATTACTTATGAAATAATTAACAATCCAACGAAAAGTTCAAAATTAATATTGTAATTTAACTGAAAATTGACCAACCAAACACATTATAAATTTTAACAAGATTTCAATTCTAATTTTAATTCTATTTTCAATTCCTTTACAAAACTTTACATTCAACCAAACGGTTCCTTAGAGTTTAAGGGGGTAAAATTGTCACTTATAAATAGTTATTTTAATTGCGTTTCACATAAATGCTAATTATGTGGTTAGAATTTTATTAAATAAACGTAATTAAAAAATTTTTAACTTTTAAACGAACTTCCCTCAAGATTTTTAAATATCTACAACTATTTCATACGTTAATATATTTAAAAAATTCATCATAAAAACGAGAATTTTGTTCTCTTTGATTTAAATATTTTATTAACTAGTAAGAAACCCGCGCAATACGGCGGCGGCGGCGACAATTTACATTACGGTACTCGTTTTATGTTAGTTTATTAATCCGCTCGTGATAAAATACTTAATTTTCTTTGTAACAATCGTAAGAAATTTCAAATAACATTAGAATATCAACCCAACATCAACTATAGGATAAGTAAAGTTTGTTTGGTCATTAAATTTTAATGATCTACTATATTTGCTTGTTAACAAATGCAACTTTTCTATATCTTTCGTCATGCATACTATAATAGGGGTATACGGCTAATGGATGTTTGGGGACTATCAAATCTTAATTTACTTAAATAAGTGAGTTACAATCAAGTTAAAATCACAAACTCATTTAAGCAATTAACAAGCAATTCAACTACCTTCGTTAATGCCAATGATCTTTTGGCCTTGTGGTTCAATTGAGATGGGTGGGGGGAGGGGCTTCCCTCTCTTTGAGGTCCAAGGTTCAAACTTTGACATTAACGAATTATTACTAACTTGATGCTACTAACTTTTAACCGTTAACTTGTCTTTCTAAAAAGACAACTTGCTTATTTCAATACAACATATTCACATAGGATACATGATATTTAATCATTCTAACCATCCAACTTTAGTATCCTTATTAATAATAACCCAACCTCATCTGATACACCAAACAAACATCAATATAATTCATTGTCTAAACCAACTCGTTTTGATCCATTTGTATGAATACTTATATGACCACTACATAATGAGACGTAAACGAAGCATAGCTACCTGTTGAAAGACAGTAAGAAAATGCTAATAATCAGTAAATATCAATAAAGAAACTAAACTTTTGTCACATGAACTTTCATGATTAACTTGAAAGATCTAAGAAAATCTAAACGGCTGAACTCAATCTTACAATGCTCGTTATGGGTCACAGTTGAGAGCCATATTCTTTAACATGTATTGATAATAAAATAAATCAATAGTAAGATTGGCCCAATAAATTGTTCTCTATTTGTTTATATCTTATTTCAAATCACTAAAACATTAATTAATCGAAAAGTATGGCATGTTCAAAACTCAGTAATATTCTTTAATGCTAGGAGTATAATAAAACATAGCATATTTATCATATGTTCAATCAAAATAACCTTTCAATGTGATGATGTGTTGAGAAATGAAGTCCACAATAGTTGGCAATTGTATGAGTGATTGGTGTATGCTGTCGGTGCTTAACTTGAGACATTGAATTCTAATTGCAAAAGAACACGAAAGGAAGATAAATCAGACATCCATTCTTCTACTCCATTATCTAACGTTAAGCAACAACTAAACTTAGTTTCAACAACCAACAGATAAGGACATTAAAAATGGCCATCCCTTCATCTCTTTAGAACTAAACCAAGACCCATAAACTTGAATCACCAACAGATAAGGACATTAAAAACATAGGAATAAGAATTCAAACAAAAAGATTCAGACCCATTACGCTTGATGTGAACTAACATGCTGAAACAAAATAATATATTCTAAGATTATAGCAGAAACTCAAAAGATATTAACGCATCCATAGAAACTTACTACAAAATGCAATGAAGTGTGGATATTCGCTCGAATTGAGACTTGAGAGGGAGAAGGTAAACGGTGTACCCTTAAAAGAAAATTTTAGTTTTCGTATGAAACATATTATATCTACTTTGTGCTTCTTTTAATCGGTTAGAGGCACAAATTATGTTAAATTCAAAAGTCAAAACAAATCCATTCAAGAAGAGGGAAAAATCATAAGTGAAGAATAAACCGTAAACAAACATGTTAAGTTCTAAGTAACGTGAGTTGATTCAACATAGCTTATTTCAGTCCCTGTTCACAGATCCATCCCTTAATTTCTGATTCAACATTCACTTGTGACTGAAGTTCTTCACCCATAATAGCTGCACCAAAAGTAAATATCCAAAGTCAACATTTTAAAACGTATATAAACCACCATTAATAGAGTTTTTTCCTTTGTTAATACCCATTTTCGAAAAGTAAAGAAGCTAAATTCATCTGTTAATACCCATTTTCGAAAAGTAAAGAAGCTAAAATTTGGCTTGATTTAAAACCTACAAAAAGAAGAAGACAAAACTGTTAACTGCATACCTGCTATCTTTGCTCTTGCCAGTCACACTATCAACAACTGTTGACTTTACCATATGAGGTTTAGCAATGTTGATTAGATGTTCACATTCTTCTTCTGACTGCCATCAAATAGTAAACATGAAGCAAGCTTTTGTTTCATTCCCAACTTATCATTTTCCATATTATCACACCTCCAACAACAACAATTTAAGCATAAAGACTACAAAATCTACAAGCCAACAAAAGTGGAGATTGCACTTCTGTCAATCAATCTGTAAAAAGCATCATGGAATTTTTATACAAAAGAATTATTTTAGTAAATTGCAATGAGCTACATTAGATATGGGTTGAAATGGCGAGAGCTCTCCCGATAGTACATTTATGCTCCTAAATCTGATTGTATGATTTTAGCTCAACAATATAAACACGATTCAAACGTAATGATATTACAAACATATTAACATTAACGCAATAACACGACTATATAGAATCAAAATGAAAATGAAACTTTTCATTTGGCTTCACTCTTCAGAACACGTAATAAAATGAGTATATTCTATAACATTTACCATAACCTCCAGAACAGTTGGCTTCATTGCATAACGTCACTGTTAGCGTAAAGATGAACAAATATACATATGCTTGATGTGCACAAAAATGAACAAATATACATATAAAAACACACCTATATATCATATACACACATACACATGAAAACACATGTATATATCATACATACACATGAAAACACATGTATGTATATATGTGTTTGTTTTGAAATTTGCAGACACCCAATTTGCAGTTGGAGTTCTTGAGTTATTATTTAGCTGAATTAAGCTTGCTGGACTATAATTGCATCAAGTTTTTGCCTTCTATGGTTGCTGCATCCCGTTACATTTCTTTCAAGATTCATGCTTGACCCAAAGTCACATCCTTGGGTACGAATCATAATCATTGACTTAATTCTGTTTTATAAAACTAAGTCTTGCAAATTAGACAGGTCATATTTAGTTACCTAAGCTGTCAAAACATGCTCACATCAAACTTAGGTTTAGGATAAAGAGTATACACGATACGGATGAAGATTGACATACAGAGATAGAAGGATATGAGGCGAAGATGAATCTTTGACTCTTTGACCTGATTGGTGTTTCTTCAAATAGCGTGAGGCTGGTGTAATGCTTGAGAAACAATGACTACGGTTATGACTTACATGTGCAGTTTTGGATGAGAAGCAGATGTTGATTACTTGTTTAGATCAAAGCATATGTTAATTGTTTTGTAGAAAGTTTGATTGCTGGTAACAGCAACATGTAATAAAAACAAGCTTACAGATTATAAAAACTTAAAGATTGTTCTTAGATGAATCAAAGTCAATTGTTTAATACTAATAACCGATGAATCAAAGTAGGTATGTTTGATTTTAACAGCCCAGAACATAAGTAAAAATTGTGTGCCAAGTGTATGAAACACATGCTCCTAATATAGATATACTTAAGAAAACTTGATAGTAGCTGCACTAAACATATAGTGAAATATCAAAAGCCTTTCTATTTATGTAGAAACAATAATGTATGTGGACTTGGTTTCAACTCTTAAAAGGTGAAGTTGTTGGTAAAGGCAAATACTTATTGTTGTAGGGTCAGGTGTTTAGCAGCTCAAATATAACAAATGCCAGACAAACAATTAACAGACAAACTTCATACAACTACTCAACTATAACCTCAAAGGAGTGATCCATCGTCCATATAAAGTACCAAACAAGAACACAGCAAATTACAAATCAATGTTAGTCTAAATTCTTTTAAAATCAATATCCAGCTTATGAAATCAACACTCAAATCATATAAATCCTTTGTTTTTATGATTATTATTTTTCTTATAGAAATATTACTCAGTATTATTTCACATTAGTCATTCTTGTTAAGCTAATGATATGTTTTTCACACTATTTTATCTAATTGCAAGTAAATTATCTAAATAGGGATGCAGTAAGAACTATAGAACATTTGAAGATGACACGTGGTTCACATTACCAGCATGCAATATGTAGAGTTGTATGAAATTGTGGTTCACATTACCAGAAAAATATAATCATGTTTGGGTTATTAGTAGATATGAACGCTTAAACATCAGAATTAGCTTGCATAACACCACCACTAAAATCTGAGAGCAATAAAAAAGATAGGTCCTATATGTAGAGTACATACCCCAGAAGTGTTACTGCAGGTGATGATGACGATGAGCTCTGCTCAAGAAACTCACAAGCAGTGACAACAACAGGCTCGGAAAATATTACCCGCGGATAGGTCAACAAAAATATGATTGGAAATTTGATACAACTCTCTTTGGATAATTCTTAATATGCAATTAAGCATTAATGTATACCAATTCAATATAGTTTTGTTAATTTCTTCAGAAGGGTATATGGTATATTTGAAAAAACAGATTTTATGCACATCGACATATTTCACAATGCGAGGGGCACCAAATCCTGAATGAATTATGTGATTGGTCAAAAGATAAAGAACAATCAAACTTTGCAACCAAATCCTGAATGAATTATGTAATTGGTCAAAAGATAAAGAACAATCAAACTTTGCGACCAAATCCTGAATGAATTATGTAATTGGTCAAAAGATAAAGAACAATCAAACTTTGCAACCAATGCAGATGCTTCGAAGTAAGAACATAACATATGTTAGAGATATGCTAAGAAACACTAAATTGTTATGTGTTCTTTCATGATGCTCCGATTCAAGTTTCTTAACCCAAATAAAACATCTATTGTAACAACATGACAACATCACAGCCTCCAGGAGCTACAACAACAATAACCACAACTTCTACTCAACCTACTCATTTATTTAGCTCCCTAAGATTGATTGACAGACTAAAACACATATTTAGCAGATTTCACAAATCATGAACATACTGCCAAAACATTTCAAAAATCAAACAACAAAGCTTGTACACCCCTCTATGAATCATGTACTTATCAATCTATCATTGTTCACAAATCATGAACATACTGCCAAAACATTTCACAAATCAAACAACAAAGCTCATCAAACACTAACAACAAGTAATCCAGTTGGCTTATTCAGACATATCCAACAATAAAAATTAATAACCAAATACCGGCAATTATGCTTGAGCTTAACAAAGACTAACCTTTCTAAAATGAGATCTAAACAAAAGCGATGGTCAATAGAGGTTAAAGAGATCCGAACACAAAGAACCTGTAAAATAGCCACATAAACAAACAAAAATCAACTTAAAACAAAAATAAACTTAATTAAACTGCAACATAAACAAAAACCCCAAATTTGCAACATAAACAAAAACACTAACATACATGAACACTAAAGCTTGAAATCCTCAACCTTCGAAGTGAAATCCTCAGGCTTCGATAGAGCAGATGTGAAGAACTCTAAAAGTCGATGTGAACAACTACAAATATCGGTGATGTTGTGACTTTATTTAGGGTTTTGAGGAATTTGAATTTGAATCGGTGATGGTGATGTTACCTTTGAGACGAAATCAACTCTGCGAAAGCAACTGTGATGGTGCCGAAAGCAACTATGCCGAGCAGGTCTGAGTTTCTGATGTACCTTCCGAAAGCAAGTATGCCGAAAGAAAGGAAGTCTGACTCTGAAGCTCCGAAAGCAACAATGACTTGTTGCCAAAAGCGTGGGAAACGACGGTAGGTACTTCTGATCTCCATCTCTGATCTCTCCTCTTACCAATAGTACTTTTCAGAGGTTGGAGGAGGTGTAAGCTCCGACGGTTGTAAGAGGTACCTTTGATCTCTCCTCGAGTTGTAACATATGCATCAACACATGTACATTTCTTAAAATTAAGAGATTGTGTGAAATTACTTTGGTGCCCCTCTCATATCAATATTAAGGTAGTATAGATATATTTTATTTTAAAAAAAATATTTACACGTGTTTTCCAGCGCATTAAGCGAACGCTTGTCTACTTGGGAACATGAAAAATTCTAATACTAAGCTCGTAATACTATCTATCTAGCCCATAAGGAACTTTGGTTTGTTTGGGGCTTTTATGAAATGTTAACAGGCGTGCTACATAACAAGTATAATTGAGCATATGTTCATAATGAAACCTTAATACCAATCATAAAGCTTAAAGCTTGATGACAAAAAAAAGTTTAGATCAAACCAACCATTGATGTGTGGATCAACCATGGAACGAGTATGTCTACTACTTTTGATCTAATCGAGCTAAAACCTAAGTCACACATGTATTTTTGCATCCATTATAGGTAGTGAGACAAAAACATAAAAAATTAAAGTATGAGAGTGAACATAACATCACTAAAAAAACTATAAATGTATCATCATAACATTGGATACATTTTTAGAGATTTATACAAAGGTTTAAAACTTTTTTTAATTACTATGAAAGCGTTTATACGAATCGATCTAGGCCGAACCTTAGAGATCATCCACCAGGAGTCCGAATGTAAGCTCAAATAGAAATAAAACGACCACATATAAAGTTTGGGTTAATTTAATACATTAATTCGCTAATGAAACAACCAACTAAAACTCAACGTAATGAGATCAGTGATTTTAGTCGCTAGATCGGGTAACATGAATCAACCTGAACTCCTCCAGATCGATATACTTGCGAATCACCCGATACAAAGAAACTAGAAGCCTCCACTGGAGCACGAAGTCAACAAGGTGGTTTGACGACGAAAAGCGGTGGCGTTAGCACATGAACGACTACGTGTGTGGCGCTCTAGGCGACGCAGAGATGGTGGAACGTGACAATGGCTCAAGGGCGGCGAGGTAGCGATTATCTTGAACGAAGATGGTGGTGCAATCGGCAGTGTTATGTGACAGCAGATATATATGGGCTACAACTCTTTGCAACCTTTTGGGTAAATTACATGTCTATAACCCCTTCCTCTAATCCTCTATCGGTAACACACCAACTTAGTGAGGTGTACGTTGATTAATTACAAGTTTGTTCCACGTAGTTATCCTATAAAAACAAACAAACAAACAAACCCAGTATATCCCACTCAAGAGCAGGGTCTGGGAGGGGTAGGTGGTGGCTAGTCTTTCCTCTATCCAGGTAGGTAGAGAGACCACTTCCAAAGAGACCCCCGACTCGATAACAAAAGCAATAATGCTAGCGAATCAGCATATAATCAAACATACGATATATGATATAGCACACAACATACAACAAACAGTAAAATATCACCAAAAGGAAATATAAAATGAACAAGCATACATCAGAGAAGCAGCAAGCATCCCCTAAAAAGGCAGAAGCGTACTACATACACATCAGGCCTCGTAACAAGTAATCAAAGTCCCTTCCTAGCTACAGAACCCACTAAAAGTCCTTAATTTTAATTCTACACTTCCACTCACTCCTAGCCTCGATCATGTGCTCAGAGAGGTGCAAGTGTACTATATCTCGCCTAATTATCTCTTCACAAGTCAACCTAGGTCTTACTCTACTCTTTCTACCCTCTAGGATGATGTTCTCCATTGCTCTAACCGGTGCTGCCATTGGTCTCCTCTTGACATGCCCAAACTCAGTATATCTCACTCAAGAGCAGGGTCTGAGAGGGGTAGGTGGTAGTTATCCCATAACTATAATGAAATAATTAACTAGCAATGTAGTTAATTAAAATTATTTCAATTAGTTAAACTAACAATTTAGCTAATTATTCTTTTTATTGGTTAATTAATTAAACACTTAGTTAAAAATATTAAATACATAAAATATAAATAAACAATAATTAAATAATTCTCTTTAGTGTTATTAATCTAATTAATAATATTGATATTTATTTTATATCATAATTAGTTGTACAAACATTGACTTTCTATTATTAGGTCCCGTTTGTTTTACAAAAGTCTTAAAAATTAGAATTGGAATTTAAAAATTTTTCATTCAAAATTCCGTTTGTCCAGTCAATGAATGGAATTAGAATTGAAGATTTCTTTCACATTCTTTTCATTTACCCGTAGAATGTTTAACAAATCAATGGAATGTTTAAAAATAACATTACAGTTCACTCAAAATAGACCAACCAAACACATTATCGATTTCAACAAGATTTCAATTCTAGTTCTATTTTCAATCCCAATTTTTTTACAAAATATTTTATGAACCAAACGGCACCTAAGTGTTTACATCATTCAATCCCGTTAGTGAAAAAGCCTAATTTTACGGTACATGGTCAATATTTACCAACGTTAATATTGCACCAACCCAACGTTAATATTGCACCAAGTGTTTGCACCAATTTACAAAACAAGTATATAAATTATACCTTTATCATTAACCCATATGAGTTGTCATCTGTTGTGTTTAAGATTATAGTAGCATAAATGAATGTGTACTTCATACCTCTTAGTCACATTAGAGCTTATCGTAAAGTCTCTTTGATCTCATTATATTCTAAATTACATAAAGTATGTAATGCCATAAAAATCACCAATAACGCTTTTAAATGACATTCTCACGAGACAACTGACAAATATGTAGAGGTTTAAAGTTGTTTATGCTTACAATGTTGTAGTGTGGACTCCAATCCATCTTAGGTAGAGCCATGTTTCAACCAAAGACAAGATGGTAGAATGGGTTAGTGGCAGTCAGCCCAAACCCTAATTGGTGTCAACTTATTTATGTTAACCTAATTGTCTTTGTTATAAATACCCAATCAATGTACTTGTAATCTTAGTCTTTAAAAGTAACTAGTAGGTGACCCACGCGTTGTCGCGAAGACATGAAATTTATATATGGTTTAGGAATTAAAGTTTAGGAATGGTAAAATGTTTTTTTTATTCTACCAATATTGCAAAATGACACTAAATATAAACAAAAATAAATGTGCATCTACCTAAATGGCTTTAGTTTCTAATAATGTAGAAGTGAACCATCACTTGTTGATTAAACACAAGCAGCATCAAGATCCACTACTTCTAGTTGAAAGTTAAAACTACCACCTATAGGAAAAAATACATAACTGAAACACAAAAGCCAAGTATTACCTTAATGATTCAATACAATGATGCTTGATAAGCAGTAAAGAATTCATGAAACCATAAAAACAACTAATGACAAAGCCAAGAGGCTTCCACTTAATCCAAAAGAGATATAAACGTGATTTTAAAAGGCTTATTAGCTTTACTTGTGAATTTGTGATTCAAGTAAAAACTAATTAAAACATGCACCCTTGCTGCTTTGAAAAAATATACATGCATGATAGAATATAAAATAATTGTAATAAAAAACACCGTACTAATGAACGCATACAAGCCAAATGCATCCTGAGCTTCCTCAACAAGTTCCTGTAGTAAGTCATAGTTGAAGAAAATAAAAAAGCCAATCTTTTTAAATATTTTAGAACACAGTTATCTTGAGAGAGGGGGAAAAATCCAATAAAATCCTGAGACTAACATCCGTCAAGTGAACATGAAATGAATATCATTTAAATCAAGGATAAGCAAACCTACATTTAAAAGCCAATGATGTCAGAATTTAGTTTCAATCTCTACTGAAGTATAAGCCTGACAACACAATTAATAAAACTTGAATTATATATGAAAACAAGAGTAAAAATTTTACAACTTATACATTCAAATCTCATTAATAGATGTGTTAATTTTAATCCACTTACTTTTCATATGATCTTATGTAAATTTAGACTTGTAGCTTTCATCAGTAGTCTCATAGTGCTTTAATACCAACCACTTTTCCTTGTTCTTCAGTTGCAAAAATGTAGACTTCTACATAAAAGAAAACAACCTAAAGACATTTATGTGATGAGATTTAAAGTCATTATGAAAGAGTCCTTACCAATAATGATACTTGTTCTTCAGCTTGAAACGCCAAACAATTATCTTCAATAGAACCAATGAACTTATCTAAAGAATATTATAAACTGTGAACATAAGTGATATTAATAAAACCGTGAACCGATTGGAAACTTGTGAATTATAACCTGCAATAGAATTTTAACAAAAGTCATGAGCATTAGGGTGTTCACTGTTTGGTTTAAAATGGTTATGTGTATATATAAGTTTATAGGCTTAATCAGACAAAAAGAACTTGTTAATTGAGTTTTAATAAACTTAAAGACATAATCATACAGAAGAGAGAACATATGTGTTTAAGCATGCATGAAGCTTTTCAGAACATATATTTCAAAAAAAAGAATTATATAACTTTAGCAATCATATTTGACAAACTAATCATTCATGTAAAAATTAAAACAAATTTGGATTGTGTTTTTGGGTCAACCTAACCTGCTTTGGTTTGACATGTATCTCAAAACAACCTATTTGAGTCATTACCCAACCACACCATTTCACCACCTGAAGCTTGCATACAAATAACTCAATTGAGCTAAAGAAATACAAAGTTTGTATGGATTAAACAAGACTTTTGGTATTAGACAGCCTTGCCTTTGCTAGTTATATGAAAAATAAAGAGTTGAAGTAAACTAATATATACTTATAAAATGCATAATTTCATAAGAAAGTTAGGATGCACTAACCATAACATATTGTGAGCACACTTGGCATTCACTATGGTTTTCTTTTCTTTAGCTAGTACCAAACAACATCATGCTCAACCTCTACATTAAAAAGATTCATAGTATTTGTTAATAACTTATAATAATCATATGGTGTACTTAAGAAGTGTTCCAAACCTCCAATTAATAATCATATAGATTATTAGAAAACACAGTAAAGTTGTCTCATCATCTTCCCCATGGGATAGACTTAAAAAATTTTAGATTGCTTGTTTAAAGTTAGAATGAAATAAGATTGAATAACCAATCCCAATTCCTAAACACCCACTTTAGTTGCAGAAACTTCAAATGTTAGTAGCAATAGATACATGTCATAGAAGTATGGAATCCACAATCATATTAACAAATAAATCAAGATAAACAATATTATCTCCATAAACAATTGATGGCCAAGGATTAGAAGTTTAGAACTAACTACAAGAACAGAGCCATAGAAGTGAAGATGAAGGGTACCAAGTAAAATCTTAAGTAAATCCATTGCGAAGCTTTCCGATCAATAATTGCTTCAATCCACCAACCTCACCACCACTTATATCTGAAATTAAACTCATGTCACTTACGTAAAACTAACACAGCGTTTGCCACCATCAATACCATCAAATCGTCGCCAAACCTCGAGCCATGGAAAATTCTGTGCAGAAGTATTATAATAATCATAGATATATGACATTAAGCAGTGATAACCGCGGTGGCTCTCCACAAGGGTGTTTTAGGGTTATTATTAGATTTGTATACATCATGTTGAATGAATTTACTCACCCTGTCGGTTGCTTGAATGTAAGGGCTTACTCAACCGCTTCACTTGCTCACCATATGATTGAATGAGTTAACAAATTCTTTGCTTTAATGCGAGTTGAAGGGGGCGGAGGGTGAGGTAGGCATCTGGAATGGCACATGTTACAAAATGGGTGAATTTACCATTTGAGCATCATTATATAGTAGTATAGATATAGATATAGATAAAAGAAACCCTGGTTCGCAGCATGTGGACGTAGGTCAATACTTGACTGAACCATGTTAAATCCTTGTGTTTTTACCGTCTTGATGATCATATTGTGTTAGTGTGTTTGAGTTGATTGTCACCATCGCATCACTGTTGTTCCCTTCTCATGGTCGCTACAAACAACAATAAGTAGGACTGTTGTTTGAAGTCGATAACCACCAACAACTACAGCCATTGCAAGGAGGCTGCGTTTTTAGTTGAGAACATGTTGTTATATAGTCTTGTTTCAGTTCTGTGCTGCTGCTTTGAATGAGAAAGGGCCAAAGAGGTACCCAAAACAACTTGTTTACATGTTACTTCAGTTTCCTGATTGTTTAGTTATCGTTCCATTGCGTAGTTACTATTATTGCTATCATAATCTCGTTACTCATTTTAGAAGTCAACTAGAAATACCAAATAGTTCTTAAGGCCTGAACCATTGTATTGTATTGATTTATGTGCCATATGTGAATACTCAGGTCAACCATGTACACGTAATACTTAACATACAAAACATATATTTTGTGCCAAAGATTATTCTCCAAGTTTGACTCTATTTGACTACATAAAAGACATAAAGACTATGACATATCTAAAATCACACGTGGCCTATCCATAAGAGATATATTAGGGCATAAGAAATATTTTACCTTAAATCTTATCAATGCATTCTAATTGTGGAAGCTCATAGTTAACATGCTTGCTTGGATAAATTTTAGGGATTGACGAGATCTAAGAAAGTCTCTACTCTCATTGTTAAACACAATCCATGAGCTATAATATGACATCTATCACCAAAGGTCCGTCAATTGACGTGTTTCTATTATCTTTTCTTAATTGGTCATTCCTCATCTTTATAAACTATTCATTTGGATATCATACTTGCTTAGTTATCTTTTACACTTGTGTTATCATTGTTTGCATCGTTATCACCTAAAACGATTACAAATATCGCCACCGTCATCATTAAATATATTATGTTATATAATATTAACGTCATTAATAACATCATTTTAAGATACAAATATCATTAAATACATCCCTATCATTAATATAACTAGCCTATTTACATCGTTTTCAACCAAAACAAATTTGGGAACTCGGGGGCTAAGTGCAGGGACCAAATGTGACATTTTGAGAAACTAGGGCTGGGTATATAAAGCCCCTTATCAGCCCTAGCCACCATTGCTTCATCTTCTTCATCTTCATTTTCTCTCCATTTTTCACCTCTTCCTTACACCGAAACGCCCCGTTTCTTCGAGTTCTCACAGGTTAAAACTCGGCTACAGCTGAGACTACTCATTTCTAGCAGGTAGACAACCTTGGTTGTCCCTTTCTTGCTTGTTTTACTATTGTGATTTAGGGTTTCGGGTGCTCGGGTTCAACCCGAGCACATGAGGTCGTGTGGGTGCGTGTGTTGCCTTTTTGCGTGTGCATCTTGTTTAGATATGTTAGATAAGTGTTTCTGGAAGTCCTTGTGGCATGAAACTCATGCACGGAGCAGCCGGATGCTGCTCTGCACTTTCTGCAGTCGCGAATCTGCTGTTTTCGTGATGAGTCTGAGCCGTGCGACTGAGTCTGTCCTGTGACTGAACCGTGCGACTGGGTGTGTCGTGCGACTGAGTCCATGCGATTGTATGTGTCGTGCGATTGAGTCCATGCAATTGTGTGTGTCGTGCGATTGAGTCCATGCAGATGAATGTGTGCGATGGTGCGTGTATCGCACGACTGAATGCCTAGTCGTACGAATGGAGGTTCAGTCGTACGAATGAAGCTAATTCGTACGAATAAAGGTTGATTCGTGCGTATGGGAGTTGAGTCATGCGAATAGGTGTTGTGTGGTATGACTGAATGCTGAGTCCATGCAATTGTTTGTGTGTGTGTTACTCGCGACCGAACCGATACGACCCGACCCGACTGAACATTACTATTAACATTAGGCACATCATTAACGCTTAACATAACTGTCAATAGGTGTTTGACCGTTTCCTACATACAACATTTGGGAAGCTTTTATCATACATCCTTACCACTTAACAAGTGAGTTTCATGGCCCCTTTTTATGCTTATACAATATTTCAAACATTTATAAACATGGGGGAAAAGTATGCTCACCCACTTTCTTATGCTGTACAATTTACATACAATTTACACACTTGGAATCAACGTGATACTGTGTTGTGAGTACTTATCAGATACATACATGAGTCGCTATGTGGTTCTTTCATTACAACCATTTAATTCTGGTGTTGGAACCGACGGATAGGTATTGGTAGTACTACTGGGTTGACACCTCCACCCATGCATGCTGGTATACTAGTTAGTACCAGCGGTGGCCAAGAACGGGCCCTTGGGTGAATATATTCTGACAAGTTGTTATGTGTACGTCATTAGGTTTGGTTGTAAAGCTCATGGTTATGTGATTTTGCTTACTTATACCTTTATGCATGGTATTCGACAACAATTACTATACATCATCAATTACTTATTTACAATTTAAACCTGCGAGCTCACCAACAATTTTGTTGACCGTTTTGAGCATATCTTTTCAGGTGATAATGACAATTGAAGATCTAGGAGTGCTGCCTTAGTGGAGACCCTAGGATGCATTTTGAGACTAAACATACTTGACAAACATTCATTTTGAAACATTGTTGTAGTCTATTAAACAATCTTCATTCTTTTGGATACTTGTTCCCGGGTTGTGGGAATTACATTACAAGGATACAATATTTGGTTATGTGAATCATTTACAAGTTTATGCTTGTGGCTATGCTGTCGTGAATATTGACTAAACATGACACAAGTCTCCTTTGTGTCGGGTGTCGTCATGACACGCTTTTATCATCAATTACATATATTGCATCTCTATTGTTAACAATGTGTTATGACGATCCCGTCTCGTTACATCCCCGTGTTTCCGCTCTCAGCAGGGGTGTGACAGACTGGTATCAGAGCCATTGGTTATAGAGAATTAGACAAATCACTTGACCTAGACTATAACCTAGGAACCTTCATGTAGAATGCATGCTAGGATTAGTTTGCATCTGATGTTACATGTATGTTCCTCTATACTTGTTCTTTATCTTTACACTTGTTCTTTATCTCTATGTCTTGTTATCTGACCATCCTGAGGAAAGTACCATTACTCTTACTCTTTCCTCACGGGATGTCTTCTACCAGAATCTTTTGTTCCTATGCTCGCTGCATTATACTATTAGGTTGGGATACCCACCCTGAAGGGATCCTCACAGATCGCGTGAAGCGTTAATCCTGGATATTGATGTCCGACCCTGAGATAGTTATGCCTGAAGTCCCGAAAGAAGTAGGGATAGGCAACTTTCGTTAGACTAATTGTGCTTATGTGCTTGGATTCTATTTGCTATCGTGGATTACTATTGGAATACTATTGGCTCATGGATATGAGGACATTATATGAACCGTGCATGATGAATATTGTCAATACTATGATATTAGCTTGGGTAGGTAAAGCTAAGGGTGACCATGCAGGGCAAATTACCATTACGGGTGCACACGTAATTGCAATTTGCAGTGCATGTGAAGCCTGACGAATCTTACCATGAGGTAACGATCATAGTTAGTACAAGTCTTCTATTCTATACCTTAGGACACTAGAATTATAATTCTAGTAATACCTTGTTAAGGATGATAAAACATTCGCAACCTCTACTATTACTTAATCCTGTCCTATTTAGAGCCTTCATGGGAATTCAATTATGATATTGATTTTATTCGCCCTGAAACATTTCTCCGCTTAGCATTTCAGTAATTATGGAACTGATTAAATGCCTAGAATGAAAGTGGACTTTAAAGAAATGTAGAAGAGTGATGATACTCCTACACATACATTACGTTATTCATTAGGATGATGTTAAGGAAAATCGGATGTCATGTAACCGGTTTAATCATCATTCTCGGTATATCATGGATGTGGTGGGAATGCTACGGGGAACCCTATAAATAAGCATCACCGGTATACTAAGAATGTGATTGAACTGGGGTACGTGATGATCTTGATTGACTGGAGCATGAATTGTTGGAACTTGATGAGTGGAGTCATACGTATATCTTAAATTGACTAAAGTTTACATGTTTACTCCTTTTATTATTAGATAATGCCGCCTCGAAGAGTCACCCGTAGTACAAATCACGAGGGTGAGACCCCACGGGGCAGAGGTAGAGGTAGGCCACCAAGAACAGGTGGTGGTCCCGCTGGCAACAATCAGGGAACTAAAAACACCGATATAGCTGCCATGATAGCTCAGCAGCTAGCCGCACTGATTCCTACGATAGTGACTCAAGTGAGCGACACTCTTCTGAATCATAATCTCCACGGGGATAATGATACTAACAATGAGCATAACCAAGAAACAGGGGAAGATACTGAGAACGGTGGAACAACTGCTAATGAAACTGGGGTTGTTAATACGAGACGGGATGCTTGTACAAGGAGTTTGCGGCCTGCAAACCGAAAGAATTTGATGGGATAGGTGGAGCGATAGCTCTAACAAGGTGGCTTAAGATATGGAGGCATTACTTGTATGGAACCAAATGCATCATATACACAGATCATAAGAGCCTTCAACATATCATGAATCAGAAAGAACTCAATATGCGTCAGCGACGTTGGGTAGAGTTACTTAGTGACTACGATTGTGAAATCCGGTATCATCCGGGGAAAGCGAACGTGGTGGCTGATGCCTTAAGTCGTAAAGAACGCGTGAAACTGCTACGTGCTTGAGCGTTGGGATTGACTATTCAAACAAATCTGAAAGCTCGGATCCAAATTGCATAATGTGAGGCATTGAAAGAAGAAAACCTTGCGGGAGAAGAATTCCGAGGGTTGGATAAACAGATGATTTGCAAGGATGATGGTATACAGTACTTCATGGATCGTATATGGGTACCCAAATGGGGAGGTGTACGTACTTTGGTCTTGGATGAAGCGCGCAAGACACGATATTCTGTTCATCCTGGTGTGGATAAGATGTACCACAATCTTAAGGATCTGTACTGGTGGCCAGGCATGAAAGAAAGACATAGCTATGTATGCGAGCAGATGCTTGACGTGCTCAAAAGTTAAAGCTGAACACCAGAAACCATCGGGATTATTACAGCAACCTGGAATTCCCGAGTGGAAATGGGAGAATATAGCAATGGATTTCATTACCAAACTCCCTAGAACAAGTAGCGGGCATGACTCGATATGGGTTATAGTGGACCGTATGACAAAGTCAGCTCATTTCTTACCGATCCGAGAGGATTACAAGATGGATAAGTTGGCGAAATTGTACATAAAGGAGGTCGTGACAAGGCACGGAGTGCCGATGTCAATCATATCCGACTGTGACAGCCGATTTACTTCACGATTTTAGCAGACACTACAGAAAGCGATTGGCACACGATTAGATATGAGTACCGCCTATCACCCACAAACAGATGGTCAAAGCGAACGAACAATACAAACATTGGAAGACATGCTCAGGGCTTGTGTAATCAACTTTGGTGGTAGCTGGGACACTCATCTACCACTAATTGAGTTTTCTTACAACAATAGCTACCATACAAGCATTGGATGTGCTCCGTTTGAAGCGTTGTACGGAAGGAAATGCAGATCACCCGTTTGTTGGGCTGAGATTGGTGAGAGCCAACTAACAGGCCCAGAGATCATTCAGGAAACAACAGACAAGATCTTCCAAATCAAAGATAGACTAAAAGCAGCTAGAGATCGCCAAAAGAGCTATGCCGACAACCGTCGGAAGCCTCAAGAATTCAACGTGGGGATCAAGTTTTACTCAAGGTCTCTCCTTGGAAAGGAATCGTTCGATTTGAAAAGAAAGGGAAGTTAGCCACAAGATACATAGGACCATTCGAGATTATAGAAAGAATCGGTCCAGTGGCTTACCGATTAAGGTTGCCACAAAAACTTAGCGGTGTACATGATACTTTTCACGTATCGAACCTAAAAAGTGTTTGGCTGACGAGTCCTTTCACGTACCAATTGAGGAAATCAATATCGATGAAAAGCTTAACTTTATTGAAGAACCTATAGAGGTCATGGATAGAAAGGTCAAACGTTTAAGGCGCAGCAAGATACCGATTGTCCGCGTGAGATGGAACTCCAAACGAGGGCCTTAGTTTACATGGGAATGAGAAGATCAGATGAGACTTAAATATCCACATCTATTCGAGGATGACACTCTTGGACCTAACACCGGTTGAATTTCGGGACGAAATTATCTCAATTGGGGGATAATGTGACATATGTCACCAAAGGTCCGTCAATTGACGTGTTTCTGTTATCTTTTCTTTAATTGGTCATTCCTCATCTTTATAAACTATTCATGTGGATATCATACTTGTTTGGTTATCTTTTACACTTGTGTTATCATTGTTTGCATCGTTATCACCTAAAACGTTTACAAATATCGCCACCGTCATCATTAAATATATTATGTTATATAATATTAACGTCATTAATAACATCATTTTAAGATACAAATATCATTAAATACATCCCTATCATTAATATAACTAGCCTCTTTACGTCGTTTTCAACCAAAACAAATGTTGAAACTCGGGGGCTAAGTGCAGGGACCAAATGTGACATTTTACCAAACTAGGACTGGATATATAAAGCCCTTTATCAGCCCTAGCCACCATTGCTTCATCTTCTTCATCTTCATTTTCTCTCCATTTTTCACCTCTTCCTTGCACCAAAACGCCCCGTTTCTTCGCGTTCTCATCGGTTAAAACTCGGCTACAGCTGAGACTACTCATTTCTAGCAGGTAGACGACCTTGGTTGTCCCTTTCTTGCTCGTTTTACTGCTGCGATATAGGGTTTCAGGTGCTCGGGTTCAACCCGAGCACATGAGGTCGTGTTGTTGCCTTTCTGCGTGTGCATCTTGTTTAGATATGTTAGATAAGTGTTTCTGGAAGTCTTTATGGCATGAAACTCGTGCACGGAGCAGCCGGATGCTGCTCTGCACTTTTTGCAGTCGCGAATCTGCTGTTTTCACGACTGAGTCTGAGCCGTACGACTGAGTATGTTGTGCGTCTGAACCGTGCGACTGGGTGTGTCGTGCGACTGAGTCCATGCGATTGTGTGTGTCGTGCGATTGAGTCCATGCGATTGTGTATGTCGTGCGATTGAGTCCATGCCATTATGTGTGTTGTGCGATTGAGTCCATGCGGATGAATGTGTGCGATGTTGCGTGTATCGCACGACTGAATGCCTAGTCGTACGAATGGAGGTTCAGTCGTACGAATGAAGCTAATTCGTACGAATGAAGGTTGATTCATGCGTATGGGAGTTGAGTCGTGCAATTAGGTGCTGTGTGGTACGACTGAATGCTGAGTCGCACGAATGAAGGTTCAATCGTACGAATGAAGCTGATTCGTACGAATGGGGGTTGATTCGTGTGAATGGAGTGTTGAGTCGTGCGTCTGGTCCTATCGTGCGACTGGATTTGATGTGTATGATTTACTCTTGTGTGCGGTGTGTTTGTCGTGTGATGTTAAGGTAACATCGACACGGTTGCCATTGCTAATGACAATCTTTAAATTAACACTATCAAATTCATTGATGTTAAACCAAATCGAATCAACTTAACATTTTACAATTAACAACAATTGATTTGTAACACTAAGGCTTACTAAGTATTTCTCAAACAACAATGACACTTTTACACAAATATCATCGACAATGGCAACGTTTCTAGTACTTGGATCTACATAAGATCTATTGCGTGTGTTTGTGTGTGTGTGTTACCCGCGACCGAACCAATACGACCCGACCCGACTGAACATTACTATTAACATTAGGCACATCATTAACGCTTAACATAACTGTCAATAGGTGTTTGACCGTTTCCTACATACAACATTTGGGAAGCTTTTATCATACATCCTTACTACTTAACAAGTGAGTTTCATGGACCCTTTTTATGCTTATACAATATTTCAAACATTGACAAACGTAGGGAAAAAGTATGCTCACCCACTTTCTTATGCTGTACAATTTACATAAAATTTACACACTTGGAATCAACGTGATACTGTGTTGTGAGTACTTATCAGATACATACATGAGTCGCTATGTGGTTCTTTCTTTACAACCATTTAATTCTGGTGTTGGAACCGACAGATAGGTATTGGTAGTACTACTGGGTTGACACCCCCCCCATGCATGCTGGTATACTGGTTAGTCCCAGCGGTGGCCAGGAACGGACCCTTGGGTAAATATATTCCGACAAGTTGTTGTGTGTACGTCATTAGGTTTGGTTGTAAAGCTCATGGTTATGTGATTTTGCTTACTTATAACTGTATGCATGGTATTCTGCAACAATTACTATACAACATCAATTACTTATTTACAATTTAAACCTGCGAGCTCACCAACAATTTTGTTGACCGTTTTGAGCATATCTTTTCAGGTGATAATGACAATTGTAGATCTAGGAGTGCTACCTTAGTGGAGACCCTAGGATGTATTTTCAGACTAAACATACTTGACAAACATTCATTTTGAAACATTGTTGTAGTCTATTAAACAATCTTCATTCTTTTGGATACTTGTTCCCGGGTTGTGGGAATTACATTAAAAGAATACAATATTTGGTTATGTAAATCATTTATAAGTTTATGCTTGTGATTATGCTGTCGTGAATATTGACTAAACACGACACAAGTCTCATTTGTGTCGGGTGTCGTCATGACACGCTTTTATCATCAAATACATATATTGCATGTCACACCCCCGCTGATAGCGGAAACACGGGGAGTGTGAGCTAGATGGGATCGTCATAACACATGGTATATGATAGAGTAGCAATAAAATATGATGACAAGCGTGTCATGACGACACCCAAACACAAATGGAGACTTGTGTCGTGTATGATCAAAGTTCACGACAGCATAGCCATAAGTACAACATAAATGATCACATAAGCATTAAGGACAACTTGTAATGTAAATTCCCACAACTCGGGAACAAGTATACAAAAGGCCGTGTTCAAGCTTTACAAGAGTAATAATCACAAAATGCATCCTAGGGTCTCCTCTAAAAGGCAGCACTCCTAGATCTTCAATTACCTTGATCACCTGAAAAGAGATGCTCAAAACGGTCAACATAATTGTTGGTAAGCTTCCAGGGTTTTAAGTAATAAAAGATGTTAAGATGAAAACAGTGAGTAAGTTTAATAAAAGTTACAGCGACTACACTTATATATAGGTGGTTTTACTTGTTATAAATAGCTACAGTCAAGCCTATTCATCGGTTCCACCCGGGAATTGATGGCTGTAAAGATAACATTTCCAAAGCGTAAATAGTTTATAAATGACGTAGCAAGATCCACACAGCGCATACGTATAGTTTATAACCAAACCAATCCTTAGGTCCCATTACCGGGATTAATGGTTATATATAAAATGGTTTTCCATATAACAATAGGTTTAAGGTGACGTAGCAAGATCCACACAGCGCATACGTTTAGGTTACAACCAAACCAATCCTTAGGTCCCAATTACCGGGATTAATGGTTGTAGTGGATGGTCGGCTTAGAAGAACCACGCAGAGGAACCACACAGAAGAACCACATAGCCGAGAGCATCCAAGGTCGAAGGCATCCAACAAGTAGTAAGCATTCCATGAGTTTCACATGACGTAGCAAGATCCACATAGCGCATACGTATATGTTACAACCAAACCAGTCCTTAGGTCCCATTTCTGGAATTAATGGTTGTAATGAAAGATCCACACAGAGGTCCCACACAGAAGTCCCACACAGAAGTCCCACACAGCCAATTTACAGGTAATATCACACAACACATAGCATCAAGTAATAGCACATAGTTCAAGTTCATATAGTAGCAATCAGTCAGGATCATCATGTAACCCGGTTTAAACACATTCTTAGTATACCAAGGATGCTTATATATAGGGTTCTCCGTAGCATTCCCACCACATCCACGATATACTTAGAACGATGCCTAAACCAGTTACATGACATCCGTTTACCCTTAGTATCAATCAACAAGTTTAGCAAGGTAAGTTACTCATATAAGTAGCAGCCAACTTCCACTAAGGAAGGTGCCTGAAATTAAGTAAATAAGTGAGCATTCTTTTCCCCCAAGTAGAAAAATATTCGAAAAGGTTTTATAAGCGGAAAAAGGGGCCACGAAACTCACAGAACAAATGATAAGCACAATCGATGTAAGATTTCCTGGGATAAGATGCTAGGAACCGTCAAACACCTATTGACAGTTACTGATAAGCATTAGTAATGATCATAAAGCATAAGATGATGTTCAAGATTCGGGTAGTTCCGGTTTGGTCGTGGGTAGTATACACACAAGCAGACACACATACCTTAGACCTTATGTAGGTCCAAGCATTTAAAGATAGTCGTCATTGCTATGACATTCGAGCAATGACATTATTTCTGATGTTACCTCGTCAATACCAAACACTCAAAAGGGGAAACCACACATACACGCATCACACACAACACCCAGAAAAACTCCGCACAATGATTCTATTTATACGACAAGACCAGACGCACGACTGACACTCCATTCGCACGAGTGGACCTTCAGTCATACGAATTAGCTACTTTCGTACGATTGAACCTTCATTCGTGCGACTAAGCTTTCAGTCGTACCATGCATCACCAGTCGTACGACCCAATAGCCAGTCACGTGACTCAACGTCCCTTCACGCGAATCAGCTTCATTCGTGCGATTGGACCTTCTTTCGCGCGACAGGCCTCCGATCGTGCAATTCACACACAATCGCACACATTTCACATTCGCATGTCTCTGTCACGCGACAACTCCAGTCGCCCCACTCGGTCGCGCGACACACATTCATTCGCACCCACCGACAGCCGCGCGACACAACCGCGCGACTTACCCAATCGCACAGACACGAGTCGCACACACACCCAGTCGCATGCCCCATTCGCGCGACAATCCCATTCGCGTCGACGGGGGTCGCGACTGCAGGAAGTTGCAGGGCGGCCTTCGGCTGCCCGAACATGATTTTTACACAACCAGAACTTCCAGAACTCATATCCTAACCTGTCTAGACAAGATGCACACTCAAAAACGCGACATGCAAGCCCACACGACCTCATGTGCTCGGATGAACACGAGCACCCGAAAACCGTAAAACGCAGCAGCTAAATCGGGCTAAAACGAGGTAAGTGAGGTTATCTACCTGCTAGGAACGAGTATTCACGATGATGCTCAAGATTTGACGACGAAAATGCAACAAACGGTTCAATTTTTGGTGTAAGATCGGGAGAGAAATAGAGAAAATGGTGGAGATGAAGAAGAAATGAGGAGGAGAAGATGAAGAAGAGGCTTGGAATGGGTATTTATACCCAGCCTAGTTTGGCCATTTGTCAAGTTTAGTCCCCGCACTTTGCCCCCAGGTTCCCAAATTTTGTTTCGGTTGAAAACGTTATTAATTAGTCTTGTTTTATTGATGATAAAATGTTATTAATGTTATTTATAAGTTAAAAATGATTTTTATTCATGACAATTATTTTAATATAAAAATGACGTGTTTAGTATTAACGGGGCAAATCTTGGAGAAACGTCTTAAGATAACGACAAGTCAAGCAACGATAACACGTATATAAGGACAACTAAGTAAAACAAATATGGTATCCACGTAGATGGTTTATAAAATTGAGGAATGACTGACAACGAAGGTTAATCGATCACGTTAAATGACGGACCTTTGGTGACGGATGTCATAGTATCCCCAGTTGAGGGAATTTCGTCCCGAAATTCAACTGGTGCTAGGTCTAAGGGTGTCATCCTCGAATAGATGTGGATATTGAGTCTCATCTGATCTTCGCGTTCCCATGTGAACTCTGGTCCTCGTTTGGAATTCCATCTTACACGAACAATAGGTATCTTGCTGCGCCTCAACCTTTGACCTTTCGGTCCATGACCTCAATAGGTTCCTCCACAAAATGGAGGCTTTCATCAATCTTGATATCCTCAATAGGTACGTGAAGTGATTCGTCAGCTAAACACTTCTTGAGGTTCGATACATGGAAGGTATCATGTACACTGTTAAGCTCTTGTGGCAACCGTAATCGGTACGCCACCGGACCGATCCTTTCTACAATCTCGAATGGTCCAACATATGGGGCTAACTTCCCTTTCTTTCCAAACCGAACGATCCCTTTCCAAGGAGAGACCTTAAGTAACACTCGATCCCCAACGTTAAACTCTAGCGGCTTCCGACGGTTGTCGGCATAGCTCTTTTGGCAATCTCTAGTAGCTTTAAGTCGGTCTTTGATTTGGAAGATCTTATCGGTGGTTTCTTGAATGATCTCTGGGCCCGTAATCTGACTTTCACCAACTTCAGCCCAACAAAACTGGTGATCTACATTTTCGGCCGTACAATGCTTCGAACGGTGCACACCCAATACTAGTACGGTAACTGTTATTGTAGGAAAACTCGATCAGCGGTAGATGAGTATCCCAACTGCCACCAAAATCAATGACACATGCCCTCAGCATGTCCTCATGCGTTTGTATCGTTCGTTCACTTTGGCCGTCTGTCTGGGGGTGATAGGCTATACTCATGTCTAACAGAGTGCCCATCGCTTTCTGTAACGTCTGCCAAAATCGTGAAGTGAACCGACTGTCTCGGTCGGATATGATTGACACCGGCACCCCGTGCCGTGTCACGACCTCTTTGATGTACAACCTTACCAGCTTATCCATTTTATAGTCTTCTCGGATAGGCAAGAAGTGAGTGGATTTTGTCATTCGATCCACCACGACCCATATCGAGTCGTGCCCACTTGGCGTTCTTGGGAGTTTGGTAATAAAATCCATAGTGATGTTCTCCCATTTCCACTCAGGAATTTCAGGTTGTTGCAATAATCCCGATGGTTTCTGGTGTTCAGCCTTGTCCTTTGAACAAGTCAAGCATTTGCTCACATATATAGCAATATCTTTCTTCATGTCTGGCCACCAGTACAGCTCTTTCAGATTAGCTAGACTGAGGAATTTGGTTTGGGTTGGCATTTATGTTTGGATTCCTAAATTGGTTTTGTCTATGTTGACGGTTGTAGTTGTAGTTCTCATTCTCCATATACCCATGGTTCCATTCATCATAATTATCACCTTGGTAGCCATAATCACCATCATACCCTCCTTCATTGTAGAACCCTCCATTGCCTTCATTGTCATACTCATAATCATCACTATCACCCGTGTGATAGGTGTGAACACTCACCCGTTCGGGTGATTGGTAAGATGGAACACTAAATGGCTCATCCTCATGAATGGCATTTCTTAGCTCATCTAAGTTTGGTGGGCCAAAGTAACCCATGGGGTTTTGGTTCAAATGTTCAAAAAGTGGGTTACTATGGCTATGCGTTTGTCTACGGTTTGGGTTGGGGTTATTCTTATTAATGGGTGGTGGTGGATTTTGTGGAATGTTGTGTTGTGGTGGGGGTCAGTTGTTACTACCTCCCTCCATTTGGTTGGCTCGGTTCCTTCTTGCAAAGCGTTCAATTTCCGGTTCAAACACCAACGGAGAGGTTCTTCCGGATGCTCTAGTATGCATGCACTACCTGTGATCTACACAAATAACACACCCAGCATAACAAGGGAAAAGGAATGATGCAAAAATAACCAAACACTTAAACAAAAAATCACAAACTAGTCAACACAATTCTATACACAAAGCGCACTACTCCCCGGCAACGGCGCCAAAATTTGACCGGCTTGTCGCGTGCACTAGTCAAAGATAGTATTTGTATAGTTCCTTAGTACCAAAACTATGTAGCAAATGGTAAGAAGGGTGTCGAATCACAAGGAGTATGTGGTTTGTGTTTAGACTTGAATTGGACTAACGAGTAAATTATGAAGCTTGCTATTTCTGTTTATAAGAGCTTTGATATGTTTACTTGAAATGGTGTTGAGACTTTGTCCAACACAAAGAAATGAACAAACAAAAAGGTTGCTTAAAAATGATTAATAAAACTTGAGAAACTTAGAACAATGGTTAACAAAACAAAGTTTAATAACAAGGTTCACCCCCGGTTGATATCATAAGGTTATGGTTCTACCAATCCAACTAACTTGCATCAAAGGTGTGATTTGTGCTAACGAGTTCATCATTACAAGGTTTAGGTGTCAAGAATCGTCAACGTTAACACGGACAATAATACACTTCATTACACAAGAACATTCAAACTCTACATTTACATAGCACACATGAACAACTCCATTTCTCAAAGACAAATTTAATAATCATTCATTCAATTTGGGAATTCAAGTTAAGCTCAAAGTACTAGCATAAATGTTTCAAGCAATCAAATACAAAACACAAGGATGCAATCTATTTTCAAATGTTAACAAACCATAGTCTTACAATATGCAAACCGGGGGAAAACCCAAAGAAGATTAGCCTCTCATGTTGTTTGAGGCTTGGAATCCGGGTGATGATCTTGTTTGCAATTCCATATCACTTTGATTTTGCTTGACTTTGTTGATGATGAAAAGCTCCAATTGTCAAAATTTCTTCTCTAAAGCTTCATGAATGATTGATTATGATGAAGAAGATGGTTGATGATGAAGAAGATGGTTCTTGGAGACAAAACAAAGTGAAAAGATCATAGCATGATGTAGGATGGGCTTTTTCCCTGATTTTCCTCCCCATTATATGCCCTTTTTAGCTGCCAATTCAAGATTCCCGTTTAAACAAGTCAAGTGAAACAAGTGGGTATTAAAAATCCGACAGGACAAACTAGGAGGCGTCGGCGACGGGCTATTAGGGCGTCGGCGACGGGCTCCAGAAACAGCATTTTTTCCTTTTGTTTGTTTCGCGTATCCGACTGTTCCGGGCTCCATTCCGACATCCCATATGACCCCGGAGTGCACTCTTAATTGTTCCGGCCCTAACAAACACAAACCACATCAAAATAGATCATTTGAACTCGAAGTTATGCTATAAATATGCCGTTTTGTGCTTTTAAACCCGAGCTTTTACCCTCGCATCACATCCCCACACTTATCTTTTGATTGTCCTCAAGCAAACTACCATACAATATTTTTCAAAACATTACAAGACATTTAGAATTTCTCACCTTCTATCAAGTTAAGGTCCAAAGTCATACCCGCCTCTCAAGTTCATAAGTGAATAATATATGTAATAACAAACCAAGACTTGCCTAACTAATCCTACCATGCTTTAAACTCTTGCATTCATGTTTCATGCCCCTCACAATGATACGCTCCTCTCGGCTATTTTGTGGACTAGCATGTGATGTGCTAGTATGTTTTTCACTCAAAACCATATGCAATAATGTGAGCATAAGCTTGTAAAGCAATCGTGCCTCCACTGCTTTAATGGAATAATTCCCAGATCAATGGACATTTGTGGTTTTTGGGCTTAGGCTTGGGTGAGGAATAAGGCTTTATTTAGTGGCTAATGTGATGAGAAATCCAAAACAATACAAACTACTAAAAACGGTATTCGGGTAATTTCTGTCCCAATGCTTTTCTTATTCTATTTTTTCCTTTTTCTTGACATCTTTTCTTCAAACACGATGTATATATTCTTTTCATTTCATTTTTTTTCTCAAATAACTAAAGAACACTAATTTGATTAACACATGGACAAAATCAATTGGATTCTTATCAAAATTTTCAAGAGGATAACTCTTTGATGCTCGGCTAGTGGGTTGACAAACGAAAGGACAATTTATTACACACACTTGTGTTTGCATAAATAGGCTCAAAATTGGCAACTAGGGGTATAGTTTTGTAATCTTTATGGGTAATAGGGAATAATGGGGGATCCTAATGCCTTTTCATTTCCGTTCACATATTCCTTTGCGGTCTTAGCACGTATCAAACCATACAAGTTCTACCAATTAAGCGCATAATGATCACACTCAACAAATGAACTTTTATATATATGTAAGTGATCCAGCAATCTAGGTAAGTATGGCTCAAAACTCACATGATGGAGGAGAAATGGGTTGCCGACATGTAGCATGTGTGACTATTTTAAAGCATGCTAAAACTAGCTAGGCATCTCACTTAAAGTTTTCTTTAAAGGCACTTGGTGTGACTATTCGAGGCAACCATGACTAACGACCTTTTACCCAATTTTCTCGGTTTGAAAATCTTTTGGTGACAATCTAAGTTGTTTGCATAAAATGAGGACCAAAAAGTATTTGAAAATTTAAAATTTTTCTATTTTTCCCCCATCCCCACACTTAATGTTGACATTGTCCTCAATGTGGGTGAAAATCTTTTCAAAACATAAGAGATGTGATACAAATTTCTTCCCCAAAGGTTTCCCCGGCCTAAAACAACGTTCCACTTATTCAAACTACTAAGATAATCATGCTGAAAGGAACATGTGCACCTGGATTTCTTCACTTTTTCTTGGCATTAGCTTTTCAATCCAAGTAGCACAAAACCTGCAATTGTAAAAAATTGTGTAGAAGCAAGCTTCTCACCTCTTTGACAACCAATCAATTAGCATGAATTGTGGAACTTCAATAACCACTTAATAAAGACAGCTACAGAATTAAAAGGAACAGAAAAAAAAACAAACACACTCAAACATTTAAATAAACTGTACAAACACATAAATCATACCTCGCCGCCTATCTTTGGTAGCGCTCATTTGGATCTCTTGGCGGGTATGGTTGATAAGGATAGCCAGTCAGAGCAGAAAACATCTCATTGAAGTTGTCAAATGCTCCCCCTTCAGTGGTGGTGGCGCAGGAATGGGAATGAAACTGGACGCCACGCCCTGGGGCCAATGCACTGACTGTTGCACCTGTTCTGGCTGGTCCCTGATGGTCGAATAGTCTGTCCACGGGGTAAACTCTTGATAGCTTCGACCTGCTTCAAGATCCCGGTGATGCCTTTCCTGTTCTTGGAGAATGTAGGCGTTGTTGACAGCCATTTGTTGGGCTGTTGCAAGGGCCATCCAACGCCTGTCTTCTAACTGCTCCCTTTCCATCCTTCAGGCTTCTTGTTGTGCCCAATGTTCCTCTTGCTGCAGCCTCCACATCCTTTCACTCTCTCTTCTTGCTTCCTCCACTTCTCTCATTTCTCCCATCAGAGCAGACACATTGTCATATGTCTGCTTGTGCCCGACCTGCAAAGATTCCCAACCCGGCTGCCTTCGTCTCACAGTGAATTCAGCTAATTATCAGACACCTCTCGATATTGACGGGCAGTTCGCCTTCTTGAGGGCCTTGTTTCCTCGGGTTGTGCCTCTTCTTCCTCCATGGCTTCAAATTCATCCGATGGAGGAGCATCTGGGTCTCTTGCAGTAAAAGATTGCCTAGTTTCAGTATCCCGGACAACAAATGTAAACCCTTGCTGTTCAACAAAAATCTTTGATGCTCTCATCTTCTTAAAGTCAAAGTAGTCCAAAGGTTTACCGACCCAGAGTGCCTCTGGAGGAAGGCAATCTTGTTGCACGATCATAGCACTAATCAACCGAATATATGGGACCATTTTCCTAGCATATAGTTCCCTTGATTCCCAAATATTCATCATCACTATATGTCTCCATGAGAGTTTGGGGCTTCCATAAGTAAAGAATGTAAAATTCTGCAGTCCCAGGTTCTCAGTTTCCCTCGATCTCCCAATCGTACCATCACATTTTCAAGGGAGATGTTTTGTAGAATTTTTCCTTCGAGAGATAAGTGGTTCCTCTCAAGTTCAGCACCTTCACGGAAGGGAACAGTCAAGCTGATTAAATTTACCGGGTCTGCTTCTAGAACGGGCCTTGAAAAAAATCGATCCATATGATAGTAATAGTAGTTGCCCTGGCCCAAAGAATCAAATTGGGCGATCCGGTTCATCGTCTCAAAAGACATCACCATAGTACCCGCACCGGTTTCCCCTGATAACCTCCATTGTGATGGATGGCTGCTTTTGTTTTCAAATCTTAATGAAGCCATCCATTCGGCCACCGCCCCCAAATAAACCCGGTGTGTATTTGCAGCACACCAATCTAAAGCTCTCTCCCACCCTAGAGCTTCGAATTTTTGTGTTATCCTATCTTTGAGAGCTCTTCAGTATTAACCACTCTCTCCGGCACACACACACCTGGGACGCCATACTGGACCTTTGCCATTTTCCACTTCCACAGACGGATTTCAGTAGCTCTATTGTGAAAGTCGGATAATCGTTTTTGGGCGTCGGATTCCCATTTCTCCCCGATTTTGTCATTCTTGTGTTGTGTCCACGTCCAGTCTTGGCGAAATAGCCTTGCATCATCATCAGTAACTGAGCTTTCTTGTTCCCAGTTCATCACCCTACGAGAGGATGAACTTGTAGCTCTTGAGGTCTTGCTCCTTTTTCTACTCGCCATTGAACTACAACACAACAACCAAATACACCCATTAATTACTTGCATTCAAACAATTCAACAAATAGGCATAGATCATGGTTTTGTAAGCATATGCTCCTCTTGCAATTTTGAATAAACAAGTATGTTCTTGACAAACAATATGTTGCATTATCTTCAAAATTTTAAGTTTATTTTCAACAATGAGGTTTTTTTATGTTTATCCATGACATACTATCATATGTTACAACCATGTATACAAATTTTCATAACTTTCATCTTTGTTCTATGCCTATTTCTCAAGAGTACTTGTGCTAGAACCCTCTCCCCACACTTGTTTTGTATCTACATTTATCATACATAATCTAAACTCAACCAAAGGTTCCTACTCAACAATCCATACATATTCAAAACTAGTTTCACTAATCACATTCATGTTCAAGAGACAATTTCTACAAACTATGTAATGCTAGTAATAGAATGAGAAGAAACCATACCTTATTTGCTTAGAGTTTCACCCAACAAGTTGCAATAGAAAGATACTTGAAGAAAAACCCAAAAAATCCGAATTTTGCACCTTAGATTTCTCTTTAACAACAAGGAATTAGCAAAAACTATGTTAGGGGTTTTGTTCCTCACGAAAAACTAAACACCTTGGACACAAGAATGGTTGGATTTGGTTAAGTTTGGAAGAAGTTAGGTTATGGAGGAGATTTAGGGTTCTTGAGAATTTTGGAGAAGAAGAGAGAAAGAGTTGAAGTGGTTGGATGAAAATGGGAGTGGGAGTGTGTTTTGGGGTGGAATAAGGGTTGTGGTGGGGTAAAAATCCGTAGGAGGGGGTTTGGGTGGTTGAGAATGGGTTAAAATTTGAAGAAAAAACAAAATTTTACGCAGGTTAAACGAAGGGGCGTCGGCGACGGCCAAATGCGGCGTCGGCGACGGGATGTGGTTGATGTTGTTTTCGTCTACGTGCTAAGTTGCTGTCTACGGGGGTTTTGGTCTACGCGGGCGGCGTCGGCGACGCACTGGTTGCCCGTCGGCGACAGGTTTCTGAAGTGCATTTTTTTTTAATTATTTTTTTACACGCTCATATATAATTGAATATCACACAAAAATTACACACAACATAGGAAAGGAAAAGAAAAAAATAAATAAAAAAATATGTAGAGATATATACCTTATACGTATATATATATCACCCCCCGAACACACGTGTATTGTCCCGAATATACACAAGTCACACGCGCAACATGATTTTGTGACTCGGATTCGGATTGGCAATTCTAAAAAGGCTGAAAAGGTCTATACTAAACTAAGCAATGCAAAGCAACAAATATGTACAAGTTACCTCTCGTGGTTTGCCTCCCACGCAGCGCTAAGTTTACCTGTCGTTAGCCGGACTTTGCGGTGCTGTGATCAAATTGGTACCTCATCAAGAGTGCTCAACAACAAGCACTCGGATTGTTTGTCCGCCCCATTTATGTCATTTGGTTCAAGATATGGTTTAAGGCGGTGCCCATTCACCGTTTGCCTTAAATGGTCATCAAAATCTTCAATCTCTACATCTCCAAAGTCGCCCACCCGGATGATCAAATATGGACCCGTCCATTTACTCTTTAGCTTTCCGGGAAATAGCTTTAGGCGTGAGTTGTACAACCATACCTTTTGTCCGGGCTTGAACTCCTTCAAACGAAGCTTGGCATCATGAACCCGCTTCATCTTGTCCTTGTATGCGGATGCGGTTTCATAGGCTTCGTCCCTTATCTCTTCTAACTCATTCAGCGCCAATTGTCTTTGTTTACCTGCACACTCATAATTCATATTAACAGTTTTAACCGCCCATAAGGCACGATGAGTTAACTCTACAGGTAAATGACAACCCTTTCCATAGACCAACCGGTAGGGAGTGGTTCCAATAGGCGTCTTGTAAGCGGTACGATACGCCCACAAGGCATCATCTAGTTTAGTTGACCAATCCTTGCGATCGGGTCGTACCATTTTTTGCAAAATTTCTTTGATTTTCCTATTAGAAACCTCTACTTGTCCACTTGTTTGTGGATGGTATGGTGTTGCAATCCTATGGTCAACACCATAACGTTTTAGAAGTTTGCCAAAGTTGAAGTTTTTAAAATGTGATCCCCCATCGCTTATTATCACGCGAGGGATACCAAATCTTGAAAAAATATTGGTTTGGACAAACTTGCATACTACCTTATGGTCATTGGTCTTGGTGGCGATTGCTTCTATCCATTTAGAGACATAATCGACCGCCACCAAGATATAGAGATTACCAAAAGAGTTTGGAAAAGGGCCCATGAAGTCAATGCCCAAACATCAAAGATTTCCACCACCAAAATTGGTTGCATAGGCATTTCATCTCTTCTTGTCACACTCCCCATTTGTTGGCATCTTATGCAACTCTTGGCAAATTCATGGGAGTCTTTGAAGATGGTAAGCCAATAAAAACCACAAGAAAGGACTTTGTGACCCGTCTTTTGTCCACTGAAATGTCCTCCACATGCCGATTCGTGAAGCATGCTCAATACACATGGGATCTCCTCATCCGGTAGACATCTTCGGATGATTTGGTCGGCTCCGACTTTGAAAAGGTCCGGTTCATCCCAAATGTAATGTTTTGCTTGAGCCTTGAAGTGTTGTTTCTTTCTTCTACTACATCCTTCCGGCAATGTACCTGTAGCCAAATAGTTTGCAAAATGGGCGTACCAGGGGTTATTGGTGGTGATAGACATGATGTATTCATCCGGGAATTGTTCATTTATCTCCGGCGTGTATCTTCTTCCACCGGTTGAATTCTTGACAAATGATCCGCTACTACATTTCACTCCCTTTCTTGTCTCGGATCTCAAGATTGAATTCTTGCAATAACAAAATCCAACGAATCAACCTTGGTTTCGCGTCCTTTTTCTCCATGAGGTACCTAACAGCAGAATGGTCAGAATAGACAATAACCTTGCTACCCCATATATATGACCGAAATTTATCTAAAGCATATACCACCGCAAGTAATTCCTTCTCAGTGGTTGTATAATTCAATTGGGCATCTGAGAGGGTTTACTTGCATAGTATATGGCAACGGGTTTCTTATCAACCCGTTGACCCAAGACAGCCCCAATAGCATAGTCACTCGCATCACACATTATTTCAAAAGGCAATTTCCAATTAGGTGATTGCAAGATGGGAGCTCAATTAATTTTTGCTTCAAGATGTTAAAGGCTTTTACACATTCTTCATTAAACTCAAATGGGGCATCTTTTAACAATAGATTACACAATGGTTTGGTTATGACACTAAATCCCTTTATGAATCTTCTATAAAAACCGGCATGCCCCAAGAATGACCTAATGCCCTTAACATTAGTGGGGTGAGGTAAAGTGGAAATAACCTTCACTTTAGCATGGTCTACCTCTATCCCACGGCTAGACACAACATGACCCAATACTATCCCCTCTTGAACCATAAAATGGCTCTTTTCCCAACTAAGGACCAAATTGGTTTTAACACATCTTTTTAAAACTTTTTCTAATTGAAGCAAACATAATTCAAAAGATGTGCCAAAAATTGAGAAATCATCCATGAAGATTTCTAATGACTCCCCCCCATATCTGAAAAGATACTCATCATACACCTTTGAAAGGTGGCGGGGGCATTACATAACCCAAAGGGCATTCGCCTAAATGCAAACGTGCCATAAGGGCAAGTAAATGTAGTCTTTTCCTGATCTTCAGGATGAATAGCTATTTGGTTATAACCTGAATAACCATCTAGAAAGCAATAGAATTTCTGACCTGATAGTTTCTCAACAATTTGATCAATGAATGGTAAGGGGAAATGATCTTTTGAGGTAGCAGCATTCAATTTCCTGTAATCAATACAAATTCTCCACCCGGTTACTGGCCGGGTAGCTACCTCATTACCTGAGTCATCTTTAATAATTTGGATGCCCGCTTTTTTGGTACAGTTTGTGTAGGGCCCACCCAAGTACTGTCAGAGATTGCAAAGATGATACCTGCATCTAGCCACTTCAATACCTCCTTCTTAACTACCTCTCTCATGTTCGGGTTCAACCTTCGTTGGGCATCATGTGATGGTTTGACTTCCGGATCCGTGATGATTTTGTGCATAACAATTGAGGGGCTAATTCCTTTTAGATCCGCAATGGTCCATCCAATCGCCTCCTTGTTAGCAATCAACAGCTCCATCAACGCACCTTCCTGTTCAATGGATAGATTAGAAGCAATAATAACAGGTCAAGTTTCATTCTTACCAAGGAAAGCATATTTTAAATGCTTTGGTAATTCTTTCAATTCAACTTGTGGTGGTTCTTGCAATGAAGGTTTCAACCCGGTGTCGATCTTCTCTTGTAGTGGCTCCACTTGAACCGACCATGGTGGTCGTTCTCTCCTCATGGCCGCACTCATTATCTCCCTTTCTTCCTCCTCTAGTTGCTTTTCAGTTTCCACTCTTAACCTGTCAAACATGAAACAATCCTCCATTGTGTTTTCCTCATCAACGACCATGTCGCATAGAGGTGTACACTCATCAATAATGTCGGCTATGTAGCATTCATCATTAATAGGAGGGTTAGTCATACCTGAAAATACATTAAGCCTCAACCTATTGTTACCAAATATCATGTCAACCGTTCCTGTTTTGCAATTGATTTGAGCATTTGAAGTTGCCAAAAATGGTCGACCTAAGATAACCGTAGGTTGTTTGATTTGATCTATGGAAACATAATCAAGTACTAAAAAGTCCACCGGATAATAAAAATTCTCAACTTTTACTATCACATCGGTAATTATCCCACGGGGAAGCTTGGGTGTTAAATCGGCTAATACCACGGTGGTCTTAGCTTCTTGAAGCGGACCAAAGTCGTATTGATCATACAAGCTACCCGGTAAAATACTTACACTAGCACCAAGATCCAAGAGTGCCCTTGTCATTTTGAATTCTCCCACTTGAAGAGATATAATGGGCGCTCCCGGGTCTTGTAGCTTAGGTGGAAGGGCACCCGAAAGAATAGAGCTCACATTTTCAGTCAAATCAAGCTTTTTAGGGAATTTGTGAGCTCTCTTTTGGGTACATAGCTCTTTTAAGTACTTAGCATATGAAGGAACTTGTTTGATTGCATCTAAAAGTGGCAAATTAATTTTCACTTGTTTAAAAATTTCCCACATTTCATCTTGTTGTGGGCCTCTCTTCTTTACCACTTTTTGCAAGGGTGCCTTAAGAGCTTCGGGAAAAGGGACGGTATTACCCTCCACCACCTTTTCCTTAGCCTTAGGAGTTTGTGTAACCTCAACAGGTTTGGTTTTAGATTTTTCAGAAAAATTTTCATTTTGACCCGTTTGGCTACTTTCACCCTCATCGTCACTTTCATCAGTAACATCTTCCACCACCCCTTCAACAAATTGGGGTGATGGTGGTTTAACACCATTGTCAACTATCTTACCACTACGCAAAGTAAGTTTATTAATTGATACCTCACGAGTGTTTTTAGAATTTGAACCTTGATGTTGTGGATTCACGGTTGTATCACTTGGCAATCTTCCACCGCTTCCCTTAAGTCGGCCCAAATCTTCGGCTAGTTGACCAACTTGCCTTGTGAGAGCTTCATGTGACTTATCTCTTACTTCATTTGCTCTCTTCATCTCCTTGATGTCATTGTTAGATTCTTTCACCATGTTCATAAGAGCATCTAACTTTGCATTCAACGAGTCATCTCCACCACCTTGGTTCCCGATGGTCCACCTTGATTATTGTTGTAATTTCTTTGGAAGTTACCATCCTGATTGTAGCCTTGATTACCTCCTTGATTGTAGTTGTTCCTTTGGTAGCCACCTTGGTTGTAATTTCCCCCTTGAATGTTCCCTTGGCGGTTTTGATAGCCTTGTCCACCTTGATTGGCCGGTTGGAAGTTTGGGTTCATTTGGTTTGAAGGATTACCATACCTAAGGTTGGGATGGTTCCTCAAACCCGGATGGTAAGTGTTGGAGTTCATGTCAAAAGGCTCCGGTCTCCATAAACTTGATTCACCTCTTCGGTTCCTTGAGCCATGTTTACTTGACAACTATCGGCTCTATGACCAATGTCCTCACATTCTTCACAAACCGCGAATTGAACCGCATTTACATCTTTCTTCTTCATGCGAGCTAACTCCCTTTCCAACGCGGCTATTCGATCCTTTGCACTTGAGTCAATGTCGGAGGTGGATTTTGGAATAGGGTGCTTTGTTTCCTATCCGCGGATTCTTCGGCTCTTGAGTTCTTACTCATCCTTTCAAGGAACTCCCAATCCTCTTCCTCGGGGTTATTCAACAAGGTTCCATTGCTAGTAGACTTGAGGTATTTTCTTTCTTCTTTTGTCAATCCATTCACAAAACTCTTCACTAGCTCCCAAAGCTCAATTTGGTGATGTGGACACTTTCTTATCAACTCTTTGAAACGAGTAAAAGCTTCATGAAGTGGCTCTCCGGATTGTTGTTGGAATGTCCGAATCTCGTCCCTCATTTCATCTGTTTTGGCCATTGAATAGTATTCGTCAAGGAAGACTTGTTGCATTTCTCCCCATGTTCGAATACTATTAGCCGGCAAGGTTAAAAACCATTGCTTTGCCTTGTCCTTCAATGAAAATTGGAACAATCTTAAACGCACCTCATCTTGTGAGAAGTTGTGTCCTCCAATTGTGCCACATATGTCGGAGAATTCGGATATATGTGTGTAAGGCTCCTCCGTTGACATGCCATGAAAATGAGGTAAGATGTTGATGTAGTTGGGCTTGCAATCAAATGAACGCCTTCCCGGAGTCGGTGGAACAATAGGAGAGACATTGTCCGATATGATGGGTCGGAACCTACCATTTACACCTTGTGTTCTAGCTCGTTGAGGTTGTTGGCGTGGAGGACCATTCACTTCTTGATGCATTGGGTATCTTCTTTGTGGTCCTTGATTAGCTACACCAACAAACTGAGGAATTTGGTTTGGGTTGGCATTTATGTTTGGATTCCTAAATTGGTTTTGTCTATGTTGACGGTTGTAGTTGTAGTTCTCATTCTCCATATACCCATGGTTCCATTCATCATAATTATCACCTTGGTAGCCATAATCACCATCATACCCTCCTTCATTGTAGAACCCTCCATTGCCTTCATTGTCATACTCATAATCATCACTATCACCCGTGTGATAGGTGTGAACACTCACCCGTTCGGGTGATTGGTAAGATGGAACACTAAATGGCTCATCCTCATGAATGGCATTTCTTAGCTCATCTAAGTTTGGTGGGCCAAAGTACCCATGGGGTTTTGGTTCAAATGTTCAAAAAGTGGGTTACTATGGCTATGCGTTTGTCTACGGTTTGGGTTGGGGTTATTCTTATTAATGGGTGGTGGTGGATTTTGTGGAATGTTGTGTTGTGGTGGGGGTCAGTTGTTACTACCTCCCTCCATTTGGTTGGCTCGGTTCCTTCTTGCAAAGCGTTCAATTTCCGGTTCAAACACCAACGGAGAGGTTCTTCCGGATGCTCTAGTATGCATGCACTACCTGTGATCTACACAAATAACACACCCAGCATAACAAGGGAAAAGGAATGATGCAAAAATAACCAAACACTTAAACAAAAAATCACAAACTAGTCAACACAATTCTATACACAAAGCGCACTACTCCCCGGCAACGGCGCCAAAATTTGACCGGCTTGTCGCGTGCACTAGTCAAAGATAGTATTTGTATAGTTCCTTAGTACCAAAACTATGTAGCAAATGGTAAGAAGGGTGTCGAATCACAAGGAGTATGTGGTTTGTGTTTAGACTTGAATTGAACTAACGAGTAAATTATGAAGCTTGCTATTTTGTTTATAAGAGCTTTGATATGTTTACTTGAAATGGTGTTGAGACTTTGTCCAACACAAAGAAATGAACAAAACAAAAAGGTTGCTTAAAAATGATTAATAAAACTTGAGAAACTTAGAACAATGGTTAACAAAACAAAGTTTAATAACAAGGTTCACCCCCGGTTGATATCATAAGGTTATGGTTCTACCAATCCAACTAACTTGCATCAAAGGTGTGATTTGTGCTAACGAGTTCATCATTACAAGGTTTAGGTGTCAAGAATCGTCAACGTTAACACGGACAATAATACACTTCATTACACAAGAACATTCAAACTCTACATTTACATAGCACACATGAACAACTCCATTTCTCAAAGACAAATTTAATAATCATTCATTCAATTTGGGAATTCAAGTTAAGCTCAAAGTACTAGCATAAATGTTTCAAGCAATCAAATACAAAACACAAGGATGCAATCTATTTTTCAAATGTTAACAAACCATAGTCTTACAATATGCAAACCGGGGGAAAACCCAAAGAAGATTAGCCTCTCATGTTGTTTGAGGCTTGGAATCCGGGTGATGATCTTGTTTGCAATTCCATATCACTTTGATTTGCTTGACTTTGTTGATGATGAAAAGCTCCAATTGTCAAAATTTCTTCTCTAAAGCTTCATGAATGATTGATTATGATGAAGAAGATGGTTGATGATGAAGAAGATGGTTCTTGGAGACAAAACAAAGTGAAAAGATCATAGCATGATGTAGGATGGGCTTTTTCCCTGATTTTCCTCCCATTATATGCCCTTTTAGCTGCCAATTCAAGATTCCCGTTTAAACAAGTCAAGTGAAACAAGTGGGTATTAAAAATCCGACAGGACAAACTAGGAGGCGTCGGCGACGGGCTATTAGGGCGTCGGCGACGGGCTCCAGAAACAGCATTTTTTCCTTTTGTTTGTTTCGCGTATCCGACTGTTCCGGGCTCCATTCCGACATCCCATATGACCCCCGTAGTGTACTCTTAATTGTTCCAGCCCTAACAAACACAAACCACATCAAAATAGATCATTTGAACTCGAAGTTATGCTATAAATATGCCGTTTTGTGCTTTTAAACCCGAGCTTTTACCCTCGCATCAACATTCATCAAGCACATATGCATAGAATCATGTATAGAGTCAAGTAACAAGTATAGAGGAACACACATGTAATATTGAGTCCAAGCCAGTCCTAGCATGCATTCTACATGAAGGTTCCTAGGTTATAGTCTAGGTCAAGTGTATTGCCTAATTCTCTATAACCAATGGCTCTGATACCAGTCTGTCACACCCCCGCTGATAGCGGAAACACGGGGAGTGTGAGCTAGACGGGATCGTCATAACACATGGTATATGATAGAGTAGCAATAAAATATGACGACAAGCGTGTCATGACGACACCCGAACACAAATGGAGACTTGTTTCGTGTATGATCAAAGTTCACGACAGCATAGCCATAAGTACAACATAAATGATCACATAAGCATTAAGGACAACTTGTAATGTAAATTCCCACAACTCGGGAACAAGTATACAAAAGGTCGTGTTCAAGCTTTACAAGAGTAATAATCATAAAATGCATCCTAGGGTCTCCTCTAAAAGGCAGCACTCCTAGATCTTCAATTACCTTGATCACCTGAAAAGAGATGCTCAAAACGGTCAACATAATTGTTGGTGAGCTTCGCAGGTTTTAAGTAATAAAAGATGTTAAGATGAAAACAGTGAGTAAGTTTAATAAAAGTTACCGCGACTACACTTATGTATAGGTGGTTTTACTTGTTATAAATAGCTACAGCCAAGCCTATTCATCGGTTCCACCCGGGAATTGATGGCTGTAAAGATAACATTTCCAAAGCGTAAATAGTTTATAAATGACGTAGCAAGATCCACACAGCGCATACGTATAGTTTATAACCAAACCAATCCTTAGGTCCCATTACCGGGATTAATGGTTATATATAAAATGGTTTTCCATATAACAATAGGTTTAAGGTGGCGTAGCAAGATCCACACAGCGCATACGTTTAGGTTACAACCAAACCAATCCTTAGGTCCCAATTACCGGGATTAATGGTTGTAGTGGATGGTCGGCTTAGAAGAACCACACAGAGGAACCACACAGAAGAACCACACAGCCGAGAGCATCCAAGGTCGAAGGCATCCAACAAGTAGTAAGCATTCCATGAGTTTCACATGACGTAGCAAGATCCACATAGCGCATACGTATATGTTACAACCAAACCAGTCCTTAGGTCCCATTTCTGGAATTAATGGTTGTAATGAAAGATCCACACAGAGGTCCCACACAGAAGTCCCACACAGAAGTCCCACACAGAAGTCACACACAGAAGTCCCACACAGCCAATTTACAGGTAATATCACACAACACATAGCATCAAGTAATAGCACATAGTTCAAGTTCATATAGTAGCAATCAGTCAGGATCATCATGTAACCGGTTTAAACACATTCTTAGTATACCAGGGATGCTTATATATAGGGTTCTCCGTAGCATTCCCACCACATCCACGATATACTTAGAACGATGCCTAAACCAGTTACATGACATCCGTTTACCCTTAGTATCAATCAACAAGTTTAGCAAGGTAAGTTACTCATATAAGTAGCAGCCAACTTCCACTAAGGAAGGTGCCTGAAATTAAGTAAATAAGTGAGCATTATTTTCCCCCAAGTAGAAAAATATTCAGAAAGGTTTTATAAGCGTAAAAAGGGGCCACGAAACTCACAGAACAGATGATAAGCACAATCGATGTAAGATTTCCTGGGATAAGATGCTAGGAACCGTCAAACACCTATTGACAGTTACTGATAAGCATTAGTAATGATCATAAAGCATAAGATGATGTTCAAGATTCGGGTAGTTCCGGTTCGGTAGTGGGTAGTATACACACAAGCAGACACACATACCTCGGACCTTATGTAGGTCCAAGCATTTAAAGATAGCCGTCATTGCTATGACATTCGAGCAATGACATTATTTCTGATGTTACCTCGTCAATACAAGACACTCAAAAGGGGAAACCACACATACACGCATCACACACAACACCCAGAAAAACTCCGCACAATGATTCTATTTATACGACAAGACCAGACGCACGACTGACACTCCATTCGCACGAGTGGACCTTCAGTCATACGAATTAGCTACTTTCGTACGATTGAACCTTCATTCGTGCGACTAAGCTTTCAGTCGTACCATGCATCACCAGTCGCACGACCCAACAGCCAGTCACGCGACTCAACGTCCCTTCGCGCGAATCAGCTTCATTCGCGCGATTGGACCTTCTTTCGCGCGACAGGCCTCTGATCGTGCAATTCACACACAATCGCACACATTTCACATTCGCATGTCTCTGTCGCGCGACAACTCCAGTCGCCCCACTCGGTCGCGCGACACACATTCATTCGCACCCACCGACAGCCGCGCGACACAACCGCGCGACTTACCCAATCGCACAGACACGAGTCGCACACACACCCAGTCGCATGCCCCATTCGCGCGACAATCCCATTCGCGTCGACGGGGGTCGCGACTGCAGGAAGTTGCAGGGCGGCCTTCGGCGGCCCGAACACGAGTTTTACACAACCAGAACTTCTAGAACTCATATCCTAACCTGTCTAGACAAGATGCACACTCAAAAACGCGACATGCAAGCCCACACGACCTCATGTGCTCGGATGAACACGAGCACCCGAAAACCGTAAAACGCAGCAGCTAAATCGGGCTAAAACGAGGTAAGTGAGGTTATCTACCTGCTAGGAACGAGTATTCACGATGATGCTCAAGATTTGACGACGATAATGCAACAAACGGTTCGATTTTTGGTGTAAGATCGGGAGAGAAATGGAGAAAATGGTGGAGATGAAGAAGAAATGAGGAGGAGAAGATGAAGAAGAGGCTGGGAATGGGTATTTATACAATTATACCCAGCCTAGTTTGGCCATTTGTCAAGTTTAGTCCCGCACTTTGCCCCCAGGTTCCCAAATTTTGTTTCGGTTGAAAACGTTATTAATTAGTCTTGTTTTATTGATGATGAAATGTTATTAATGTTATTTATAAGTTACAAATGATTTTTATTCGTGACAATTATTTTAATATAAAAATGACGTGTTTAGTGTTAACGGGGCAAATTTGGAGAAACGTCTTAAGATAACGACAAGTCAAGCAACGATAACACGTATATAAGGACAACTAAGTAAAACAAATATGGTATCCATGTAGATGGTTTATAAAATTGAGGAATGACTGACAACGAAGGTTAATCGATCACGTTAAATGACGGACCTTTGGTGACGGATGTCACATTGCATCTCTATTGTTAACAATGTGTTATGACGATCCCGTCTCGTTACATCCCCGTGTTTCCGCTCTCAGCGAGGGTGTGACATATAAGCGGACAAAACATACATTGTTGGTTAGTTTGAGAGATCAAGCATTACATACTGTACAAAAAAGGAATGAATAACCTCAAATAACATCAACGTGATTTTAGACGGTTTGGTTGCGGATAAGAAGAAAACTTCATACTGAAACTTGTTTAAATTGAAGAAATTTCAATGTACAAGATCTCCCACAAACAAAGTTCTGAACTCTCAATAGGAATGCAAACAACATGCGTTTAAGTGAGTAATCAGATGTTACTTGAACAATTAGAACTGATAATATAGTTAAATCAGATGTTTAGATCTCAATTGGTTCACACAATTTGGTGAATTAAACTGTCAATTAAAAACATGTTAGATTTTTTAGATAAGAAATTGAAATTAAAATTTAATCTTTAAACTCTATGAACATGGAAATTGAAGATTTTGTAGGTTAGATTCAAGAAAGTTTGAAACATTCCAATGTAGTCACTTTTACCTAAATGCAATATATAATTGTCGTAGTAGATGTTTATTGAATAACACACATAAATGGCAGGTACAAAAGATATAGACAAAGAAATATCGGTTTAACAAGTACTATTTTTTAGTCAAATTATGTTAAAGTATCTGCATATCATGAAACTTGTCAAGATTTTATAGGTTGATTCAAGAAAGCTTGAAATACTCCAATGCAATCACTTCTACCTAAAGGCCAGCGTGCGTAAAGTTGTATTAGTAAATGTTTATTGAATAAAACAAAAGTGGCAATAGAAAACGAGTATAAAAATATTGGTCCAGAAGTCTTATATTTTAGTTTTCTTTTTTTAAATGACGAAATTTTATAAATGAAAAGAGGCTATCAAGTTGTCACATTCCGGCGGAAGCATGAAGTGTTTAGGATGCGACTAGCTTGTTCAGAACGTATTGATTAGAAATATTAACAAATAACACACAAGAACGTAAACACAAACATAAACATATAATAATATTAGTTCGGGTTACATTAATGTTAGTATACAAAGTTTTAATATAACCCTATTACAAACATTTTAGTCTAACTGCTATATCTTCAGAAACGGTGGAAATGAGTGTCCACTGACAGGCTAAGATCAAGCAGATTGACAATTAGACTCACACATACTTTCCCCACCAGATCTCCGTAGCCGTTATATACATCAAAAGAGAACCTAATATTATTAGATATGATTACCTGAAAAAGAATACTTAAAATAGTCAACATAAAGTTGATGAGTTCATAGGTTTAATTTCTGAACAAAATATATAACCTGATGTAGAATAACAACCAAACCTACTTATAACATAGGTGATTTATAACTGTCAAATATAAATCATAAAAATCAGATAATATAGCATCACAACACTCATCCTGTTGGTGCAGGAAAAATAATTTCCTAAGTAGCGCTACCAATATTATCCAACGGTTCCACATCCGAATTAATGGTTGTTAACATAACTGACAGTAAATTCTCAAAATCTTATGCGTCAGTCGAAACAGTATGCTTTTTCCCCCAAAACTTTATAAGTATGAAAATATGGCTATGAGTCTCACCTTATTCCAGCGATAACCTATTAAGGGGGTGTTTGGGATTCCTTTTCAAAAGTACTTTTTGACTTATGTCTTTGTCAAATAAGTTAATAAGCTAGTATGGAGTGACTTATTAATTTATTTCTCTCACAACCATCAGATTACCAAACAATATAAAATGACTTTTTAACTTTTTAAAAGTTAATAAGTTAAAAAACAAGTAAAAAAAGCATTCCCAAACACTCATAAAATCAATTATAAGTTTAGAAAAAAAATTTTCTTTAAAATTTTCAGTACCTCAGTTATAAATTTGAAATGATGATTATGATTACTCAAAACTCTCAAAACTTTAATAGCAACATCATCAGATAATATCAATGATCATATAAATATTTAAACTTCTAATTAATTCCAGATAATTTGTTAAAATTAATATAAACTTATCATAAATTGTTAAAAATGACTACTGTTATTAATAAATTCTCAAATTTTTCCAAAATACTCATCTAATAATCCATAGCACTTCATAAATTTCCTGATCCTTATTTCATAGTAAATATTTTACTGTAATTCCTCTAATTATTCCAAAATTCAATAAAAATAGTTATATATCTTCAAAAATTATGAAATTTATATATCCTATTTATTTCAAAATATCATAATTTATATGAAGTTTTCATAATTTATCTCACTGTTTAGATATTTGTTTTGATTTTTCATTTACAGATCATATAAAAATACAAATCTTAGTTATATGAAGGAATTTAATTGCAAAATTAATTATGGAGCTTCTATAGCACATAAGGATCATTATATAATTTTCTAGATTTTTACAGGATTCGGTTCTTCCAATTGATAATTTCCTTTTATCATCTTAAATAATTTTATAAATTATTTTACTTATTGTATTTACAGCAAAATTTGCATATTATTATTTCATAATTTTTCTAACAAATTTTAAATATTTATTTCCACAATCACAGTCATTTAAATAATAAACCGAATTTATCAAGATTACATATAGTTTCAACCCTTTATTTGTATTAAATCCTTGATTTTTATAAAACCTTCAACTTTCTGTTTTTGAATCCTTTTCATACTGATTTTTGATAAAAATCATGTGGTTATGAGTTTTTGCAAAGAACCTTGATGATTTAGCTAAAGAGTTAATCATATGTGTTATTTAAACACATATATAATTTGTTATTTATAGATTTGAGGATTATACCTTGTTTATTGAAAGGTGGTGGATTAGCTTCGGGAATTCTTGATGTTCCGAGACTCTAAACGGAAGTTCTTGATTTTTTGAAGATGAACACTTGTGAAGTAAAGGCGATAGATGCTTGGATGATGATGGTTTGTGATAATAACATAGAAACCGAGAGAGTGTCGAGAGGTGTGAGGATGGTGGGGGTTGATGATGGTTGTTTGAGAGCCTAGAGGTGCGAGGATGGTGGTGGTTGATGATGGTTGTTTGAGAGCCGAGAGGTGTGAGGATGGTTATGCGATTGTGGTTGTGTCTTTTGGCCGAGAGCTTCAAGTAGTGGAGCTCCCATCATTAGGTCTAGTCATAGATAGGTGAGGTGTGTGTTTTAGAGTGTTAAGGTGGCGGTTATAGAGAGATACCGACTAGGTGGCGGTTGGAAGGGGTGGCTTGGTGTCAAAGTTTGCAAGGTGGCATGTTATAAGGGTACTTGACTCATCAAGCCTCTAATGCAAGGTTTAACTAATATTCTAGGTTGTTAATGATTTAGTTTAGAGCTTAATCGGATGGCTAATAACCGAGACATGTAGCTTAGTTATTTGCTTAAGAGTTTAAGGTTTTTCTTAGTTTTATTTTTGATGCTAGGTTACCTTTGATGTTTATATTGTGATGTTTAGTTGGGTTGTAATATGATTCATTTGGTGTTATAATGTTGAGGTACTTTGATCAAACAATATTTAGTAACATATGCGTATGATCACATGCATACGTACTTTTGGATCCATGCATACATAATTCTCATGCATGCAAGCATGCAAACGTAAATAATACATACATGCATAACATACATACATATAATTTACTCATGTATATATGTAAGGTACTATAATATATATATATATATGAAGTGATAACCTTGATTATTGTCTAACCTGAAATTTTGGGTTGTCACACAAGTAACTAAAATCTCAAGCAAAAAAACAAACAAAAAAAATTAACAAACAATAATATAAACGGAAACTGATTGGCCACCAATGAAACCGGTAGAAACCACTCCTCACCTTTGTTCTTCATTCTATTCTTGACCTACAAGAGACTTAAGAGCTTAATATCACCCATTATCAATTGAGGAGAGATTGTCTATTGATTAGAAGTTGCTTCATTTCTTGCTTTCCAAATACACCAACACAACATTAATTAACACGATGGCATGAATTATTTTCGTTTAACCTCATCGCCCGACACTTTTTGTGTAGGTCAATCAAATCCCGATATGTAAATGCAAAAATGAGAGGTATCGTATACCATTGGCTAACTTGCATCCACACTAGGTTTGCAATAGGACGCGCTATAAATAGGTGCGTCACTGATTCGTTGCAATCCTCATAGAGCTTGCACATAGGACTATCCATACAAACATTCATGCGATTAAGTGCATCAAGGGTACTAGGGATTTTATTCATTTCAGCCCTCTAATTAAATATGCTTAATTTTTTTTCGGCTCCAAATTATTCGAAATGAAATTGTATGATTATTCTTGTGATGAGGCGATGGAGATTAAGTATTTAATATCTTGCATTTTAAAATTAAGAATCCTCATTGTTCATTGACCAAACCCAATCATCTTTAGTGGATTTAAATTGAACTTCGTGATGCAGCAGAAACATACTACCCAGTCATCATGTTTTAGTTAAAGTAATTGCAGTTACTGAAGTTAGTTAAAACTGTGCGTTATTAGACTACAAATTTACAATATATCCAAAAAATATTTGGCCTTAGAGAAGAGAAAAGAACTTGACATGAAAATAATACGATAGATGTAACTAAATTATAAAAGAGTTATTGGATTTTAATAATCCTAAGTTTCATTTATTGGTCAGGATTAATCACAATTTAAAATGTTTACAGATACTCCCAACTTTGAGTTTATTTTTCTCCAACGATCACTTAATAACCGAGAGTTAACCCCGTTTGGTTTTTGATAACGTCGACTGTTTTTTTTTTTTTTTTTGCCAAAACACTAAACAGAAAGTTGAAATCTATAACCAGGTCCGTCAATTTGAAACTTCCGCACCCAAAAACCTATCAATCTCCACCTCTTGATTTGAATCACCGAACTCGTTGGAGGTAAATTCCAGGTGATGATGAATGCTAGATAATAGAAAACAGACCTAATTTAGACTAGGCAGTGTTAGAGTTGAAAAATGCCTCAAAGTTGGCCCAATTTCATCAAAAAAAACTAACGAGGGTTAACTCTCGGTTAGTAAGAAATCATTTGGGGAAAATAAGTTCAAAGTTAGGAGTGATTGTAAACATTTCTTGAGTTGAGATTAATCACAACAAATAAATAAAAATTGAGATTATTAAAATCGAATAGTCCATCATAAAAGCAAGTACTTAGCTTTAAGAAAACAAAAAAGAGATAATATAACTCAAATTAGAGAATGATATATTAAGCAGGATAAAACTAACAAATTTGACATACTTATACATAAGAGCATGTGTAACGAACGGTGTTATGGGTGGAGGCGTCGGTGGCCATTTGGATGTGAGCCATGGTGAATAACATCGTGACCAGGCTCAAGCTCAAGATGGTGAAGGTGCATGGGATTTTGTGAACGGTTACTTCTTGCGGTACAGGCTAGCGTGAACATGATACGTCACCAAGTTGAGAGTTCTTACGTCGGGTTACAAGACGCACTTGAATTAACTGAGATCATGTGATGTCTAACACTCTTGTGAACGATTACTTCTTGCTATCACCTACAGTACGAATGTATTTTATTTGTAATGTATACAGTTAGTTTGATTATATGTTAGCACTATTATTTGTTTCAATTATCTTTTATATTTTTGGCGCCCCTAATCTCAAAAGATAAAATGTTTAGGCGTTCTTTTTCATGTTAGTTGGCCCCTATTCGTAAAAATAGTTGATGATATAATCAAGCACTATGCTAGCCTTATAAACTCGACGACCCACCTATCATTTAGCTTAGCCAACACAAGGGACTAGGTACCCATGCGATGATCTGTGATATAAAGCATGACATTCTCAAAGCGGAATTGGTTGCCCATGTTTATCGACATCATTGTGATTGAACTTTGAAGCATCGTGTAATTTGTTTTTTTTCTTTTTCTAGTGGTTAAAAAATTAATAAACTTTGTTGTACTCCTTACGTAATAGTATTATTTTTATTTTTCTGTCTAAATATAAAAAATAATAGAATACTAAGTTAATGCCAATCCTGAGGTAGTTATTGTTTTACTAATCACGCTCTTTAAACCATTATACCTTTTAGCGAGCGTTATTGTTTTACTAATCAAGCTCTTTAAACGATTATACCCTTTAGCGAGGGTGACTACAAGATGATCAAAATCATGAAGAACCCACAACAAGCGTTATGAAAGTACTATATATTTTGTAGATATCCACATTATTAGTCTTCTCATATACAAAACTCTCATTACTATACAAATCATATGATGATTTTAATGTCACAGATACAGTTAAATAAATTAGAATAATTGTGCCATTCTTAACTTTGGTGGGCAAAGAACTACCCTCCAAAACATTATGTATAGCTGCAATTTCACCATTATAACAAAATAATAATCCAAACGAGCACGCATGATGCTCTAAGTTTACCAACACCAACATCATTTAAAAGCTTTTCTGCAGTTACATAATAATCCGAAATCCTTGACATGCTCACAAAGAACACACCTCTCTAATATCTAATTGCACGTATAAAGGACCAACGGCATCATCACGAGGCAAACCCTACATTACCATTCAGAGTTATATATGGTCGATCACCTTAAAAGGGTAGAATCCACTGATATCAACAGCTCCACAGGCAAGCAAGCACACTCCCGATTCAAAGGGCGGATACTAGTGTTGGTCAGATAATCGTTTCTACAGGTTACTTCTTTTGTTTAAGTTATTTTTATAAAAGCCTTTGGTTCTGCTGTAACTAGGGTAAAGGTTTTTAACCACTGTCCATTCTTGGTCACGAAAATATCATTTCTTTACTTCACCATGCTTGACATCGATCATGGAATGATCAAAAGAATACTTTCTCATGTGCGAGAAGGTTTTTACTCCACCACTGCAACAAAACAGAAGAAAGGTAAGATAAGGTAAATTAGGAAAAAAAAAATCATGTGGGGACTGAACAAACGTAAATAACAGAAATTAAATAAAAAAAGAAGGATGGCATAAGTTTGAAACATCAGTTTCTTTAGTACATAATTTAAGGTTGCAAAATGAATGGATTAGGTGGGATTTGGTAGTGAATCAGGATGAATTGGGTAAAAACAGGTAATTTTATAGCTGGTAAGGTTGACCAAAAACACTTCTGGTCTTGAAAAAAATAATTAGAAATGTTTTAGTAAAGAGCAAATTACATTTATGGTAGATGTGATCTGGTCAAAATTACTGACATCGTCCCTCGTGTCTGATCTCATCCCAGTTTTCACTGTTTGCTTTCACCAAGAGTCCATCATCCAAGTAAAATAACCCAACATCCTTTCCCAGTTAGATCTATAATTATATTGTTTTTAATCGACTCTAAAATATTAAATCATGTTTAGTAATATTTATATATGCACATGCATTATACATGTATATACACACAACATGCATAGGTTTCTTCAAACTCCATTCCCACAGCACCCGCTGCCACCTCCACCTCCACCTATATCTTTTATACCTTGCACCACCACCAACTTCCCCCCACTTTCACCGTACCATTCTCCCAGTTTTGTGTGTGATTGCAGGTGTGTTTGTGTTTTACATATTCGCATAATGTAACAACAGGAGTGTTTAAGGTTCTAATTTGGGAGTTCTCCTTAAGAAATGCCGTTCTGATTTGGGTTTAGATTGGGTTTTCAAGTATGGTAGAAATTTGGTTTTAAATTTAAAATTGGGAGTTTATTTTAATACATGCTCTAAAGCAGGTGGTGTCGTAGAGTTTTTTGTTTTTGTATATCAGAGAAGATGACTAATAGTCACCAAAAGAGGATGAGATTGCAGGTTTCTTTTTGCCCCTAAATGAGTTTGTTTCCCCCAAATCTAAGTCAATCCAGCACCAACATCAGTCGTCCCCACCGGCTAATCATAACACTAAGTCGCAAAAATATAAAATTTTAAAAATGTAAAACACAATTTAATTACATAAAAACCCTGAACTATCTTATTTGTGAAATTTGGTATCTCCATGTGCAACCAAACAAACTCTACATACAACTAAACAAGATCAATCTACAACTAAACAAGCTATATGTAAACCAAATAAACAAGAAGATCAAGAAACAAGAAAAAAAAACACAACTTAAAAAAATAACAAATTAGAAAAAAAAATTGAAAAAAAGTCAAACACAGTACAAATCGTTTTAAAATATAGACATTGACATGTGCGGAAAGATATATATATTTGTTTTTTATAATTTTTAAACAGTAACTGTATTTTAAAATCAAATAAGAAACAAAAAAGAAAAAAATCGCATTAGAAAAAGTTAGTTTGGTAATTTTTCTTGGACAAGGGACTGCGGGTGAAAATAAACAATGAAATATGGACGAGATCTGTAAACAGTTTGCTCAATCAATGACATCCTAAATTTAAACCAAATCATAGGGAACATTAGTGCAATGTATTTTTTAAATCAACCAATTTCTGGATAGAACTATTTAGGAGGCTATATGCATGTAAAAACTGTTAAGTTGTGGGCTCCGACCCATCTTGGGTGGGCCCGGTATTAACTGAAGACAGAATTAGGAGATTAAGGGACGGCCGCCCTAAAACCCAGTTTGCTATATTAGGCAAAGAGTGTTAACCCTAATTGTCTAGTTAGTATAAATATACTCTTGTACTTGTAAACATTTAACACCTCAATAAAAGAAAACCCTAGTTGCCCCAAGTGGTCTCGTGTCTCGTTTATTGCTTTTGATTATTGTTCTTGTGATTGTGTTCGTGTGTTTGAGCTCTTTGATCCTAACAACTGGTTTCAGGCTCTTGTTTACTGTTAAAATCCCACCGCCGTCAACAACCACCGCCGCCGCCACTGCCTAACCCCGATTAGGGTTAAGCCGCCGCCGCCGCCGCCGTAACCGCCGCCGCCGCCGCCGTATTAGGTTTCCGGCGCCGTCGCTGCCGGAAATCTTCTCTGCCGCCGCCGGAAACAGCCGCTGCTGCTTCTTGTTGTTGATTTTCTTTGATTGAAGGTGCGTTATCAAACGAGTGCTTGCAGTTTTTTGAAACTGGTACCATAAAACAGTGCTCAATAGAACAACACTCAAGTTCAGGCAACCGGCCAAAGTTGTGTTTGGCATTGTTTTCAGTTTTGACTCGATTGTTGAGCACTTAGTTTGGAATAATGGCCGATGACGGGAGAACAAAGATTGATAAATTTGATGGACATGATTTTGGGTTTTGGAAGATGCAAATTGAGGATCTGCCGTGTCAAAAGGATATGACGGCAGCCTTGGATGAGGATAAACCGGCAGATATGACTAATAAAGATTGGAAGACTTTGGACAGGAAAGCAATTGTGGTTATCAGACTCTCACTGGCAAAGAATGTTGCGTTCAATATTGTGAAGGAAACTACTACTCATGGTTTGATGAAAGCCTTATCGAATATGTACGAGAAGCTGTCTGGATCTAATAAGGTATTTCTAATCAGACAGTTAGTTAACACCAGATTGAAAGAAGGTGGTTCAGTTTCCTCTCATATCAATGATTTCAATACCATTATTTCTCGCTTGTTATCTGTTGACACCAAGTTTGATGATGAAATTTTAGCTTTGTTATTGTTATCTTCGTTGCCTGAAAGTTGGTCAGGGACAGTTACTGCAGTTAGTCGTTCATGTGGTACTACTAAGCTTACCTTTGACGGGGTCCGTGATTTGATTTTTGGGGAAGATATTAGAAGGAGAAATTCTGGTGAATCATCTAGTTCTCTGCTGAGTACTGAAGGAAGAGGTAGGGGAAAAGAAAGGGGTAGTAGTAAGGGTCGTTCAAAGTCTAGAAGAAGAAGTCAGTCAAAGCCTAGGAAAGACATCCAGTGTTGGAACTGCAAAGAACATGGGCATTTCAGAAGCCAATGCCCTAAACCATCTGCTTCTAAAGACAAAAAGGAAGTTAATCTGGCTGAAGATAATTCAAATGATGTTCTTATCTGCTGTGTTGAAGATTCTACAGAGTCATGGGTCATGGATTCAGGAGCATCATTTCATGCTACATCTAGCACGAAATCGATGAAGAATCTACGAACAGGTAACTTTGGTAAAGTTCATTTAGCTAATGATCATGCTCTTGATATCACAGGGATGGGGGAAGTTGTGTTGAAGACTCCATTGGGCACCACATGGACCTTGAAAGATGTTCGGTTCATTCCAAGTCTCAGAAAGAAGTTAATTTCTATTGGGCAGTTGGATACTGAAGGATATGATGTCATGTTTGGTGGGGGACAATGGAAGGTCGTGAAAGGAAATCTTGTGATTGTCAGAGGTACAAAGAGGGGCACATTGTACATGGTTGAAGTTCCTGTAGATAGGGTAAATGCAGTGACCAGTGGCCTGAGTCAATCTAATCTGTGGCACCAACGACTCGGTCACATGAGTGAAAAAGGTATGAAAATGCTCGTTTCTAGTGGAAAGCTTCCAGAGTTAAAGAAGGTCAAATCTGAATTTTGTGAGCCGTGTGTATTCGGGAAAAAGAAGAAGGTATCTTTTGTGAAGACAGGAAAGCCACCGAAAGCTCAGAAATTGGAGCTTATTCACACGGATGTTTTCGGACCTACTCCAGTTGCTTCATTGGGAGGTGCTTAATATTATGTCACTTTCATAGACGATTCGACACGTAAGGTATGGGTTTACTTTCTTAAAAATAAATCTGAAGTTTTTGATGTTTTTAAGAAATGAAAAACTGCTGTTGAATTGGAAACTGATTTGAAGGTGAAATGCTTGAAGTCGGACAACGGAGGTGAATACATCAGCAAAGAGTTCCAGAACTATTGTGCAGAGAACGGTATTCGAATGATTTATACAGTCCCGGGCACTCCTCAACAAAATGGGGTCGCAGAACGTATGAACAGAACACTGAATGAAAGAGCCAGAAGTATGAGAATCAATTCAGGTCTTCCAAAGATGTTCTGGGCAGATGCAATTAATACTGCTGCCTATTTAATTAATCGGGGACCATCTGTTCCGTTGGGTTTCAAGATAACAGAAGAAGAGTGGAAAGGTGAAGCTGTTAAATTTGGGCATTTGAAAGTATTCGGGTGCAGTGCTTATGATCTAGTGAAAGATGGTGACAAGCTTGATGCTAAAGCCAAGAAGTACACTTTCATTGGTTATGGGTTTGACAGTATGGGCTATAGGCTTTGGGATTCTGAAAGCAAAAAATTAGTCAGAAGTAAGCATGCTACTTTTAATGAGACCGAGTTATACAAAGATAGAAACACAACCACTTCAGAGGTTCAGAAAGAGCAAGTTGAATTTGATGATGATGCTCAGAAACAACCAGATCCAGATCCAGTTAATGAACCAGAGACGGAAACTGAAGATAATACAGTTCCTGAGTTTGAAGATGGTGGTATGGGTGGAGATGAAGAGGCAGTGGAAGTTTCAGATAGTGGGAGTTCAGATTCTGGAGATGAACAACATCCACAGACTCCAGACCAATCTCATTGGGTCAGGAGATCCACCAGAGTTTCTAAACAGCCTACCCAATACAGTCCTTCAGTTAATTATCTTCTTTTAACTGAGGATGGTGAACCAGAAAGTTACTCAGAAGCAGTTGAGTTGAAAGATTCGCTTCAGTGGGAGCATGCAATGCAGGATGAGATGAACTCTTTGATGAAGAATAATACATGGGTCTTAACTAAGCTTCTGCCAGATAAAAGAGTTCTACAGAATAAATGGCACTACAGAGTTAAGGAAGATCACAATGGTAACAAACGATACAAAGCAAGATTGGTCGCTAAGGGGTTTCAACAGAAACACGGGGTTGACTACAGTGAGATATTTGCTCCTGTGGTAAAGATGACTACAATCAGATTGGTGCTTAGTATAGTTGCAGCAGAGAAGTTACATTTGGAGCAGTTAGATGTGAAGACTGCGTTTCTACATGGTGATCTTGATGAGACTATTTATATGGCACAACCAGAGGGTTTTCAGGTTAAAGGAAAAGAAAACTGTGTGTAAGCTACAGAAAAGTTTGTATGGTTTAAAACAGGTGCCCAGACAGTGGTATTTGAAGTTTGATGGCTTTATGGGCAGAAACGGGTATAGGAGATGTGAGATGGATCACTGTTGCTACCTCAAGAAGTTTAAAAGTTCTTATATCATTCTTCTCCTTTATGTTGATGATATGCAGTTAGCAGGTTCAGATATTGCAGAGATTAGCAAGTTGAAGAAACAGTTGTCTCCAGAGTTTGAAATAAAAGATTTGGGTCCAGCTAAGAAGATACTTGGTATGAGCATCACCAGAGATCACAAGAACGGTTCTCTAACTTTATCTCAGGAGAAGTACATTCAGAAGATATTAGAGAAGTTCAGAATGAATGATGAGAAGACTACTACTCGAAGTACACCATTGGCTAGTCATATTAAGCTTTCTAAAGATCAGTCTCTAAAGACAGAGAAAGACAAGGCCGAAATGGCGAAGATTCCTTATGCATCAACTGTGGGCAGTCTTATGTATGCAATGGTATGCACAAGGCCCGATATTGCTCACGCAGTGGGAGTTGTCAGCAGGTATATGTCTAATCCGGGGAGAGAACAGGGAAGCAGTTAAGTGGCTGCTTAGATATTTGAAGGGTACTTCAAAGATGGCATTATGTTTCAAGGGTAGAAATGCAATTCTCAAAGGTTATTCAGATGCTGATTTGGGTGGGTGTAATGAGACCTACAAGAGTACTATAGGGTATGTGTTCACTATGGGTGATACAGCAATTTGTTGGATGTCTAGGCTCCAAAAGAGCGTGGCACTTTCTACTACAAAGGCTCTTGTAGGTCTCATTACACCCACCCAAATCAGCATCTGAATAACCTTTGAGAGTGTGGCACTTTCTACTACAAAGGCTGAGTACATGGCAGCTGCTGAGGCTAGTAAAGAGCTCGTTTGGTTGAAGAATTTTCTGGGTGAGTTAGGCAGAAAACAGGCAAAGTATCCGTTGTACTGTGATAATGAAAGTGTTGTTAAACTAGCAAAGAATCCCTCTCATCATGGGAAGACGAAGCACATTCATATCAGATATCATTTCATCAGAGGACTAATCAGCAAAGGTACTATTCAGTTGAACAACATTAAGGGGAACAAGAATCCAGCAGATATGTTTACTAAGTCTGTCACGCTAGATAAGCTGAAGCTTTGCAGGGCTTCAGCTGGCCTTCAGGAATAGTTGAGAAGGTGGGGATAACTAGGAGGAGCTAAACCAGTTCGGGTTTATTTATAAGTACAAGACAATGCAGTTGAAGACATTTTACGCATCCAGGTGGAAGCAGGTTGAAGTGTTTGACGCATTCAAGTGGTGGGTTAGAGAAGATGTCTCGAAGCCCAAGTGGGAGATTGTTAAGTTGTGGGCTCCGACCCATCTTGGGTGGGCCCGGTATTAACTGAAGACAGAATTAGGAGATTAAGGGACGGCCGCCCTAAAGCCCAGTTTGCTATATTAGGCAAAGAGTGTTAACCCTAATTGTCTAGTTAGTATAAATATACTCTTGTACTTGTAAACATTTAACACCTCAATAAAAGAAAACCCTAGTTGCCCCAAGTGGACGTAGGTTACACACCGTAACGGAACCACTATAAATCTCGTGTCTCGTTTATTGCTTTTGATTATTGTTCTTGTGATTGTGTTCGTGTGTTTGAGCTCTTTGATCCTAACAAAAACTTCAGGTGACTTTCAGCTCATATATTCAACCTATTTGACCCCTTTCCAAAAAGCTAGATTATTTGACTTTACCCAAATTAAGACATAAAATTTAACTAGCAACTTGAATTGATCCATTCATAAGTAAACTGGTTATATTAGCCAACTCCAAAAGTTATGTTGACACTTGCATTACAAATAAAGGTATTCAAGTACAATACACAACTAATGTTGCTTTGCAATTTCATTCACTAGAATTGAAACAAACAAACAAACAAACCCAGTATATCCCACTCAAGAGCAGGGTCTGGGAGGGGTAGGTGGTGGCGAGTCTTTCCTCTATCTTGGTAGATAGAGAGACCGCTTCCAAAGAGACCCCCGACTCGTTAACAAAAGCAATAACAATTCACTAGAATTGAAAGTGTTCTTTAATTATTGTAGCATAAATTATAAATAGCAGTATTGGTCCTAACTCCCAAGTTTAAAGGGTTTCATAATTATAAATAGCAGTATTGGTCCTAACTCCTAAGTTTAAAGGGTTTCATCCTTTAGATGGTGGTCAAGGGTGATTCACTAAAATGCAATAACCTATTATACTTTAGTGTTATATAGAAAATTTACAAGTAACAAATCTTCTTTCATAAGTCTAAATTGCTAGCATGACGAAGACAAATGAGAAACCATATGCTGTATGTTGGAATCATAAGATGGATTACAGCCTACACAATGGGTGAGTTAGGCAGATTGGGTATAGGGTCGGGTAGGGTAACTAAAACACTTTGTCTAGAATTCCTAATTTTGTTAATAAACAAGTAGTTTGCCAGTATTATATTATTTCAATAATTTTTAAATAAAAAACTATTCTGTAGGTTTTAAGCATCAAGAATGCACTTTGGACCTCTTACAACCTTTTTAGCTAACTTCTTACCTATTTGGGCCATTAAAGATAAAGATACTGGAATCAACCATTACCCATTCATATGTATATACATACATACATATATACACACATAGGCATACATAGGGTGAAATCATCACATCTACATAGGACCAAAGCTTACCCTATTACAAATCAGAACTTAATGAGCATGTCCATTTTTGGAAAGAAGACATTCTTTAATGATTGTAGTAGGTTATTTATATAGATAACGATTAAGATTAATAATATTTTATAGGATGAAGATTCCTGTTAGGAACACAAAATATATAGAGATTGGAAGTAATAGATTGTTATGCTTGTTATCATTTTCAGAAAATTGAATATGAGAGTGGATACATCTTGAAAGTAGAACATTATTTGGGAGAGTTGGTTATCTATCAAATATAGGGCCTTGTCCAGCTTTTATTATCATTTATTCTAGTTTATTTTATTCAGTGTTCAATTTCCACATACTTTAGTATTAATATCATTGCTCCTAGATTAGGTGGTTTTAACCTTTAGGCGTCTTTAAGACCCAAGTCTTTAGATAGTGGTTAAGGGTCATTTATAGAGAACAAGAACTAGCCATAGTTAAATTCACATTAGCGACAAAGTTTCTTCAAAGCTCTACTTCATTGACATTTGATAGAAGGAAAGCAATGGATAGGATATTAAAGTATAAGATCACAGCTTACCTTATTGAAACACCTAAGAACCAGAACTTGGCTTTTGAACCCACACTCGCTTCTGCATTGCCACAGCATATTACTAAATTAGAAGCCAAAATATTAAAAATAAATAAAAAGGTAAAATCTTAACAAAAGTCTGGCCTAAATGTGCAACACACCTCATGAGAACCATAGCCAGCAGAAACACCCCTTTTTACAGGTTTTCCCTCGTTCGAATTTGAAGCTCCATCTGTGTCCTTACCATTATGTGTGGATGTGCGGCGACCACTGTGTTTATGGGTGCCTACATCCGATTAAATAGATGCATCAAAACAGGCTTTTCTTCTTCGGTATTGTCAAGTAAAAATATATAAAAAACTAAATCTAGGTAAAATAAGTCAACATTTTATGAGGTTTTGATTTATTATATAATTTTTTTAGATTTCAAAGGTAAGAGTGCCATTATCAGAAGAGAAATGACCACCACGTCCTGTTCCAGTGGGTTTAAATTCCACGCTACGTTCATTTGCCGCGTCATGCTTTGCTTCTCTACGAGTTCCTGTAGTGAGAACCATGTGAATGATAAAGAGATAACTTAGTGCCACATTTGACCCATTTACATATGTTTTGGGTTATGCATTTGACTATTCTCGTTTGTAAATTGTAACATGTCAAATGCTAAAATGAAACTAGGTCAAAAGTTTTTCCAAGTGATTTTCAAGAGTATACAAACTTCTACAGTTTTAATACAAATAATTAGATTACTGTTGTAACGACAGAGTATTTATAATCAAATTTAAAGCATTAATCATATATAAAGATTTAAAAATGAAAAAATGTTACTTGCAACTCGATTCAATTAGCACTAAGAAATTATCCTATTTTTAACGGTTACCTACCATGATTAAGCCTAGCCGGTCTATTTCTCACCACCTCTTAAAATAGTCATATGATTAAGCCACAAAAATAGGAACAACATGCTAGAAACAATAAGGGTAAATACCATAAAAAAACCAACATACTTTCAGTTTGTGTCACAAAAGTCCCTCAACATTTTTTTTCACGTAAAAAACCAACATACTTTCTGTTTTGTCTTCATAAAAGTCCCTGAACAATTTTTGCACATAAAGAATCTAAATACTTTTATATTTTTTCACATAAAAGTCCCTCAATACAGATGCTTCCATAACTTAAACAATCTATAATTTAAACGAGTTGAGGGTTTTTTATGTAAAAAACAGAAAGTACGTTGGGTTTTTTTTTGTGCAAATATTCTTGAGAAACTTTTATGACACAAAACCAGAAAGTATGTTGGGTTTTTACATGTAAAAAATTGTAAAGGAACTTTTAAAAAACTGAAAGTATGTTGGTTTTTATGGTATTTGCCCAAACAATAATTTTATATTTACTTGGTATAAGTATAAACTAATTTGGCATAAAAGGGTGCATAAAATAAACATATTAAGTATTTGTATACCTTCTGCAGAATCTGGTAGCACTTGTGCAGATTGAGAAGTGGAAGAAGACAAAGACTCATCACTTGCATGTGGTCCATCAGAACGGCGCAGGGGAGACCAAACACCAAGATCAGGCTTATCTTTATTATTCGCACAGCGCTGCTTATCATTGTAGAAGCCATGTGAATCATGCCCATGGATCTTATCATCTGGTGAACCGTTTGAGTCCCTCAAAAGTGGGGCCCTTGGAGGTTTTCTGTCCTTCTCCTGATTTGAACTCTGATTCTGTTCAGATTGATTTTGTCGTGAATCCTTGTTAACAAGTATGCTTCTGATAATTCTTCCACTAGCCTCATGTCTTTGATTCATTCTGGCAGCAGTTTTAACAGATGATAAGTTCTGCTGATGTGTCAAGCTGGTCACCTGCAGTGCAACTAGAATGATCAGATGTCTATTTTTCACTAACCACATACGGTTTTTTTTAATCAACTTACATTCAGGATTTCCTTTTCTTTTCCCTTTACCAATAGTATTTTCTTCTTCCCGGTATCAGGTGCTCCAGAAGCATCTGTGCATATATTGACAACAATTATAACTACTTATGTGTAGCCAACTACCCATACATTGTATTAAAAACAACTAAAAGTAATAACAAAATAACAAGCCTGCAAAACTACGTAACCTGCAATCGATTCTGAAACTATATGAATATATGACTTCTGAGAAAAAGAAACTATGCTAAACATATGAAAGAACACATGCTAATTTGACTAGGCAAATACAACAGTAAAATTCAATATAACAGGATTCTAATTAACAGAAAATGAATGAAACTCTATTTATTGTTTGACTAGGTAGAAATATGTGAGATTCAAGTAGATAATAGTAACAAAAATGAGTGCACAAAAAAGCTTCAAATGAGATTATAAATCCTAAAAGACATCTTATCGAAAACTCACTAAGAACCGTGAATAAAATACATACAACTATACAAGAAATTAAAAGATACTGATTCCATACAGTTATCCTCAACAATCAAAGCACAACGATTTTTGTGCATTTAACAAGAGTCCCAATCTTAAAGATGGAACCCAAAACAATAAAATTAGACGGTATAAGATGCATAGAGGTGTATGACATTATGATACAAGTAAACACAGATCTGCACACATATAGTTATAGGCATAATTGGTCCCAAGATTTTATTGATGTGAAAATGATTGTGAAGAAAAAGTGATGACTTTGTACATACCCCTTTCTTCCTCCAATACAACACTTCCAGATTTATCAGAAGCCCGAAAATCATCTCGTTTAGCATAAGTTGACTTCTCTTTACCATTTGCACTCTTTCCACTATCCCTTAATACATACTGTATTTAAAAAAAAGATATATGAGAAATTCCACCAACCTTTGGACACATATATTAAACCTATTTCCAGATACAATAACTTATAAATTGGAAAAGCAATTAAACAAATAGAATAAACTTTTGCTTTCCATTTAGCTAGCACCTATAGATAATATTATAGTTGTATGGTTGTATGGTTGTATAGGTATGTATGGTTGTATGGTTGTTGCTATAGATAATATTATAAAACCGGGGTTACTTACACATAGAAGATAACATGGTTTGGAAATGAACAATAATGACATTTATTAATTTGGGTTTCTTGATTGGTGCTCATAATCTATTTTAATGTAGTAATATCCATGTTAAATGCATATATCTCATTAGTCATAATAGTATAATTTAACCTAGTATGTGGAAACTAAGTCGCAGTGGTTATACAGAAAACAAGAAGTGTGTTAATGAAAGTGCCAATATGTTAGTAATAAGAAACAAAGTTTAAGGAGAATGTAAATGCTACTACTTTAATAAGGAACATAACATAGTGTCTAATATATATGATATATATATATATATACATAAAACAAACATACCAGTATGTCCCACTAAGAGTAGGGTTTGGGAGGGGTACCCCGGCTCGACAACGATAACACCAAAATTATAGTGCATATATCACATAAGCATATATCACATAAGCATACATCACATAAGAGTTTTGTATATGCATATGCATGTCCATAAACAAAATAACCAGATTATATTGCATACACCACATACATCACATAAGCATTAGCATACTCATAACAATCATAATAATATGGCATACCTCACATAAGCAATTAAGCATACGTCACAAAAGCAAACACAATAGCATTGAAGCAAGTTCGAGGCAGATAAATTTTACTACGATATTAGTCAAGGAATAGGGCAGATAAATTTTATTACGATATTAACAATACTAGTAGGGCAGTTAGCACTAAGGCTTGACCTACATTGGACAAATAACGTTACCCCACACATCACGTGCGGACTATCGCATCAAGGCCCACTAGTAGTCCCTAACTTTAATTCTACGCCTTCACGCACTCCTATCCTCGGCCATGTCCTCGGAGAGGTGCAACTCTACTATATTTCGGCTAATCATCTCATCCCAGGTCAACTTAGGTCTTCCTCTACTCCTCTTACCATCTAAGATGATGCGCTCTACTGCTCTAACTGGCGCTGACATCTATCTCCTTTTCACGTGCCCAAACCATCTCAATCTTCCCTCTCGTATTTTGTCCGTGATACAAGCCACCTGTAGCCTCTGCCTGAAGACGTCGTTCCTTATCCGATCCAGCCTCGTGTGTCCACACATCCACCTTAGCATTCGCATTTCTGCGACCTCTATTTGTCTCTTGTGCGATTTCTTCATGGCCCAGCAGTTTGTTCCGTATAACATCGTCGGACGAACTGCCACTCTATATAGTTTTCCCTTTAGTCGTGCTGGGAACCTCTTATCACACAAGAACCCTGATGCTGCTTTCCACTTGCACCATCCTGCCTAAACACGATGGGCTACATCACCGTGTATCTCTCCGTCTTCCTGAACGTACGAGCCTAGATATTTGAACCTGGACGTTTGTGGGACCGCCAGGCCCTGAATAGTAATTTGGGTGTCCTCTTCATTCGCTCCACTGAAGTTACAGTGCATGTATTCCGTCTTAGAGCAACTTATCCTTAAGAATTTGCTCTCTAGTGCCCCTCTTCACTGTTTTAACCTCTCGTTCAGTGCCCTTTTAGATTCTGATATTAGCATAATAATGTCTGCAAACAGCATGCACCACATGATTGGCTCCTGTATAGACTTGGTCATCTCATCCAACATTACTGTGAAAAGAAATGGGCTTTTAATATTGATCCTTGGTGGAGTCCCACTTCCACTGCAAAGAATTTTGTGTCTCCGACTGGAGCTCACACACGTTTTTGTCCCTTCATACATATCCTCGATTGTGATGTTCTACAATAACACTTATTTTGTTACGTTGTTCGGGTTGTTTGATCGATCTATGTTTGTTGATTAGGGTTCATTACGTTGAGGAGGTTATGAAAATAAGCTTTCTATCTTACTTTGATGTCCCTCTCCTTCACCAAGACCTTTCCATCCTCAGCCTTTATAAACTTCACAATTCCCAAGTCCTGTCTTCTACGTTCTCTAGCTTTAGCAATCTTAAACATGTCATGTTCTCCTTCTTTCGTCTCTAGCCTCTTGTATATCCTCTCATAAGCTATATTCTTTGCCTCTGACACTGACTTTTTCGCCTTTGGCCTTTTTGTAGTTATCTTTTAGTTGTGTTCGTTCTTCCTCATCATTACAACGTAAAAGTTCTCTAAAGCTTTGTTGTTTAATTCTTATTCTCACTTGTACGTCTTCATTCCACCACCAAGATTCGATATGACCGACTGTCCTGCCTGTTATAACTCCAAGCGTTTCTGTAGCTGCGTGCATGACTCTAGTGGCCATGCCCTCCCATTTTTGGTTTGCGTCTTCCTATGGCCCAGGCTGTGTCATTGGTATGACCTTATATCTAAAGATGGTAATCTTCTCGTCTTTCAGCTTTCCCTATCTGATCGTAGGTCTACTTCTCTTAGGTGCTTCGACAATTGCTCTCTTCAGGCGTAGATCCGCCACCAACATATGATGTTGAGTCACTACTGTCTCGTCCGGGATTACCTTGCGGTCTTTCCACGAACTACGGTCTTCTCTTCTCATCATCAAATAGTCTACCTGCGTGTGTCTACCGCCGTTGCTAAACATGATTAAATGCGAGTCTCTTTTCTTAAAAAACAAATTTATAACGCCTAGGTCGTGCGCCAATGCAAAGTCAAGAAGCTCTCTACCACCATCATTCCTAAAACCTTACCCATAGCCTCCATGCACCAAAGGGAAATGGTCATTAGTTTTACCAATATGCCCGTTAAAATCACCTCCGATGCAAATTTTTTCTTCCCGAGGTATGTCCCTCGTAAGTTGATCTAAACTCTCCCGGAATTTTTTTCTTTCCGGTTCTCCTAATCCAATTTGTGGTGCATATGCGCTAACTACCGTCACTACTTCTTCACCTATTATTATTCTTAGCGACATGAGCCTGTCATCATACCTTCTCACCTCTACTACATTCCCCTAAAGTTCTTTACTAACTAGGAAGCCCACCTCATTTTTTGTTCCATCAGATCCTGAGTACCATAGTTTATATCCATTGCACTCCGACGCTCTCTCACCCCGCCATCTAGTCTCTTGAAGACATGCTATATATACCCTACGTCTCTTTAGCACATCTACAAGCTCTAATAGCTTACTACTTAAAGTTCCTACATTCCAAGATGCTAATCTTACTCTATAACTCTTTTTCCCTCTAGTTGCACTCACTTTTCATCGAACAAGGTCTCGAAGTTACATAATAACTTCTCTTATCTATTTTAGCTCTCCGTCCCACCCTAACACACTCAGATCCGGATCCACAACAACAGGTGATACACAAATAAACAAGAACAATCAAATTAAGCCTATCACAGATAATAGGGGATGACTCTCCCTATTTTAATTCACGCTGGTACTCCTAACCCAGCCAAACAACAGTAACCTAAATAATGAAGAAGAAACTAAATACAATAAGGAGAACCAAACAACACTAAACCTAGATAATCAAGAAGAAACTCAAGAGAATAAAAAGATGCAGAGATGCAGAGATGGAACGATCTCACCAGAATTGAACCTTAAAACCTGGGTTCAGGTCTCGATTGCCGTAAAGATGCAGCAAACGAACCGCTGGTGGAAGAACCCTAGTCGGCCAACGAATAGCAGAGATGGCGATGATGAAGTAGCGGTGGCGAGGAGGAATAGGCTAATGGCAGCGTGGAAGCACCAAGAAAAAACCTGAAATTCTCACTTCCACACACCCACCTCGAAATAGTTCAAACCCACCGACGAAATCGAACGCCATTCAAGATTCTTCGTTTGCTCAAACATCACCGGAGTTCGCTGCCTCTGCCGGAGGAAGTGAAAAATGGCGAAATAACAACGGGGACTAACGGGAGGTAAATCCTTAAATTCAACAAATTTGCAGAGCACAAGAATCCCCCAACTGCAAATCCGACCCTAGATCTTCACCCAGATCAGATTAACCCTTCAACGCACCGACAAACAGATCTGTGAAATCAAAGTGCTAAAGTGGCTGGAATCGGTTGAAATCAAAGTTTGAAGGCTGAAATCGATGCTTGAAATCGGCTGTCGTAGGGAAGATCGGTGGTAGCTGCTGGAGAAATCGCGGGTTGAGAGGGCTACAAGAGATGTCGCGAGACAAGGGGCGGTGCCGGCAAAGGGATGGCCGCCAGCGAGGTTATCCAATTGAATCACTAGTGATGGTCGTTGTATATATACATATATATATATGCATTGTTGTAAAAATCGGTCCTAGTCGGCGATTAATCGAGGATTAAACGGAAATCTGCCACCAACCTTGGCGATTTCACATAATCGGAGGGTAAATCGGTAATTGGTCCTAGTCGGAAAAAATAAGACCTAGTCGGTCAAAAATCGATCAAAATTGGTCAAAATCGGTCAAAAGTGGTCAAAATCAGTCAAAATTGGTCAAATTTCTTTCAAAATCAATCAAAATTGCCCAGATTTTGTCAAAATCAGTCAAATTTTGGTTAAAATTGGTCAAAATATATTAATGTTTGAATCTTTTTTTAATTTAATTATATATATGTATACATATACACAGATATACATATAATTACGTATAAAATTCCAATCCGATTACTCCCGACTACTCCCGATTAATCCCTAGGCGGTACCCCACCGCCCGACTAGCGCCTAGCGATTTTTACAACCATGTATATATGTATATGTATGTATATATGTATCTATGTATGTATAGATGTGTCTATGTATGTATAGATGTATCTATGTATGTATCTATGTATCTATGTATCTATGTATGTATCTATCTATGTATCTATGTATGTATCTATGTATGTATATATGTATGTATATATGTATGTATCTATGTATGCATCTATGTGTGCATATATGTATGTATCTATGTGTGTGTATATGTGTGTGTGTATATATGTGTGTGTGTGTGTATGTGTGTGTGTGTGTGTGTGTGTATATGTGTGTGTGTATGTGTGTGTATATATGTGTGTGTGTACATATATATATACATATATACATATATATACACACACACACACATACACACACACACATATAAACAAACAAACAAACAAACAAACAAACAAACCCAGTATATCCCACTCAAGAGCAGGGTACACACACACACACATATATATATATATTCCAGAGGATCTTATATCTAGTTCCTACTTTTGTACTTTCTTTTTCTCCAAGCATTCTAGTGATGGTCGTTGTTTAAAAATGATTTAACTGATTAGGCTTCCTAGTTCCATTATAATTTATAAACTAGAGTTTCCATCAACCTTACCTATATGTTTAATTTTGTTTAATTCCACTACTTTCAACTTATTTTGCAATTCGCCCAATTGTTAGAATACATCCAAAAGAAAGCCCCATGTCATGCTGTACCATCATATAGTATACATTAAGGGGCTGTTTGTTTAGGTCTGAATGATCCCAGTCAGACATGTATGTCTGACCGAGTCGGACATGATTGTTTGGTTGGGTATCTCTGATTAAAAAAGAGGTCTGGATCAGGCACTTACCGAGTCAGATTTGAGATCGAGTCTGACCGACTCAAATCACAAAAACACGTGAACTCCCGTCACCTCCTCCCCCTACCCCCATCGCAATCTGCTGCCGGGTGCCGGTCGTAACACCTTCGCAGCAAGCCGCCGCAACCCTCTTTTTCCCCAGCTGCCACCTCCTCGTCGGCGTCGCCCCCTCGCCTGCAGCCCCCTTTTCCAAAGGTCTTCTTGCTCCCGCTGCGTTTTGGTGGTGATAGAGGCGGGGGACGGCGGAGATAGTGGTTTTGAGGTGGTGTGATGGTGACAGAGGATGAGGATCAGATGGAGTTGGTGGAGGTGGAGAGACTAGGGTTCAAGTTCAAGAAAGGGTTCTCGAAGAGGGTAAGGTGGTTTTGTCAGAGATATATTGTTATTTATGTTGTAAAAACAAAATATAATGGTGGATTTCTTTACCCAAAAATATAATATTGCTTGACATATTAATTGTGGAAACAAAAAATCCGTTTGTGAATTATTCGTGAGATGTTTGTTATAAGTTTAAATTGAATCGAACTTAAACGAGCTTGAGCTTATGTTTGAATTGAGAAGATGAGGTGGGAGTTGATGTAAAATTATCACAGTCATTCGGCAAGAAATAATTTATCACAAACAAGAAATCTATCCAACCAAACAGACTTAATCTGGTTCAGCACTTATTGGTTCAGACCTCTTATTGGTTCAGATCTCTTATTGATTCAGCACTTACCCATTCAGAAGTTGCCAAACAGCCCCTAAGTTTTATATCACAATTCTCCGCATATGGACTATGAAGTGACTTGCTGCCATGTTAGTAAAGCCAGCGTATGTTTTAAATAAAATTTATTTGAGCAGTGAATCACAAAACAGAACCCAGTGCATGGTTTCAGATAGAACTCAATCGGCAATGTAGATTTATAAATTTATTATACCATGGTAGAACCTGTCCTCTTATCAGAACCACGTTTCACTACAGTAGAACTTGAACTTGAAGATGATGATGCACCAGCCCTTCTCATTAATTTCCCATTAGGCAAAGACCTCTGCAGTAGATCACAGAAAACAGTGAGGATGCATGCATACCGTACACTGAAAAGTCTCATCGTTATTATCAACTATTTCAGATCTTTTCATGCCGTTTGCATCTGGTGTAATAAAACATCATTTCCTAATTTGCAATTAAAAGCACCTCTATGGTTGCACATAGCTGTAACTTGTAATTCTTACAACTTAATACAAAACAGTTACATGCTCAGAGACAGAATTCCTACCCTGGACCCACCCTTGGCAGCTCTTTTCTGCCGAACAAAATCCATTAAAGGTGTGACTATAGGAGCCTCCTTAGCAGCACCTGGAAAACCGTAGTAGAAAATTAAAGGTTTATTAACCCATTTATGACAGCTTACATTGAAAATCGTTTGCAATTTCCTGGAATAATGTCCAAGTTCATTGAGCAAACATTAAAACAACAAAGAACTTAAGGCTTACCAGCGCGCTCAGCTTCCTTTCTTTCCAATTGTACCTCTGCGCTGGGAAGATTCTCAACAGGCTTTGAAACAAATTCAAGGAATTCAAGATATTCAGGATCTATAGATTCATCAAAAGAAGTTAGTTATCAGTGAAAAGTCAGGTAACGAGTTAATGGGTAACCTTAATCAGCATCCTAGATAAGCCTCTTATTACCTTTCCCTATGGTCCCTTCGCGTCCATCTTTTTTAGACAATTGCTTTGGAACACGTTGTGAAGGTGCATATTCAACAATTGTTTTGAACTGGGTACCTAACGATAATAAAAAGGTCAAGCATAATTTTTGATAATAGAAACTGATCTGAGAAAGAAAATAAGATAATATAATGGATCATATATTATTTCTCATGTCAATGAGCCATGACCAGCTGATCGATTAAAATTATAAATCCTATTCATGCATTGAAAATTAGAATGAGTAAAAATTATATTCACATTAAAAACAACAAGATTTGTATGCCATCCCGCTGCTTTAAAGACTTAAAGTACATGCTCAAGCATTACCCTTCTCATTAACGAAAACATGCCCGTCAAAGAACTGTGCAAACTCAATGACATCATCTGGCCGCTTAAAGTCTATATATGCTCTGGAATAGAATTGACACTTCAGGCTGCAAACAGAATTCATTAGGAAGTTGTCACTCCACCAAAATAGATGAATCTAGAAAGATAACGTCCAAAGAGAGATCATGATATGCTTAAAATCATAAACTGTTGGGGAATTGTACATATCAAACAGAAAATAAAGCCCACAATCCTAGAAAGTGTGTGTCCAAAGAGACCAATTAATAAACCATCTTTTTGAAGCAATGGAGTCCCAAGACACAATATTACAGGCACACATGGGCAATTAAATCCTTAACAAGACAGGTAGGGAAAAAGTAACATATTGATAGATTTAGTTTACAGGAACCATGTGTTAAGCCAGTCAACCCGATACAAACAGGTATTGGAGTATTAAACAACAGAACTGCAAGTTCTTTCTGCCCTATTCACAAACAAACAACCCATAAAATATAATTCTTGCCAAACCTTTTGTATACTTCACCTCTGCATAAGCCTAGTTCATATCTACTAAAGTTCATATGGAAAAGCTAGTTTCATCCTGCCAGCTACCAAACTTCCCATGGGCCAAATTCTACTCACTGCTAAACCAATACCACAAATCATCCAAATATCTATTCATGACGAATAATTCCAAAAAGTAAGCTCCATGGTCTATACATGTAATAAAACCAGATTCCATGGGTCTAAAAGTTCAATCTCTGTCCCAATCACCCACAAACTACCGACCTAATTCACTACGGTATTCAAAAAGGATGTCAACCAATTTTGTAAGGAAAGCAATCTGATGTCGTTAATTCATAATTCATCAGCTAAAGAGATAAATTTCACATATTAGCAGCAAACAAAAGCTCGATCAAAATGCACGTAAAACCCTAACCTCTGTTTGCCGGAACGGAAACAGAACCAATTGTATCGACCGGAAAAACGTGCGTCAATCTGCTCCACAAGCACCGACTGAGAAATCGTAGGCGGCAAGTGCCGCAGCACGACTTTCGTCCGATCTGACGGACCCTTCATGCGTACTTTTTTCAACAAACAGAAACCCTATTATTAGCAAATTTAACTAGGAGAAATGGAAGTTGAAACCGAAGAATTGGGGAATGCATCACATCGGTTGTGTTGGAAGCGATCGTAAGTAGTCAATTTGGTGCCCTAATTTTTCAACTTTGATCCCAAAAGTGATCCGATGGGGGGATTCGAAGAGAAGAGGATTTAGGGGTATCTGTGACGTATGTTTCTGCGTAAAAAACGTTGTTGACGTGGGCGTCAAGGAAAATACCTTTGCAACGTTAATATTTTTTTATGGAAAGTTAGGATTTTAATAACCTAAATCAGTGAATTATAAGCCCACAACAATTCCTAGAGTAAATGACACGTATCGTTTTTGAGATTTGTTAAAATTTTATATTTTATTTTTTGATTGAAAAATTACAGGTTTAGTTTTAAGATTTAAAAAAATATAACATGTTTCGTTCATGACTTGGATGGTTGTTAGACTAGTCCAATAAGTGTAGATAGATAGGGGAGGGAACCCTTGAAAACAATGTTATAAATGAAAAACAGATATTACATATATGTAAGTACGTATTAGAAGTGTATAACTTAGACTTACATATATGTAAGCAGGGACGGAACTATGCCCTGGACAACGGGGTCAAGTGACCCCATTGAAATCTAAACACGTAGTGTACCGTATAATATCGAAAATTTTTGTGAACCCATTGGTTTTCAGGAGATGACCCCATTAATGTTTAATTAAGTTCAAAACATTACAAATGTATGCTCATTGGCTCACTGGTTGGTCGCGCGTGCATGGAAGCCTGTCAGCCTGAGGTCGCGAGTTCGAGCCATAACAGTTTCATTTTTTTAAACTGCTTTAATAGTAAATTACTTATTTACCCCTGCCCTTAAACTAAATATTTAACCTAATTCCAAAACCCTTCCCTTCATCGTTGCTTATTGCTTCTGTTGGGCTAAGAACTCCAGCCTCCAGCCTCCATTGACTCGACGACCCCTCGGCCCTCTCGCTATCGTCGTCGTTCTCCGTCTCCCCTTCTCGTCGGCCGCCACTTCTCACCGTCTCAGAATCCACACTCAGTCATTCACACATGTTAGGGTTTCTTTAGTATTGTGAACTTGAAGAAAACGAATAGAAGTATGTTTTACGATTATAAATTTCCCGCAATGTTATGCAAGATATTATTCAAATACATATTTATCTTGATTTCACCTATATATAAATCACTACATTATGTGTGATTTCATTAGTATACTTGTTGTAATGTTATGCAAGTATGATTTTATTAGTTTACCGATTAATGGGTTTAGAAACAAACTTAGTGGCAAATGGTCAACATTTGAATATTGAAAACTGATTAATTGATTGTTAGAAACATTTGATGTTGTCGCAATTGAAAGGGATTTTAATAGATTTTATATATGGCTAGATTTACATTTCTTTTGATTATTGTTAATTGCTATTTGTTACTTGAAATCTTGAATACGTGTTAAGTTGTTAGTTAATTTGTTTACTTGAGTTTAATATCTAGATTTGTGATTAGTTAATTTGTGAAGGGATGATCATAGAGGGGAAATATTTAGTTTGGTTTGGTTTTTACTCGACAATAATTTCTTCTATTACTTCTTTGATCCTAATGATTAAATTGTTGAACATAAATGGATATTATATTTGGGGAATTGGATGATAGTAGTGAAATTGATTAGATGATAGTTTACATGAGAGAACTAACATAAAAACTAGAAACCTTTACGCTTTACGCCAAAAACTAAAGAAAATTTTCTATAATTTCTTCAATTTGAGTTTGTTAATTTGTAGATGGCCAATAAATATATATATATATATATATATATATATATATATAGATATAGATATAGATATAGATATATAGATATACATATATATACATATATATATATATGTATCAGTTGTGGTTAAATCATATATGAAGTATATTGAAATATAAACTCAAATGGGTACTTTCAAAATATATAATTATCACAAAGTAACCTAACAATATGGAAATGAAGTGGTTATACTACAGACCTTCACCAATATCATTAGTGGATAAATATAAATTAAAATTATAATCACCTCAAAAATAAAATAAAAAAACTGAAATCTTTTTGAAGTATCATGAATACAATAATTAAATCACCTAAACAAAACTAAATTGTGATGTTGGTTTCTTAAAAATCTGAGTTGACCCGATCCGTATTGACCAGGAAATTATGGTGTTGGCTTTTTAGAAATTCGAGTACCGAAAAAGAGTGACCCCATAGGAAAAACATCTGGGTTCCGCCACTATACGTAAGGGTTATTTATGTGTAAGTACGTGTTACCAAATATACAACTAAGAGTTGTACATATAACTAATACAACGTGTTACCAAATATACAACTAAGAGTTGTACATATAACTAATACAAGTTACGTATACGTAACTCGTTTCATCGTCACATCAACTTTGGAGTTTAAATTAAAAAATAAATAATAACCTCAAAAAATAAGGTTAAATTTTACTCAATATATTTTAAACAATTAAAAAGTTAAATCAATTATAAATTATATGATTGGATAGTGATGGTTTCACGGTTTTCAATTATAAACATGGTTTTCATTTTAACCCTCTCATATATATATATATATATATGTATGTATGTATGTATGTATGTATGTATGTATGTATGTATGTATGTATGTATATATATCTATATATATATGTATGTATGTATGTATGTATATATATATATATGTATGTATATATATATGTATATATATATATATATGTGTGTGTGTGTGTGTATATGTATATATATATGTATATTTATATATATATATATATATGTATATATATATATATGTATATAGAGGGAGGTTCCCCTAAAAATTAATTTTTGCCTAAGTATGCTAAGAAGTAATCTTAGTCTTCTAATTATCTAATTAAGGGCTAAAATCAAAGTGTAGAAAAAATAAGTAATCAAGGGTAATTTGGGTATTTTATTACATTACCCACAATTGTTGACTTTTTAAAATTTCCCCCTATTTTTTTAAATGCTAATAACTTTTTCATACGATATTATTTTTTTAAATAAATTACACCATAAAATCAAGCATTTTTTTCTCTTTAATTTGAGTATAGTATTACTATAGTTTTTTTAAAAAAATGAAATTATGTGACGTTGTGCTACATTTTTAACGTTTTTGTGCTGCATTTCATAAAACAGCACAAGGCTGTGCTGTATTTCATAAAACAGCAAAAGGCTGTGCTGCATTTTATAAAACAGCACAAGGCTGTGCTGTGTTTCATAAAACAGCACAAGGCTGTGTTGTGTTTCATAAAACAGCACAAGGATGTGCTGTGTTTCATAAAACAGCACAAGGCTGTGCTGTGTTTCATAAAACAGCACAAGGCTGTGCTGTGTTTCATAAAACAGCACAAGGCTGTGCTGTGTTTCATAAAACAGCATAAGGCTGTGCTGTGTTTCATAAAACAGCACAAAACGCACGAATCATCTCAGAAAAGTGAGGTGAGAGTCCAGAGTTGTTTATCACTGAATACAGCACAATACAGCACAAAACAAGAAGTGATTCCAATCGAAATGAATACAGCACAATACAGCACAATACAGCACAAAACAAGAAGTGAATACAGCACAATACAGAAAAGTGCTGTATTTCATCTTCTGTGCTGTAACATTCACACATATCAATTTTTAATAGAAACCTTGTCGGTCAAAAGAAGATACAAAAGTCAAAATTGAACGCTTATATAAAACAGCACAAGGCTGTGCTGTGTTTCATAAAACAGCACAAGTCTGTGCTGTGTTTCATAAAACAGCACAAGTCTGTGCTGTGTTTCATAAAACAGCACAAGGCTGTGCTGTGTTTCATAAAACAGCACAAGGCTGTGCTGTGTTTCATAAAACAGCACAAAGCTGTGCTGTATTTTATAAAATAGCACAAAGCTGTGCTGTTGTGCTGTATTTTATAAAACAGCACAAAGCTGTGCTATATTTCATAAAACAGCACAGCTTTCATAAATAGTTAGATACACAGACCTTGGGCTCTTCATCAATGGAGGATATGAGATCAGTTAGATACACAGACTTTTTAGAACCGTTAACGAACAAAATCACCGTATCAGTATTGAAGCAAAACAAATCACACAATCACAATCAACCGTACAGAGTCATAGATAGTTAGATACACAGACCTTGGGCTCTTCATCAATGGAGGATATGAGATCGGAGAGAAGATCGAAGCAGAGGAGAGGATTCACCTGTGCCAATGTGCTGAAGGTAGACCTGCTCGATTGAAGCCCTAACCACCTTCTCGATTGAAGCTTTAACCACCTGCTCGATTGAAGCCCTAATCGATCGGATGTGCTTTAACCACCTGCTCGATTGAAGCCCCAATCGATCGGATGTGATGGAGGGAGATGGTTGGGGGAGATGGTGGTTGGTTACAGATTGTGCTGCATTTTGATAAAATACAAACGGGACTAATGAGTGTGTTTTAGGACCATAATACCCTTTAACCCTAATTTTAAGAGTGCCACATATCATCTTCTTATTCCTTCTTAGCATACTTAGGCAAAAATTATTTCTTATTAGAACCTCTACCTATATGTAGGCAAAAATTATTTCTTATTAGAACCTCTACCTATATGTATATATGTAGATATGTATATATATGTATATATGTATATATGCATATGTATATATATATGTGTGTATATACATATGTATATATATATATGTATGTGTATATATACATATGTATATACAAATGTATATATATGTATATATGTATATATACATATGTATATACATATGTATATATATGTATATATGTATATATACATATGTATATATATATATGTATATATGTATATATACATATGTATATACACATACCCCTCCCAGACCCTGCTTTTCAGCGGGATACACTGGGTATGTTTGTTTGTTTGTTTGTTTATATATATATACACATATACATACATACATATATATAGATATATATATACACACACATATACATACATACATACATATATATACATATATACATATATATGTATTATATATGTATATATATGTATAGATACATATATATATATACATATATACATATGTATATATAGATACATATATATACATATTTTTGTTAAATGGTTTCTTCTAATAAAAAAAGAATATTTGTTGGAAGTTAATAGAGGAATCAATTACCAACAAGAATCAACTTAACAAAACAAAAAAAATTCGCATATGATAAACTATAAGAAATAATATGAAAAAATTATAAACTAATCAGAATCAAATAATCAATCATTGATGTGAGCCTATGAAACAATGAAAGAATAAAGGCTAACTAATACCAAAATCAAACTACTTACAAAGAAGCATCGATCTAATATTTATGAAAGAATAAAGGCTAACTATACACGGGATTGATATATTGAAAACCATGTTATAAATGAAAACCAAGGGTTACATATATGTAAGTACATATTACAAAGTGTATAACTAAGAGTTACATATATGTAAGTGTTATGTATATGTAAGTACATGTTACCACGTGTATAATTAAGAGTTACATACATTTAACTCTATACAAGTTACGTATATGTAAGACGTTTCGTCATCAACGTTGTTCCTTGGTGTTTAAATTAAAAATTAAATAATAACCTAAAAAAGGTTGAAGTTTGCTCAAATATACTTTAAACAATTAAAAGTTAAATCAAATATAAATTATGTGATTGGATAGTGGTGGTTTTCAATTATAAATAAGATTTTCATTTGATCCCTCTCCTATATATATACATATACATATACATACATACATACATATATATATAGAGAGAGAGAGGAGGGATTCTAAGAAAACCATAATGTTATGTGAAAACAAGAGAAAACCAATAAAATCGGTCACATAACTATTAATTTTTTTATCACTACCTTTTATATTCGTGTGTGTGTATATATAAATAAAGGTATGGATCAAATGAAAAACTGTAGCATGGTTTTACATACGCGTCACATATAGGTTGTGTATACGTAACCGTTTCTCATTTGATATAGTGTTACGTATGCGTAAGACTCTTCATTCTCTTATTTATATTCAACATATATGTAACAAATACTTAAATACACTTTTAACAATTAAAATAACATAAAATTTATGAATTATGTTATTAGTTTCAATGGTTTTCTTTGGTTTTCATATAATAATTGGTTTTATCAGGAACCATCCTCTCTCTCTCCATATATATGTGTATATATATGTATATATATACATATATATATATATCTATGTGTGTGTGTATATATATATATATATATATATTTATACATAAGCATACATGATTCAAAATGAAGATTTCAATACAATATCTTAGTTTGTTGTTGTAAACAATGTTAATGTAATGTATTAGAACAAGTAATTAGAGATGAAACAAATATGGATGATGTGTTAAGATAAGATGGAACTGAAGATGAAACTCCCATGGATGATGTGTTATGAAAACATGGAATTAGAGATGAAAGTGAAACACAAGTGAATGTAGATCAAAATTTAAACAGTAACATTAAAGTACCTTCAACTTACACTAATCCAAAATAACCTAATTTGACTATTAATGACAATTATGTGGGTGTCCTGTTCTGAGAGTAAGTTTGATATCACTCATGACAAGGAAGAATTAATGCTATCAAGTCCAATAATATAAGTGCACATAAACATTTTGAGGTTTTTAAATCATGACCGGCCACTTGGTGTGTAAAATGTAAATTACATAAACAAGGTGGTAAATGGAAACTTTGTGCAAGTAAACATAGGGGGTCTTTTGAAATAAAAAAGTATACCGGTCCACATACTTGTTTGCATTCTAGGATTACTTACAACCATCCACACCTAGATGCAAGCTTGATTCCTCAAGAACTTCAACACCTTATAAAAGAGTAACCTCCTATAAGTATTACGGCTTTGAGAGTTGATATAATTAATAAGTTCAGTTATACCCCTTAAAGCAAGAAGGTTTGGTAGGAATCCAGAAGATAATTGAATATCTCTTTTGGAACTAGGAAGAATCTAAATATTATCTTACCTAAGTTTCTAGATGCACTAAAATGTTTAAACTAGGGGCAATCGATAAATTGTGCTTTTTAAATAGGCTAGTGCAGATGGCTTGAAATTCAGACATGTGTTAGCATTTTCTCATTATATAAACAATTTAAGCATTGTCGACCTACTATTACCATTTATGCCACTCATTTGTACTGGAAGTTTAAAGGCAAGGTGATGATTACAATATGAGTTGATGGTTGTCGGTTGCATTTGTGATTGTTGAAATGAATCTTATGTTGGTTGGTATTGGTTTTTGTTTCATCTCAAGAAACAGGTTATGAAAGATAGTGAAATGATATGTCTAATATTCAATCAGCATACTTGTCTCCTTAACATAGTTAATGAATAAGTATCTCTGTGGTTAGAGTAATATGGTATTAACAAGTACTGCTTAATACATTTCATCTTATTTTTTGGTTTCCTTTGCATATCAATAACATTTCTAATATTAGTTTTTCATAGGTATTGCTTTTTTCATTTTATTAACAACTTCAATGGAAGTTTCATAACTCATAATTGAAAAGTTTGGCTTATCGTGCTAAGAGTCATAATCAAATTCGAAATTCAACTCTATCGTGGAAGAAATTAGGACAACAAATCCATAAGGTTGTTAATGACTCGAGAGACATGCACTTGATAGATGGACACTTGCGCATGATGGTGGAAAGAGATACGTGAAGCCAAGTCAATTTCAGTCCACCAAACCCCGCAACAGAAGAAAGGCCTTATGGTATGGAGTAAAGGGAAGCGTGTACGTTGTCACAATTTATGCCTACTATCCCCCCCCCAAAGAGAGAGGCTTTCTCAAATATGTTTTTCAATGTACACATCCAAGCAATGTGCTAGGTTGTGTGATAAAGTATGCACTGCCAGAGTAGCCCAAGCGAATACGCAGCACGTCCATTCTACTGCTAAATATTTCATTGATGGGTGCAACATAAACAACTTCTCTCATGATCAAGTTACAACCTAAGATCTATTACCATATTATGTTAACTATTCGTATTTTGTTCATTCCATCGGTATGCTCCAAGTACTTGTGATTATGATCCGTTTGCCAGAATTGAGAGGTCGATCTGTGGAAACCTCCACGAACTAAAGAGGCCTCTGGTTTCATTTCATCAGGCTCGATTTAAAATAAATTGTTGAAATAATTATTTTTAAGTGAGACGTGCAATGGGATCTAGTGCTCAAGCTAAAAAAGATGCATTAACTTCATATGTTGTGGCAAAACAGGTAGCCTTAATGTCAAAAACTTTTACATATTCTTTAAGATCTTTTAACCGAGAGAAAAAATATATTTAATATTGAGATGTAAAGCACTATTTTCAAGAGACCTCACAGTTGGGTTTATATATTATAAAAGTCTTAAACTAAACATTCACTTGTCATAGCAGCAAAACTTTAAGTTTCATTACATAATTATTTGTTTTTAAATATTACATGAATATACTTTAGTTTAACATAACTATCAAGTTAGATGCTAGTCTTGAGCCTCATTTCATCCCAAGCAGTTATCTTTTTTTATCCTTTACATGTCAATCAAACATGCATTAAGAATCAATGTTAAAGAGTGCGTTATAGTTTTAACTTTAGAAAAGTACTTTATTTTAACACATTTTATCATAATATATCAAGTCATACTTTACTTTTAACTGTCACTTTAGCTTTAATTGTCTTTTTTAATAATATTTTAACATACCTTAGCAAATATCTAACTTTTTACTTATCTTTGAGCATGTACAAGTACAAATCTCATTTAGCGAGTAAGCTAGAAATAAATGCAATGCTCCTATCCGGTGAGCATACACAAGGTATCGTTCCTATCAAGATAAGCATGCGCAAGGAAATGCTCCTATATGGTGAGTATGCACAAGACATGAATCCTATCAAGTGAGAACATTAAGACATGACTCTTATCAGGTGAGAATGCTAAGACATGGCTCCTATCAGGTGAGAACGCTAAGACATGACTCCTATCGGGTGTGCACAAGGCATGAATCCTATCAGGTGAGAATGGAACAAATGTAAACTTCTTTAGTAGTATTTGCAAGACTTTTTACATTAGCTTTAACATGTAAACTTTATCATTTTGGGTTCATTTTATCATTCTTTACTTTTATTATCATTAATTATGCCACTCTATAACTTTTAAGCTATATTATGACTTCATTACACTTTAGTTCTTTATCATTATCATTTTTTACCTTTATATCACACTATCATTGTCGTTGCTTTATTCTTTGTACTTTCCTATTGTACTTTGAAATCCATTATGTTATAGGCCTTCACTTTACATAAGTGTAAGATAAATTAGTTATAGAGGTATGAGGTTAGATACAAAGGCATGAAATTACTTATGAAAGGACTATCTCAAAATCAGGCTAAGTGTTAGGAGATATGGGAAGGAGGACAGATACTATCACACCCTGATTTTCAACACTCTCGGGTCGTTTGATCTGTTGGTTTTGATTATTCGTTTTGTGTACGCAACATAATATTTTATATGAAAAATCATATTTTATAAAATGTGTAGCTTCAATGTTACGTCAAAACGTCTGATATTTCGTATATTTCAAAAGGGATTGAAAACCCATTATATACAATCAAAATTTAGGTTTATAACACTAGTTTACGAATATACAGCCACAACGAATTTAAGTACCTAGAGAGTCATAATCTTTTCAGCAATTCACTTAGCCTATATGTACAGTTATCCACGCTATCCAGGCCTAGGGAGTCAACATCCGTTGGGTCCTAACCCTTAGCCAACATATATATTATATGTATTTGCCTGTAAAAGATTTCAAAAAAATTTGTCAGCATAAGCTAATGAATACATGTAATTGACTCTGAAAAATTTCAAGCATGCATGTTATTTTAGAATCTCAAATCATAATTTTCATAGGCAAACTATGGATTTAGTAGTTGACCTCAACTGTGGAATTCACCCTCCATATATATTAGTTCTATGACGCAGGTAGTCAGTTTTTTAACGGTGACCTCTTGGATGTACAGTAAGACTTTAAGCAGCCCTAGTTGGATTTTCACCAATCCCAAATATATATACACACACACACATCTGGTCTAAATATCGTATTCATAGAATGTAGGTTACAATTTAAGGATTTATCGTTTCATGTATGCAATATTTATAGAATCAAGAGAATAAACTTTTGGTTTGTAAAAAGTACAATGTACTCACTTTATAGAACGTGATTGAGCCAAATAATATCTTAAGAATACATAGATAGTTCCAATATGAGCAGCATTTCGTCTTGACGTGCTACATGGCTGACACATATCGACAGATCATTAGCCTTGAGCCCCTTTTTGTGATGCGCCCTGCATCGGATATCCTATGCACAATGCATTGTAGTACGTATGCCAATTTTCACCTGTTAGTTATCTGACATGCATTACCTCAACATTGATTCCTTAGCATAGTCGATGCGTCCCACGTCCCTTTTTGATGCAGGGCGCATCGGGCATGGTTTTCTTAAATTTTAATTTTTCATAAATTTTCTCCTCTATATTTCTTCTCCAAATAAAATTTTTATCTCAATCTTAGCCAAGGGTTTTGCCCCTTGGACCCCGCTTTTAGGGGTTGTCACCCTCAACCTCCACTATCCAATGGATGCTTTGGGATCAAATTTAGGAATGTTACAAATACGTAGGAATTGGTTAAGATACATGGTTCGATTTCACTAAATTTCCTTAGCATTATGAGTTATGGAGGCATGCTCAGTTACAAAGGCTTCCATCAGGTGCGAAGGCTTTGGTCATCATTCCATTTTAAGTATCCTGAGTTCTAGAGGCACAAACTCAGAAGCTTAGTTACGAATGTTTTACCATCAACTTTATCTAAGTATGTTAAGTTGTATAAGCACACTGAAATACAAATACTTTAATCAATAACAAAGGATTTATACATTGTTTCTAAGTCTTTAAGGGATGCGGTTACGACTCACTTAAGGATATTATACCTCACATACTGAGGCTATGAATCACTTTCTATTCTAGGTATGGAGACACAGGAAGCTATGACCAGATACAAAGGTGTTACACGCTATCGTTTCTCAGCGTCATTTAGATATTGTTATATAATAAGGCTTTTACTATTAGTTATGGAGGTACAAAATGACCTGGTACCTACTCTTTGTTCGTATTAACAACCTTAACACGATCATGGTTAAACAATATCATATCAAATTATCTTTTTTGTAGTTTAATATGGGCTATCATCACGTAACATCTTTCATGCATAATACTATAAAACCCTAACTATTTTCACAAAATTACAAACTTTAACGTTCAAAAGTTATCAAACTTAAACCATTCACTATCATGTATGCATACTTGCCCCAAAGCAGTAAAAAGATATAAAAATACGGGGATTTAGAACTCACATGTGAGAATTATTCGAATAAACTCTAGAAAATGTGTGTTTGAGACGTAGCAAAATTCATGGAGGTGTCAGCTTTATCATTTCATTGCTTTGTATATAACATCTAAGCACGATTCATACTCAGATATATTTTTTTGAATGAGATAAAGGTGTAAAAGTCATGTATATTTTTTGTTATTCTTAAGATTCCTTTCTCTAGATTTATGTTTCTATCTCTAGTCATGAGCACAACGTTTCTCTTAGGGGACGTTGGTATGCAGGAATTTGATGGAATTGGAATCTGAATTCCACTGGTCATTGTGTTTGGTTGGTAGGAATACGTTGGAATTTGAATTTGAATTTCATTTTTAACGTGTTTGGTTGAGAAAGGAATTGGAATTGGAATTAATTTTCTCAAATTCCTTCAAATTAAGGATTTCAAAATCCTTCCGAATATTTAAGGAGTTCAAATTTCACTGACCCCTGCCTCTACCACCAACCGCCACCTACTACCCTGCCCACTGCCAACCGACACTACCAACGACCCCAACCACTGACCACCACCGAACCCCACAGCCGACGCCCTTGGCCGCCGACCGATGCCCTTGACCGCCGCCTACCACCCCGACCACCGCCAACCGACTAGCGATAACGCCGCCCGCCACTGACCCTGACCGCCACCGCCACCGACCCTGAGCGCCGCTGCCCCCGACCGTCGTCGTCGTCGTCTACGGTCCCCCGCCCCCGACATGCCGTCGTCCGCCCCTGACGCCGCCATCCAACTGCGACCCTGACCGCCACCGGCCCCGACTGCCGACGACCCCGACCGTCGCCGCTGCCACCCACTCACCGCCACGGACGTCGCACAACCCCGACGCCGACCACCGCCGCCCACTGTTTGCCCCGATCGCCGACCGCCACCACCCATAATCGTCGACTTTCACCGACCGTCGTTGCTACACCATGTATCGACTATAGGCGTTACCGATAGTGGGGTACAATCGGTTTTCAACGGGTGCGGTTGGTGGTCGCGGTTCATTATCGACGGTGACGGAGGTGACGGTCGGTGGTATGTAGCAGCGATGATTGGTGTGTGACAATCTGTATATCTCAGGTTAACACCGTTCCGACTGTTTCCACTATCGTTACTATTTATCAACATTACTATTAGTTCGAAATGTTAATTATTAATAGTACATAATGATAATTAAATAAACCACACACACCATAAATATTGTTAGTGCACCACCTTGTGATTAAAAATCGACTTATGAAAATATAATCAAACAATAAACTTATGGTTATCACCACCCAACAAACATCCCCCTTAAACCGCCTGCCCCCCCCCCCCGATTGCATAAACTCGGCAACCTTCCCCCATTCCATTGACAACTCTTTCAAACCCTCCTCCCTCGAACTCCCTCAAAAGCACCAGTCAAAAACCCTAGTCCCTTCCTTCTCCTCGACGGCAGCTTGTGCAAGGGTTCTTGCAGCCATGCAACCCATCTCCGGCACCCGTCTATCTCGCAGCACACCCTCCTGCGGCGACTCTCTTCTCCGTGACGGCTATCAAGTGAACTGGCAGTCGCGTACGGTGATCGAACCCGCTTCGTATTCACTCGGTATGACTCACCGTACATTATTCGTGTTTGTTACGTTATGATATCGTGTTTGGGTTTTGGATTTCGGTTACCACGTATGTTATGTGCGGATTTCAGAGTTAGGGTAATCGGGTTCATTTGTTTGTGTGTACAGTGTGTGTATGTTTTGATCTTGCGAAGTGTTCGTGTGTGTAAGGCTGTATATGTGCACTCGGTTGATGTGTGTGGGTACAAATGTGTGTGTATGTATATATATGTATATATATATGTGTGTATATATATGTGTGTGTATATATATGTATGTATATATATGTATATATATGTATATGTATATATATATGTATATAATGATCATGATTGTATGCGTTTATGTGTGTGTTTTCCAGTGTGTTTCTTGTGTGTGTGTATGCTTACCATGAGTGTGGGTGGTGCATTCTATGTGTGTGTAATGCGATATGTAGGTAGGTATGAGGGGGAGGAATCATGGCAGTCGTATGTGTGTATATTGAGTGGGTAATCAAACTTAGGGTTGACTTGATGCTTTTGATTTTGAATGCATGTGTTTTCATGGGTATGTGCCATGCATGGTGAATGTAAGGATCCCAATTGTGCAGTGAGTTCATATGGTTTTAGGTTGATTATGGGCATGGATCCCTAGTGGGTGTATATATATTTGTGTTTGTTATATACGGTTAGGTGTGCATGAGGTGTATAAGATTATGTATATATTTTGTTAATGCATGTGTACGAATGTGAGTGCATTAAAATTCATGGATGTAATCTATGTGGGTTTTTGGGTGGAATTATGCATTATGTTTGTATATATAGTATGTGTGTAAGAATTGTTTCATGTGGGTGCAAAAGTCATATTATAATTATAACTAGGATATAGTATATATTATTATTATGTAATTAAAGTGTTTAACATATTATGTAATATATTAAATGGGGTGCATTATTGATTTATACAATATATTTTAGTATGTATTATATGTGGCATATATATAGATATAATATGGGTGTGCGTTATGGGTGGTATTTACGTTTTGTGTGTACGAATTCTTATAATTATAATCGCCATGTGCTAAGACGCGTGAGTTATGTATTATAATATATATATATATGACCTGCATGGTAACCGAATCGTGAACGCGAAACCGAACCCTTCTTGCGTTTATAATTAATAATTAATGTTAATTATATATTAAATTTAATTCAAGTTAATCGGAAACCTAATCCATGTGCTTTCGTTTACTCGTTTCTGTGAAATCAAGGTGAGTTTTCACAGTCCCGTTTTACATTCTTTCCTTTCGGGGGAGAAGACATGCAAACACTATTTTTGTTATGGTTGCCAGTATTATTGATATCGCATGTTATATTAGTGTAGACACATTTGAAAGTTCTTGCAATATTAAACCATTAATAATGGGATTAGAGAGGTAATTCTGAGTAGTACTATTGGGTTTGACAAACCCCGCCCGGGCTAGTCACGCTAGCTTGATTGGAGGTCGAACGGGTGCGTAATTGACCTAACAATTGCCACGGTTCATGATAGACGTGGTGGAAAGGCATAAAACACACACAGTCAGCTTCGGTTTGAAACACTAAGTAACTTGTTTATAGGCTAGCTACCTATTAATATGCTTTATATACTAAACCATATAAAGAGCTTTCTGATACATTACTTGTTGTTTAATAGGTGGACTCACCAACTTTATGTAGACACATTTTAGCATATTTTCTCAGGTCACAGGAATACACAAGGTTAGGAATACAGCTAGGGATGCACTCATGACATACATTACAACTCAATCATTTTGCTTTGTTAAACATTATTGACTTTTATGTTTTAAACGCATGTTGACATGGTTTATCGTTGACTCATCATTTTCAAATCGCTTCCGCAAGTTTGAAACATTTACGGTTGATTTAAAAGTCTGATTTCTTAATTTGATGTTTTATAATTATTGATTATGGTGTAACTAGTGCTATCTGAGATCCTGGTATGTCAACGCTTGATGGTAAAACCCTGTTAGCGGATTTTGAGGGTGTGACATGGTGGTCATTGAGGTGATGGTGTGTGTTTTGTCACTAGAAATGCATTTGGAATTTAAATCCCTTTATAGATTCCAATTCCTTTAAATTCTAAATCCCTTGGAAAATATTAAGTTCCAATTACAATTCCTTTGAATTACAATTCACATTCCAATTCAATTCTAATTGCAACAAATTCCGCGAATCAAATTCCCCCTTATTCTTTTAGAAATCATATGAAGCATGAAATGGAGAGGGGGAAGGGAAGGGTGGCGACTTTCATTCCTTAATATAGAATATTATTATTAGGATCGATTTTGTACGGGGTACTAATGGATTCTGCGTGAGACCAAATCAACTAGCGCGGAATTCTATTTGATTGGCGATCCAATCAGTGAGAACGAACAACCTGATCGATCTAACGATTAAACAAACGTTAAGAACGAGTTGGAATCGATCAGGAACGAACTATGAACTTGGATGGACTAACTTGGACGGTCTGGATGGCTAGGGTATGATGGTATTTGAAGTGTTCCGTTTTTCCATGAATTATGTGGTATTTATAGGTTTTCAGTATCCATTCGTACGACTGAACCATTAGCATGGTTCAGTCGTGCGACTGACTCATACGCACGACTGAAGGTTCAGTCGTGCGACTGAGTCAATCTTATGTCTCAGTCATACGACTGATCCAGTCTCCTGGTTCAGACGTGCGACTGGTTCATAAGTATGGTTCATTCGTGCGTATGGTCCATAAGTATGGTCCATTAGCATGAATAACCACCCGACTCAGTTAAACACATTTCTGAATCATTATTGACTCAGAACTATGTACAACAACCTCAAACCTATATATAATTATCATACATATGAGTAATACCTATAAAAATAAGAATATGATATAAACAAAGACCATTAAACATCAAAAGCATATCATATTTCATTCAACATTTGCATTACATATGTGTAAGAAATGAAAGACATTTACATTGAAGTACATAAACTAGGAACAATGTATCAACAAACTCCCCCTTGGACCTAGTTTATCCTATTGTCTAACATTCTTCACATATTCTTGGAATTTCTTGTACTTCTCCCCTTTTATGACTCCTGTGTGTATCTCGAAAGCAAAGCAAAGTCTTATCACATGTTGGAACTGGAGAGCTTATACAATATCTTGTGTGTCATAGAACAGTGGCCACTTGTAGAGTGTATAAACATCATCAGCAGACAAGTTAGTGAGCCACATTACCATGATAGTCTCTATTTTACCCTCTCTGTTCAACACTATGACCGCTTCCCTCGTCCTCCAGTCGTAATACCACCATTTGAAGTGTGGAGTGAAGTCCTGAGGCATCTCCCGCACTAGGATCTTAGATATTGTGCATGGGGGACTCCACTTCAGCACCACCTTAGGCTTCCCAGCGTTAGGGTCAACTTCAGTCTTATGAACAAACCTCTTAGGTTGTTGAGGTCTGAAGTTTACCCATCTGGTATGGTATTCTCCCTTCAGTGCCATCTCAAACCAGCCCGACATCTTGCTCGATTTGGTATACAAAAGGTCTAAACAGGCCAACATGTTTAGCTCAAAACCAGGAAGAATCTTCAGATCGTGTGGATATCTAAAGTACTCAATCCCCTTCTCCCGCTTCACAGCGTACATATCCAGATCTTCAAAATAGGCCCAACTAATGATCTTGCCTGACACCTTCTGATGTCTCTTAACCTTGTACAATTTGGTGTAGGCATTTGGCTTTGTAGGATGACGTTGTGCTTTCATCTCTGACAAACAAGTTGCCCATTCAGCCTTCTTTATATCAACATCAGCATATGTGGCTTGGGCTTTACCTTCATCTTTTTCTTTCTCTTTCTCTTTCTCTTCTAGTGTGCCAGAAGTATCACTACCAAATGTTTCACCCAAGTTGGGGATAACATTACCCCGAGGGTCAGTGTACTCTGGATAATACTCTGATGTGACATCTTCGATCTCGATCTCATCCACACCTTGTAGCACTTCATCACTACTAATGTCTATTTCTATAGCATCTTTGACAAGCTCATCTGGATTTAGTCTAAACATATCGGCCAGCTGCTCGTCAGTCAAGTCGTGGATTATTTCTCCCTCCTCTGCAGTGTAACTCATAGACCGTCTTACTATCCCTTGCAGATTAAGAATCATTGTGAGTTGAGTCTTGATTTGCTGAAGGGGAGCAATATCATAGTCATCGGTCTGTTGAGTTGTATCTGTTCGATTACACAACCAACAATGCATACATTAATCATTTATCAAGACATTAAACATGAATTTTCATTCATTACATTAATGTAATAAACATTTCAAGTACAAAAGTTTCAAAATACATAAACATTTAATCATTACTTTTCCCTTGATCCTGTGTCTCTTCAGCTTGAGGAGCTAAGGAAGAGGCTCCTTGATCTTGGTTCTCTTGGTGCGCCTCTCCCTTGTTGACTAAGTCGAGGCTAATGCAGTTGCATCACCTGCCTGATCATCCTCATCATCATCCCCCTTCTTGTCCTTCCCACTTCCTCCGGCATCCTCCTCATCACCTTCTTTATTTGATTCATATTCACTCAAATCATCATCATCATCTCCATCATCATCTCCATCACCATTTATCTTTAGAGGCTCACTCTTCGTACCCTTCAGTCGCAACATCATCTTCTTATTCTGCTTCTCCAACTCATCAATCCTTTTGGCAGATGCAAGCACTAGCTTGTTTTGAGCTTGCTAAGCACTATGAGCTCGAACTAAAGCTCTCTTGTGAGCTTCGTTCTTCTCAGTAAGTTGGGCAATCCGCTTGCCCTGTGCTGCATTAACTGCCATCAGTTGGTTTGCTGGTTGGCCCTCATATCATCGGTTGCCAACAGCTTCAGCACTAATCGGTTTAGGCTGGCCAACTGTTCCTCTAACCCAACGGTGGGTAGAGTAGAGCTCTGTGGAGGTGGGAATTGGGAAGATGTGCTCGCTTGGGGAGTAGATGGTGCAGTGGTGGATGTGGTGTAGATGGGAGTAGGAGTAGGAATGGATTGTGGTGGAACTGTTTTGGGCATGGTAGGAGAGGTGGATGTGGATGTATGTGCGGTGGATGGTATGGTAGTGGTGGTTGCTGGGATGGTAGTGGTGGTGGTTGTGGCTGTGGCTATGGTGGTGGCAATGGTGGAAGAACTGACAAGCATAAATCTCTACCTCTTGCCCTTCTTTCCATAGGGTTGGGCCATTCGTTTCCTCCTAGAACCCTTGGCAATCGGGGCTCCCCCTGAGCTCATCGGCTGGTCAGGTGTGTATAATGGATCAGTGACATCAGCGTCACCACCCTCAGAACCAGCTTGGCGTCCGCTAACCGCCTATTTTCCCTTCTCTATAGCAACCACCCTGCTACTTACTCTCCGGGTGAGAGGCTCATCATCAGACTCTTTGTCTTCATCAATCAGAAAGTCCTAGTGGATGGCAGCTTGCTCAGATCCACAAGGTGCTGATACACCACTCTGCTAAGGTGGTGGAGGAATATTATATGTGTAAGTGGCTTGTTTTTGGCTCAAACCCTCCTCTCCACCACCTTAACCATGTCCTTGGTCATCATCATCGTCGTCGTTGTCTGGGATCATGACTGGCTCAACATCGGAGTTGTTGTAATCATGGCGCCACTTCTTTCTAGCGGGTGCGACATAATCAATGTTGGCCAGATGACCAAACAACCTCCTAACCGGGGCTTCACCTGCTTCCCCTGGTAAACCTTCATCCTCCCTAGGGTAGTGTCATCCATCACCTCTAACACTACCTCATCATCCTTGTTCTCAGGTAGTGAGGGGAGCTTCTCGTCAATAATCATCTGTAGGAACCGAGGGTACATACAGAAGCCCTCCTTCCCCTTCGCATCTATGTTCTCCCTCAAATACTCGAAGAACATCCTCGAAAAACTGAACGGGTGGTTCTGTACTAGTGCAACGAATGCATTCTGGATTTGGTCGCTCATCTCATCAAATCATCCTCTTCTTGACGGATGCACTTGAGGATCACATGTGCCAAGTACTTAAACTATGGGCACATGTTACTCTTGTTAAGCACGTCGGCATTGATATCGTCGGCGTACTTGATCCTCAAGAAGCAACCCCTAACGGTCAGCGGATGTAGCTTGGTTGGGTAGTCGCCATCCTCACCCAAGTCCAAGAATCTCCTAATGTCATCTTCCCCGATGTCAATATCAAGTCTGAAGATCGAACTTCGGATCCTATATGGCTCTACTGAGCGATCGACAACAGCATTCTCCCAGAATGCCTGCTGTATGGATCTATAAAGTGTGCATGGAGCTGAAATAGCTCTATAAATCCTCGATCATCGAAGGAAATTGATGATGCCAACGAACTCTGAAGCGTTCCTAGACGTAGAATCGAGGTAAGCACAGATATTATGCTTGGTGCTCATCGTCCATCTTTCAGCCATTTTGCTGCAACACAAAGAACATTTGAGTTAGAACAGATCATATCCAACTGGTTCAATCGTACGATTGAACCATGCGACTGAACTCAGTCATACGATTAAGCCTCCGACTGGACTTAGTCGCATGCCATGACATGCGGTTGAGTCAGTCGTGCGACTGAATCACCGATTGATTCAATCGTGCGATTGAATCGTGCGTCTGGCTCTATCGTGCGACTGAAGTTTATCTGTATGTCCTTTCGCATACCCACTGTGCGAGTCCAAAATATTGAATCTTTGTCAAATCAGTCATTTACACTTCAAGATTAGATTCATTAGACGCGCAAGGACTCGATTTTACACTTATTATCTTTTAAATGCATGTTTAGGTTCATTTAAGTGTTCTATTTTAGGGTTATGAGTTTCATTTCTTTTTTAAGTGATTTGGACATTTTGGATCGATTTGACGTTGTTATTTGGCATGTTTTCAGTCTCACTATACCTGTAGATGGAAAGTACTTGGTTAGTAAGGCAATAATCGGTAAATAACGGAGAATAATTTGAAAAAGGTTGGGTATGGTAATCGGCGGTTCGTGAGAGCTTTTTGAAATCAAGTGTAGGGATACGACCGACTGAGCCCCTTTTTATACTGGTTTGTGTTTCAGTCGTGCGACTGGACCCATACGCATAATTCATTCGTGCGACTGAGGTTCAGTCTGTAGGATTCTATGTGCCCAAGACACTTAGAATATTGATGTGGTTAGTACGTTATGATCCAAGTCGGGTAATACCCAATAACAAGCTTAGCAAACACCAATTAATATTTAATTGATGATATGATCATGCAATTAAATATTTATACCAATTAATATTTAATTGATGATATGATCATGCAATTAAATATTTACACCAATTTAGAAAATGAGTTTTCTAAATAAGTTGCATATGAGATGGAACAATTTATTAGGATATTTTGTTCAATAATATTATTTGTAGTGTTATTTAAATTAGTTGTATAACACCAAATAATAATGAGAGTATACTACTTATACAATTAAATGGTTAATTGTAACAAGACTAGACATATGTGTGTGTGTTTAATTAAAGAGAAATCTCTTTTTTTTCCAACAACAAAACCGTCCCATGTGGAGACACACATGCACTTGTCATGTGTTTCCACTAACTCATTTGATTCTCTTGGAGAAACCCACACATGCATGTTGTTGTCTACCACTACCAAGTAGTCAAATGATTCTCTCATTCTAAGATAAATATGACATGCAACTAACACAAAAGACTAGCTCTATCTCTCTCTCTCACTTATGGTTTTTAGCAGCAGTTTTGAAGGATTTTTGAGCTGAGTTTTGAGCTGGTTCTTGGTGTATTCTACCTAACAAGAAGGTGTGTTTGCAAGGAGCTTGGGGTATACTAGCTTGAGGACTTCTATCCTTGAAGTCTTGGCTGCATTTTGGGCATCTCCATCTTCATCAAACATCTCTTTTGGTTGACTTTTTGCTGCTACAGTATGGTAGAATCACAGCTCTATATAGCTGTGATTTTATGTGCATTTACATATGTTCATAGCTTGCATATTCACATAAATGATCCTTTGTTCTTTGGGTTTGTTTTATACATTAATATGGTCATCTAATGAACATATTTTTCAGCTTATAAAAGGGTTTATAAAGTTGTAATTCCGCTACGTTTTCAGAAAGTTTAAATGGTTAAACTATGATTTTATGTTCTAACAAACCCAACAATGGCATCAAGAGCCGGTTATGTGAATAGCTTGCTTGTTCTTATCCTTTAAACATCATTTTAAAGGATGTTAATCAACTAATTAGGGGCTGATTTTGGTTGATTTAATAAACCCCAAGTCTTTCAAAGTTATATCTTCATGCTTATGATTAAACTTTGAAAGATAGGAATGTCAATTGGTTGATATGTTTGGTTGTTGTTTGTTTGGACAAACAAACCCAAATTTTCAGTTTATGTTGGCTGAAAATTTAGGGTTTGATGGGGTTTATTTTGTTTATTGAATAATGTTTATGATTGGTCATATGATAGTGCATAACCTAGCCTTTGGCCTTATGTTATTTGAATGATTGGAATGGTTGTTTTAATTCATTCAATTGGGTTGTAATATTTATGTTTATTATTTGGGTTGTAATTATTTATTCATTTGGTTATGTAATAAATAGATTAGGTGCATTTCTTTTTATTAGAAAAATGTATTAGGATATAATTTTGTAAAAGGAAGATGCACAAGATCAAGACCCAAAGATGAACATCAAAGACATGGACCTTGAATTATTTGGATATGGATTCAAGTGGGAGTCCATGGACACATATAATGTGTCATTACAAACCTTTAAGAAAGACCTTATGATAACACTTGTGATGGCAAACAAGTGTTGTCAACTTAGTAGCTATGGTTATGCACTCATGTTTATATGTTTATGCTTGTTTGAATGTTTGTTGTTTGATTGTTTGGTTGATATTTAGACATATATTACAAACTCATTAACAAACTTAACAAGCTGAAAATTGATGGTTCTTAATCATTAAAAGTTAATAAAAGGTTATTAAAAGGATTAATGATTTTATAATAAAATGGGTTTTATTAAAAGAACCATAGGGTATCTTGTATTTGAAAGCATGCAAATACAAGTACATAGAGTTTTCTAAACTAGAATTATGAAACCTCTAAATATTCAAATCCCTTTTAAAATAAGTCAAACACCATCCTCTTATACAACACTCAAATCATTTAAGAACTTGATATGGGATAAAGGTCACCTAACCACATTAGAGGGAACTTATGAGTTTGAGGTGGGTTTGCCATATTTATGGGATAAAGGTCACCTAACCACTAATATTAGCAAATCCACACGTGTGTCTAAGTAGGATGACTTAATTTGGAAATCATGCATTAGGATCACCGAAGCATGACGTACAAAGGGTGTTGATGGGATAAACATGCCAAACAAACATAAGATGTTCAACCGATCCCATACACTAGAAATTGTAATAGGTTACAATTGTCAAAACGTTGACTACCTTGTTAATTTAAATAAAGGGATAAAGGTCACCTAACTGATATTTAAATGTAATGTTGGATTCTAGATTTTAATTATTAATTGTCTATGAGACGTAAAGGGTATTAATGATTAAAATGTAATTTTTCAGAAATACTAATAAGAACTTTGTTAATTTTGTAGAATGGCCGCAAACAACAACAACACAAACCCGACCGTCCATAACCTATCACTAAGAACAATCCTTGAAAAGGAACGTCTAAACCATGGGAACTTCATGGATTGGTACCGAAACTTGAGAATCGTTCTCAAGCAAGAAAAGAAGTCCTATGTGTTAGACGATCCCATTCCCGATCAACCCGATGAAAATGACGATGAGGCCTTTGCCGAGTGGGTCAAGTACACCGAGGACTCTGTGCAAGTCGCATGTCTCATGCTAGCAAGCATGATTCGCGATTTGCAAAAGGACTTTGAGAACCATAATGCCTATGACATGATCACCCAGTTGAAGAAATGTTCCAACAACAATCAAGGGTGGAGCGCTTCGAAACGGTTCGAGCGCTTCGAAACGGTTCGAGCACTCCATGCATGTCGAATGGACGAGACCCAATCGGTGTCATCTTACGTTCTTAAGATGAAGAGCCACATTGATCACCTCGAAAGGCTTAACTGTCGTGTGTCCAATGAGTTGGCAACGGATTTGATCCTCAACTCACTATCCAAGAAGTTTGATAGCTTCGTTATGAACTATAACATGAATGGATGGGACAAGAGCATTGGTGAGCTTCACTCAATGCTCAAAACGGCCGAGGCAGGCATGGGTAGAAAGGTTCTACCGGTCCTTACGATCAATGAAGGAGGTAGTAGGAAGAGGTACCTCCCCGACCCTAGGGCAAGTGTTGCAAGAGGGAAGGGGCACGCCAAGGGGAAGGGAAAAGGAAAAGCAAAAGTGGAACCGCCCAAACCAAAAGAAAAGAAGCAAAAGGTTACTCAAAATGACCCGTGTTTTGAGTGTGGTGAGGTAGGCCATTAGAAACGCAATTGCCCGGTCTATCTCAAAGCATTGAGAGAAAAGAGGGATGTGGGGCAAACCTCAGGTACAATCTTTATGATACATGTTGAGCTAAATGTTATTTCTTCTAACACATGGGTACTAGATACCGGATGTGGAACTCATATTTGCAATTTGTTGCAGGGGTTCAAAAGAAGTGAGCATTATGCAAAAGGGGAAATTAGTCTCTTTAGGGGAATGGTGCAAAGGTTCACGTGGAAGCCCAAGAAGACTACATTTTAAAGCTTCCAAGTGGTTTGGAAGTTATTTTAAAGAATGTTTTGTATGCTCCTAGTTTAACTAGGAACATTATTTCTGTTTCCCGTTTAAGACAATGTGATTATGATTTCAAGTTTGTTGACAATGATATTCATGTTTCTTTCAATCATATGTTTTATTTTAAGGCTATACCTTGTAATGGTATTTATGAATTGGTTCATGAAAACACAACATATGATAGCTCAATGTACCAAGCAACCACCAAAAAGCTCAAATTAGATTTGAGTGATTCCTATCTTTGGCATTGTCTCCTTGGTCACATAAACAAGAATCGTATGCAAAAACTCCAAAAGAATGGTCTTTTGAAAACTAATGAAAATGATTCATTTGATGTATGTGAGTCTTGTTTACAAGGTAAAATGACAAAGGCCCCTTTTAATGGGACTAATGAAAGGGCAAAGGATTTATTAGGAATCATACATTCGGATGTATGTGGACCTTTTAAACCAATAACTAGGATTGGTGAAAGATACTTCATTACCTTTACCGATGACTATAGTCGTTATGGGTATGTGTACTTGTTAAGACACAAACATGAATCTTTTGAAATGTTCAAAATCTTCAAGAATGAAGTAGAAAATCAACTCAACAAAACGGTCAAGATTCTTCGTACAGATAGAGGAGGTGAATACCTAAGTAGTGAATTTCAAGAGTATCTTAGAAGTTGTGGGATTGTCTCACAACTTACTCCACCTGGAACACCACAACATAATGGTGTGTCTGAGAGGAGGAATCGGACTCTATTGGATATGGTTCGATCTATGATGGCTAGAAGTACACTACCTCTATCATTTTAGGGTTTCGCGTTGCTCTCCGCGGCCCGTATTTTAAATATGGCGCCAACCAAGAAAGTGGAAAGGACACCTTTCAAAATATGGCATGGAAGGGTTCTATCATTATCATATTTAAAAGTTTGGGGGTGTGATGCTTATCCTAAGCAATACACTCAAAACAAACTAGAAGCCCGATCCACAAAGTGTATCTTCATTGGATATCCTAGAGATTGTATTGGATATTATTTCTATGATCCGACAGAACAGAAAGTGTTTATTGCTCGAAAGGCAAAGTTCTTGGAAACTAAGTTTCTTTCGGAAGAAACTAGTGGAAGAGCAGTGGAACTTGAAGAGGTTCAAGATTCACAAGATGATACACAATTGGTTGATACTAGCAATCAACATGAGGATGTTGAGAATGATCATGTGGATGATCAAGATACACAAAACGTTTGCAAATCTGGTAGAATTAGTGTTCCTCCTGAGAGATATGGATTTTTCATGGATGGATGCTATGTGGTAGATTCGGATGAACCAACCATATACCATGAGGCAATGTCAAAACCTGATTTTGAAAAATGGCAAGAAGCCATGAACATTGAGATGCAATCCATGTATGATAACCAAGTTTGGGAATTGGTTACACCACCTCTTAAGTCCAAGATAGTTGGAAGTAAGTGGGTTTTCAAGAAGAAAACCGATATGCATGGAAACTTGGATACAAATAAAGCTAGACTTGTAGCAAAAGGTTTCACTCAAACTCAAGGGGTTGATTATGATGAAACCTTTTCGCCTGTGGCAATGCTAAAGTCTATCAGGATATTGTTTGCCATAGTAGCATATTATGACTATGAGATTTGGCAAATGGATGTCAAAACCGCTTTTCTTAACGGATATCTTGAGGAAGATGTCCATATGAAACAGCCTGAAGGTTTTGTCGATCCAAAACATCCTAACAAGGTATGCAAGTTAAAGAAATCAATCTATGGATTGAAACAAGCATCAAGAAGTTGGAATCACCGTTTCAATGATGAAGTAAAGAAATTTGGCTTCATCAAAAACGCTGATGAAGCTTGTGTATATAAGAAAGCTAGTGGGAGCATTATTACTTTCCTGGTATTATATGTCGATGACATTCTACTAATTAGAAACGACATTCCAACCTTAGAAGGTGTAAAAACCTGGCTTGGAAGCTGTTTTTCCATCAAGGATCTTGGTGAGGCCACCTATATTTTGGGAATAAAGATCTATAGGGATAGATCAAGGCGGTTAATAGGTTTAAACCAAAGTACATACATTGAAAAGATCTTGAAAAGGTTCAAGATGGAGAATTCTAAGAAACGTTTGGTGCCTATTCAAAAGGGGACTATATTGAGCTCATCTCAATGCCCTAGTTCAAAGGTTGAACAAGAAAGAATGAATGGAGTCCCATATGCATCTGCTATAGGATCCATCATGTACGCAATGATATGTACTAGGTCGGACGTGTCATGTGCTCTAAGTATGACAAGTAGATATCAACAGAATCCTGGTAATAGTCATTGGATGGCTGTTAAGAGTATTTTGAAATACCTTAGAAACACTAAGGATATGTTCTTAATATATGGGTCTGGTGAGGAGGAGCTCGTTGTAAAGGGTTACACGGATGCGAGTTTCCAAACTGATCGAGATGATTCTCGATCACAGTCGGGATATGTCTTCATTATGAATGGAGGAGCAGTCTCTTGGAAGAGCTCAAAGCAAGATATAGTGGCACTATCTACAACAGAATCAGAATACATCGCCGCTTTATTGGCAGCTTAAGAAGCTGCGTGGCTTAGGAAGTTCATTGCTGATCTAGGGGTTGTTGCTACCATTCAAGACCCCCTAGAGATCTTTTGTGACAACGAAGGTGCTATTGCTCAAATCAAGGAACCTCGTGCTCATCAAAAGACTCGGCACATTGAACGGAGATTCAACTACATTAGGGATAAAGTTGAAAAGGGGAAGATATGTATTCGCAAAGTTCATACCGATCAAAACATTGCAGATCCATTCACGAAGCTCCTAGATAGGTCAAAGCATGAAAGTCACACATGTGCCTTAGGACTTCAATATTCTAGTGATTAGACTTGATCAAATTTAGTATTTGAATATGTGGAACTTTTTATTATTTGAGTAAAATTATTTGGTTATAATGTTTCAATTAATGTTCCAATTTAGCATGTTTAATCCATGAGTAAATTATTTACTCTAAATGTCCGTAGACGTTCATACTTGTGGGAACAAGTGTGAGGGTAAGATTATTATGAACTTGGATTGGTTGATATTCATAAGGATGAATATAGAGCAATGGGTTGCTACCAAAGTTCATAGATATTTATGGGATACAAATATTGGACTAACCCGCATCTGAAATTTTACTACATGGAATCTTATCGATTGATCATAAGTAAATTTGAGTAAAGGCGAATATCATTTGGTATCCTCCGACCTGAGATACATATTGGGTTTTGATATTCACCAAGTATTATGCCTTGAGCTAATTCTTCACTGTCCTGAAATAGTGGACAGTACATAAGGGTATGTTCATGTATAACACGAGGTGTTTGTGAGAAACATATGTAGTCAAGATGGAATTTGTTCCTCTTATTCGTTGAGAGTTAGATGTCTAAGGCCTGATTAAGTTAAATCAACAAGGAATGATCATTCTGTGTCCTTGGATTTAACATGACATCTGCAACAAAAGGATAGATGATTGATTCACCTAAATCATTTCAAGTAGGGTACTTGAATGGGATGATGTTATTGAATGGCCATAAGTCATGCATATTAAGGGTAGTAAACCGTTGTTAGGCGTTATTTACTGCTTGCATCAATCTTCTATGAATCTTGGGCAAGTGGGAGATTGTAGGATTCTATGTGCCCAAGACACTTAGAATATTGATGTGGTTAGTATGTTATGATCCAAGTCGGGTTATACCCAATAACAAGCTTAGCAAACACCAATTAATATTTAATTGATGATATGATCATGCAATTAAATATTTACGCCAATTAATATTTAATTGATGATATGATCATGCAATTAAATATTTACACCAATTTAGAAAATGGGTTTTCTAAATAAGTTGCATATGAGATGGAACAATTTATTAGGATATTTTGTTCAATAATATTATTTGTAGTGTTATTTAAATTAGTTGTATAACACCAAATAATAATGAGAGTATATTACTTATACAATTAAATGGTTAATTGTGACAAGACTAGACATATGTGTGTGTCTTTAATTAAAAGAGAAATCTCTTTTTTTTCCAACAACAAAACCGTCCCATGTGGAGACACACATGCACTTGTCATGTGTTTCCACTAACTCATTTGATTCTCTTGGAGAAACCCACACATGCATGTTGTTGTCTACCACTACCACGTAGTCAAATGATTCTCTCATTCTAAGATAAATATGACATGCACTAACACAAAAGACTAGCTCTATCTCTCTCTCTCACTTACGGTTTTCAGCAGCAGTTTTGAAGGGTTTTTGAGCTGAGTTTTGAGCTGGTTCTTGGTGTATTCTACCTAACAAGAAGGTGTGTTTGCAAGGAGCTTGGGGTATACTAGCTTGAGGACTTCTATCCTTGAAGTCTTGGTTGCATTTTGGGCATCTCCATCTTTATCAAACATCTCTTTTGGTTGACTTTTTGCTGCTACAGTAAGGTAGAATCACAACTCTATATAGCTGTGATTTTATGTGCATTTACATATGTTCATAGCTTGCATATTCACATTAATGATCCTTTGTTCTTCGGGTTTGTTTTATACATTAATATGGTCATCTAATGAACATATTTTTCAGCTTATAAAAGGGTTTATAAAGTTGTAATTCCGCTGCGTTTTCAGAAAGTTTAAATGGTTAAACTATGATTTTATGTTTTAACAAACCCAACAAAGTCATACAACTGACTTAGACTTCTTTAGCCAATCGTACGATTGGTTCATACTTGTGATCCAATCGTATACTTGACCCATACTCATGGTCCAATCGTGTGATTGGCTCATACTCATGGTCCATTCGTGCGATTGGTTCATACTTATGGTCTAATCGTGCTATTGGTCCATACTTATGATCCAATCGTGCGATTGGCTCATACTTATGAGTTTGACTTTATTTTCCCAAACTTTCAAAAACTTGAATTTGATATATGACATTATGACCATTGATCATCTCAGACATGATCCTTTTAACTGAAAACTTTTGATCACCTCAGATTTGATCCTTTTAATCAAAATTGTTTGATCACCTCAGACGTGATCCTTTTATTTGAAAACCGTTTGATCACCTCAGACGTGATCCTTCTATATGAATACCTTGTGATCACCTCAGATGTTATCCTTTTACCATTTCAGGAACAAGCTTTTATCAGATAACGTTTGGTTCAGTTTGTGACATTCACAAATTTCCTCTTGTTACATAGTCCGACATCGACTCGATACAAACATAACTAAAGCTAAGAAAACTTTAAACAAACTAAATTAAGACAATCTTTTTGTAACCTTCGTTTGAGGTGGGTTGAAAACATTTTAACTTTACTTAAACGATTTCTCCCCCTGAGCAGAACAGTTTCAAGCATTCTCAACTTATCTAGAAAGATTCTTATGAAATCATAAAAGCATAAACATAATCATTTGGGACTTTTTATATTTTCGTAAATACAGAGAATGTTATATTCACCAATCACAGAGTCTTATTCATCTAAGAGTCAGGAGCACTAATAGGATATCATGCTAGAGCTGTTAAGTAGTACACATTAATTTTGACCATCGGGGAATGCTGCCACGATGATTGTTAGTATATTTGTCCACCTAAATCCATACACAGATTTTTGGCATACATTGGTTATTATTTAGGTTTATTATTTCAACAAGCATTTATGAATCCCATACTTATATGGTAATCAACTTTCCTCAGGAAAATTTTGAGTGGTCTACGGGTTTTTGACAACAAGAAACTATTCTAAGAGCTTTCAAAGAGATGCCAAGCCTCAGGTCAGTATCATCGCACAACAGAGAGGCGCAAACAACAATGAATTCTAGAGTATTTAGATTGTGCCTATCCTCAGGTCAGTGCCATCGCATAGCAGAGAGGCACACAACCTATCTTCTGGTTAGAGCCATTTTATTTTACATATAACGCACCAACAACATTTGTCATTTGCTTGATTGCATTTCACATTTTTCATGCATTTTGCTCAACTTATGGTCGTCCGCACACATTTATGGCGTCCATTTTGCTCTTCACCCCTTATTGGAAATAAATTGATTGTGTTAATCAGGGATGAGATGGAAGCCCACAGCCTGTTGAATGATTTAGTTTTAAATTTGTTCACCAATGAAGTCTACTTGTCTATTGTATTAATCTACCGACACATCATATAATGGATGGCAACCCCTAGATCTACTTTCTCTATGTAACCACATTAGCAGACTAGCTTACTATCATTTTTCAACTCATTAGCCTTTGACTTCTTAGACTTATAAATTTCTATAACTTTGACTATAACATTTTAGAACATTTAAATCTTTTTGTGTCCCAAAAATTTGATGCCTGTGTACCATCATTTTCCATTTTCTTGAATCAATTTCATAGATTTGGTGTCTTTGCTTTTCAGCTTATCTGTCCGCCCTCTTTTTTTAAGTAATTAAATACTAATTACTGAAACTAAAACTATTCTCCCCCTAAAATTCTAAATCTGAAAATCTTTTTGTGTTTTTGAATTTTTAAAGACAGAAAAAATAAAATAAAATAAAGAAAAATAAAATTAAAAAATAAAACATAGAGACGGACTATGAACTTGATTCGTCTGGAATCACATCATCTTTCTTTTTAACGCCATTGACCTCTAATGAATAATGAAATCGAGGTTTATCAAAAGCTTTTGTGTAGAGATCGACACGTTGGAAATCCGTGTTAATTTTAACAACATCGATTAATTGTTTTTCAAAATAATCACGTATAAAGTGATATTTAATACCGATATGTTTAGTTTTGGGGTGTTGGATTGGATTTTTGGTGACAACAATAGCAACAGAATTATCAACAAATATAGGGGTGTTAGAGAATTTCAAACCGTAGTCTCGCATTTGCTGTTGAATCCAGATGATTTGTGAATAGCAACTTGCCACAACAACGTATTCAGCTTCACATGTTGACAGAGCAACAGACGTCTGCTACTTACATTGCCAGATGAGTAATCGTCTTCTAAAGAATTGACATCCCGCAAATGTTGACTTGTAATTCATCTTGCAACCACCATAGTCTGAGTCACTATACGCAGTTAGCTCAAAGTCATCATCATAAGGATACCACAACCCAATTGTTGGAGTACCATTCAGATAACGAAAGATCCTTTTTACCCCATTCAGATGATTTACTTTTGGTTTTGCCTGAGATCTGGAACAGAGACACATGGCATACATAATATCAGGACGAGATGCTATGAGGTACATGAGAGATCCGATCATTCCTCGATACATAGTGGCATCTACCAGATCACCATTTTCGTCGGGTGACATATCATGGTTCATGGCAAGTGGAGTACCTGTAACCATTGCATTCTCCATGTCAAACCGACTAAGGATATCTCCAACATATTTAGTCTAATGCAAGAAGATTCCATTTGGTGTTTAATCTACCTGTAAACCAAGAAAGAACTTCTTCTCTCCCATGGCACTCATTTCAAACTCAGCTTTCATCACAGATTCGATTTTTTTACATAATGCTTCATTTTTGGAACCGAATATTATGTCATCCATGTATATCTGTACCAGTAGTAAATCACCATCTTTTTCCTTTATGAACAACATGCAGTCAATTACACCTCTGCGAAAGCCATGTTTCAGCAGATGAGTAGAGAGTTTCTCATACCAGGCTCGAGGGGCTTGATGGAGCCCATACAAAGCCTTGTCTAGTTATAAACTCTATCCCGATGGTAAGGATCCTCGAATCCTTCGGGTTGACTGACGTAAACTGTTTCACAGATCGCACCATGAAGAAAAGCACTTTTCACATCCAATTGATATACTTTGATCTGCATAAAGGATTCATAGGCTAGGAAGATTCTAATTGCATCCATCCTTGCCACTGCTGCAAATACTTGATTGTAGTCAACTCCTTCGACTTTCTTGAACCCTTGAACAACTAGCCTAGCCTTGTCTCTGATTATGACCCCTTGATCATCCTTCTTACACCGAAGAACCCACTTAGTGCCAATCACTTTTGCACCTTTTGGTCTGTCGACAATTGTCCAGACACCTAACTTCTTGAATTGTAGGAGTTCTTCTTGCATGACAGCTACCCACGCCTCATCCTTTAAGGCCTCACTTACATACTTGGGCTTAAATTTAGACACAAAACATCGATATGCCCCATCGTGTATGTATCCCTTTTTCATGACAGCAGCATAATCAGCTGAGTAGAGTTGATTTCTTGTCTGAACTCGCGAGAGAAGATCCCCGATAATGTTGTCCAGGGGATGATTCACGTTAATCCTAGTTCCGGGAGTTGTGGGAACTGCTACTTCATCATTCAGGTTTGGAATCACAGGTTCAGTTTATGTGGTTGTTGAAGGACTAGGTTTAGAAGTTCTAGTTACTTCATGATCAGCTGCAGGTGTACTTTTAGCAGTGGGAACCTGTTCCCCCTGGTTCACATTTTCAGGTTCAGCTTTTTCATCATCAGAGGAATCACTTATCTCTAGTTCTCCCCCTGAAGAGCTAGTAGTACATTCTAATGGAGCCGAGGATGTCAAGTCTCGAGTAGGAGTGTTCAGAACCTCGTACATCATTTGAATGGCCAACACATCATCAGAATGGGAAGAAGGTAGATTGAAGGATTTAAAAAATCTATCACAGTCGAAGAAAAAGGAAGGTTATTTTCCCACAGGGGGTGGTGTATCTTTGAACATCAATATTGGACCACACTTCTACCTGATCAGTTGAGTTATTGTAAACCCTTTTGTCTGGTATACTGTATCCAAGGAAGATGCCTTCTTATGCCTTCTCGTAGAACTTCCCAGTCTGATTTTTCTTTAACAGTATACAGGGAGCACCAAATGGTTTCAGATACTCTAAGTTAGGTTTACATTGCTGGAGCAACTCATAACAAGTTTTTCCATGACGTTTGACCACTAAGACCCGATTTACAGTATAACACGCATTAGCCACTGCCTCGTTCCAGAATTGAACCGGCAGTTTTATATCAGCTAGCATTGTTCTTGCTGTTTCTATCAAGCTCTTATTCATCTGTTCAGCAACTCCATTCATCTGTGGAGTGTAGGCAGAAAAGAATTGATGAACAATCCCTTTCTCTCGACAGAATGCCTCCATCCACTAATTCTTGAATTCTGTCCCGTTGTCTGAACGTATTTTCCTTACTTTCAGCTTGTAGAGTGACTCCAATGTGGTAACTAGATGTTTAAATGATTCAAATGTCTCTAACTTTGCTTTCAGAAACATCACCTAAGAGAATCTTGAGTAATCATCCGTCACCACAAAGCAGTACCAATCACCAGCAATGCTCTTTGTGCTGACAGGGCCAAACAGATCCATATGTAGAAGCTCAAGAGGAATCTCGATAGAATGAACTTTCTTTGACTTGTGAGACTTCTTTGTCTGTTTCCCTTTCTTACATGCTATGCAGAAGTCTGGAAGCTGGAAGTTTTTGATAGTAACTCCATCCACCAAATCATTCTGAACTAGATGATTCATCTTCCTGGGATTGATGTGTCCCATTCTCCTGTGCTAGGAAACTGAATCCCTTTCAGTTGCTTTTGACAAGAAGCACTAAGCAGTAAACTTAGCAATGGAGGCTTTTGAAAGGTCCAAGACATATAGATCGTTATATCTTGACACCGACATTAGAACTTGCTTCTTCGGGATAACATACTCCTTCTTGAGTATGTAACACTTCTTATTATGAAACACGACCTTAAAGCACCTATCACAAATTTGGGAGACAGAAATCAAGTTGTTTTACAATTGCTGAACGGAGTTTACCTTATCGAACTTTACCTTCTCGTTTTCCACTTCACCTTGAGCGATGATATAACCCCCTTTATTGCCTGCAAACGATACATGTCCCCCTTTAATTTGCTTGACGTTGAAAAGGAGAGACGAATTCCCGGTCATGTGCCTGGAAGCCCCACTATCAATAATCCAGGTATTAGTGATAGCGCTATAGCGGACAACCTGCACAAAGAATTGAAATAATTAGTTCAGGTTGGGGACCCAAGCCTTTACCGGCTTGGGTTTCCCGGAGATATCACACATCATGAACTCAACCCACTGACCTTCAGAGGACGAGGACATATCTTTCTTCTTTTTGTCCTCACTGTCAAATACGTTACTTGATTTTTCTTTCCATAAACCAGTTTTGTGTAAAGCCTGTTTGTGGTAAATAGAAGACTGGCTTATGGTATGAACTTTTGGTTCACTAATAGTCCTAGGTTTAGCCTTAGGCAACACAGCTTCGCTTTGAGCTTGCCTGTGTTGACTTTGGTGTCTTGGAGGAGTATTAGATCTATTTTTGAAAAATCTTGGTTTTTTATCAAAAAGCTCAATTTTTCTTTTGGGTGTCTGATAATGAGGACAATTTAGAGAAATATGTCCTCGTTTTCCATAGTTATAGCAGTATCTCCCTTCGATAGGTTGGGGAGATCTTCTGTGAGGGGTTGAGTCTAGTCGGGAGCTGATCTGTTTCTTATCCTTCTTATATGCTTCACTTTCTTTAACAAATTTAATTGTTTTGACATTTTGAACGCATTTTTCTTTCTTTTTATCAGGATTTTGATGATTTACACGTTTAGGGTTTGTTGGTTTAGAGTTTTTAGGTTCTGACGTAGATGTTTGTGAACCCGACCGAACACTATCCTGTTCAACTTTATAGCACAAATCCTCTTTAAGCATCTTATCTTTTAATCTCGAAGTAGTAGCCTTCTGTTCAGCGACAGACTACATAGTTTTATCTGTGGACTCTGGATCACTGACCAGAGGAGTAGTAACCACATGATCCTTAACCGGGTCATTATTTATTGGTTTAAATTTAGTATTTAAAAGGATTGCATGTGGTGGTGGTATTACTTTATATCCCAGACCTTCCCCACCATTTTGTTCTTTCACTAAGTTCTGAACTATGTGAGAGGAACTTGCTACACTATGCAGTTTTTGTTTTAAAGAATCAACTTCGACTAGCAACACTGCTTTTTCCTTTTTAGTTTCCTCTAAAGTGGTTAGATAGAACTTAATGTCATTTGATTGATTTAGGGCAACAACCTCGGTTTCTCTTAGTTGTTTCCCTAGCAGTTCTATCTTTTCTTTAAAACTGCACTCATTTTGTTTTAAAACACGGTTTGCTTCAGTGCACAGTTTTAAATCATTTACCAGATTATCATTGTGTTCTAATAACCTAGCAAATTTTAAGTCAATGCTTTCTCTAAATTTATCACATTCAGCACAAGCATGTTTATCAAATAATTCGTCTTTAGAGTATACATGTATGGAACTGGACGAATCGACCATAAAAGCAGAGTCAGACTCTTCAATGACTGGAGATTCTGAGTTTGTAGCATCCAACTCTTCTTTGAAAAGATGATCTACCACATCCATAGCTTCTTCAATATCTAAACATGCATGCTCAGCTGATGTCTCCCTCGCTCGCAGATTCATCATCCAAATCATCAACCTGTGCTACATTTGATTCTCCCTCAGATACAAATCTGAACGACCAGTCTTGTCCTTCATCGCCTTGAGCGACCATAGCTTTTGACTCTTTTCTTGATGATGACTTAATCTTCTCTTTGTCCTAACGGTTGAATGAAGGAAAAGGGTTTCCATTACCTGTCTTCTTTGGCTTTACACATTCACGTTTAAAATGACCCTTTTCATCACAGTTGAAGCACGTGACCTTGGTTTTATCAAACCCAAAAGTAGTATCTTTAGTAGCAACCAAGTTCTACCCCGTCTTCTTAACAAACTTCTTAGCCTGTCTAACAGCACTAGCTAAGGCCCGTATGATATCCATTCTTTCCAGCTCAGTTTCATCTACCTTCTCATAATCTTCATCGGCTAGATGACATTTCCAATCTTACTAACGACTAACCCATCATAAGGAACAACTGTTGGTAGAAGATCCATGTGGTCTTTTGCAACTTCCACAGTGACATTTTCAAGATTCTCGATCGTCAGCTTGGTAGGGTTGGAAGCAGGGACAATATATTGGGTTCCAGATGAACCTGATGCTTCGCTTCCCGAGGAACTGCTTTGGGAAGGAGTAGATGAATTATATATGAATTCCATTTGTAACGGTGCCCCTGATGAAGCTGGAGTAAGAACAGAGTTGTAAAGTGAAGGATTCTAAGCGTAGGATCCTTTCTTAGACTTGTATTTCAGTCGTAGTTCCTCCTCCCTTAACTTCAAGATGAAGTCATTTATGTCTAATGTAGCAAGAGTGTCATTTTGTCTCAGATTAGACACAAACGAATCCCATTTATCCGGCAGACCATCAACAAAACTAGAAACTTTGTCTTCTATAGATGTAGTCACACCATGAGTATGCAGTTCACTCATCAGATGATAGAACCGATCAAAGATATCATCTAGGCTCTCATTTCTTATTGGTGAGAAATTATCAAACTCCTTTTTAAGAGCTTTAGCCTTCAGCGCTTGCATTTTCCATCATATCTCTTTTCTAACACCTCCCACAACTTCTTCGACTGCTTGTTTTCAGAGAATTAATAGAATATGTCTTTAGGTATCGATTGAGTCAACAGTGCATACGCCTTCTTTTCAGCGTTATGTAGAACCTTCTGAGCTTCATTCATACCCCCCAAAGTTAACTTCACCCCATTAGCACTGACTAGTACCGTATAACCCGTCTCTATAGACGTCCAAAGATTTGGGTCAACACCATTTAAGTAGATCTCAAACCGCTATTTCCACTGAGGATACTCATCCAACATCAACAAATTTGGTGGTTTGTTATGATTCCCTATCTTATTTTCCAGAAGAAGAAGATTCTAGATACGAGAGTCTTTCTCGGCAGTGAACGCAACAAACTAGTCTTCCATTGCTTAGAACTTGACAGACTTAAGACATGACAGATTCACTGGTGCGCTTGAGCAAGAAGACTGGGTCAATCGTGCGATTAAAGGATGTGAATGACTTCAATCATGCGATTGGATTTAGTCGTGCGAATAAAGAGTACGATTGAGGTCAACCGACTGGAATAACTTAACCATGCGAATGAACTATGCGAATGAGTCCAGTCGTGCGATTGAACTATGCGAATGGGATTTAGTCATGCGATTGAGCTAATCATGCGACTGAGGCTGCTGTTGATGCAAAAAGTTTAATTTTGAACACTTTGACATAAAATACGAAATTTTCAAGAACCCTAATCTGCCGTATGAAGAAAAATCGAAACTTTAACACAAGCACTCGTCAAAATCACGTTTTGAAGCAAAAAATTGAATCTTTTGATTAAAAACGTTAACTTTAACACCAAAACTAATCGAATCCATGTAAAATCACGAGCCAAAGATCTGATACCACTTGTTAGGACCGATTTTGTACGGGGTACTAATGGATTCTGCGTGAGACCAAATCAACTAGCGCGGAATTCTATTTGACTAGCGATCCAATCAGTGAGAACGAACAACATGATCGATCTAACGATTAAACAAACGTTAAGAACGAGTTGGAATCGATCAGGAACGAACTATGAACTTGGATGGACTAACTTGGACGCTCTGGACGGCTAGGGTATGATAGTATTCGAAGTGTTCCGTTTTTCCACGAATTATGTGGTATTTATAGGTTTTCAGTATCCATTCGTACGACTGAACCATTAGCATGGTTCAGTTATGCGACTGACTCATGCGTCTGACTCATACACACGACTGAAGGTTCAGTCGTGCGACTGAGTCAATCTTATGTCTCAGTCATACGACTTATCCAGTCTCCATGTTTAGACGTGCGACTGGTTCATAAGTATGATTTATTCGTGCGTATGGTCCATAAGTATGGTCTATTAGCATGAATAACCACCCGACTCAGTTGAACACATTTCTGAATCATTATTGACTTAGAACTATGTACAACAACCTCAAACCTATATATAATTGTCATACATATGAGTAATACCTATAACAATAAGAATATGATATAAACAAAGACCATTAAACATCAAAAGCATATCATATTTCATTCAACATTTGCCTTACATATGTGTAAGAAATGAAAGACATTTACATTGAAGTACATAAACTAGGAACAATGTATCAACAATTATAATTTCCCTCTCAACTTCTTTTAATCCATAATTATCACTTATTACACTATATTATAGGAAAAATTAGATCGTTATAAGTCTATCACCCTTATTTAGGTTTCACCCTTGAAATCTATTATTCATCGAACAATTATAAATAATATTTATTTTCTTAGATCACTTTATTTTTTGAGTCTTTTAGGAAAAATTAGATCGTTATAAGTCTATCACCCTTATCCTACGTGGCTTTTGAGTTTTTTTATATGCTTCCACTATACTTTAGTTTGTTAGATCACTTTATTTTTTGTTGTTTCTCCTTTTTGTCCATGATAACCACTAGTTCTTCAACATGGTTCAACATATCATCTACTTCGACGTCATTAAGTGGTACGTGTGCGTCATCATCTGCTAAACACTGTCGCAAATGTGACACATGAAAAGTGGTATGAATTTTACTTAGCTCTTATGGTAATTCTAGCCTGTAAGATATTGTTCCCACTTATGCCACTATATTAATTTGCCTAAAGTATTTCCGACTTACTTTTTCTTGTTCGTAGAAATGCATGATAACTTCCATTACGAGACCTGTAACATAACTTGTATCCAATATTGAACTTTATCGGTCTCTACCATTCGTTAGCATACGACTTCTATATGTCCTTCACGACTTTCCTATAGTCTTTGATATTTTCTAGTTTTTCGATCATACCCTTGATAACTTATAATCTTTTTAATTCATTTTGCTAATGTCATCCTACATATGGGCATTTTATATCTTCTATCGTAAAACCTCTTATATAAAAACATACTAGTACCGACATGGTAGCTATTATTATATGATAGTTTTGCTAACAACAATTGATGTTCCATCTTCCACCAAAACCAATGATGCATGCACAAAGCATGTCATTTAAAGTCTATATGGTCCTTTTGGATTGACTATCCTTTTTTGGATGCTATTATATGCTAATGTGTAGTCTCATTCTCATTTTATCATAAATCTTTCTCTAGACCTTGAATGTAAAGCGTGTGCCTCTGGCAGAAACAATTAACCTATGTACATCATATGGGCTATTATCTATTTAATGAATAACCCAACTAACCTTTCCAAGGTATACATATCTGATTGGTGAGAAATAAGCACTATCCGTTAACTAGTCCACTATTAGCCAAATCATGTGTTGGCCTTTAGTTGTGCATTGTAACTTCGTAATAAGTATACCATAAGTCTTCTCATTTCCATTATGGTATGTCTTAAGGTTTGATTTGTCTAATGTTAACCTTGAATTGCTACCTGTCAAGCACTTACCCGTGTGTGGAGTCACATCCTTTTTTTCATTCTTCGCCACCCATAATTTCTCTTCAAGTATTGGTACATCATCGTGGCGCTTGGATGAATGGAATATGAGTTCTTATGTGCTTTTTCTAAAATCTTTACTTTACGACACCAGAACGGGCAATCCATATGCATCCAAATATACTTTTGTCACCATGAGTGTTGTATTCATGACGTGTCTAATCGTCCTTTCTATGTGACAAGGTCAACCTTTAGTGCTTTGGTCTAAGCATCACTAATATGCATCATAGAGTTAGGAGCTACAATATAGGTTCGTGCTTTGTTTATGACTTAGGGCATGAGCCATAGCTTTAAATAAATTTATTTATAAAATTAATTAAATATTAACTAATAAAATAAATGGTCAATAGGTCAAATCTTCTACTCCATAGTCATACTTGGTGGAAATGGCCCATCGAATGGTCGCCGCCATTTATGACTAACCGTGAAAACCGTCATGGAAATCGGCTCTCAATGTCGTTTTATGGAGCTCAAGAGTCGTCGAGCTGGGAAAGTGATGCTCTTTGGATGTCGTTTGCTGACTATTACTTTGATATGGTGGTGTCTGTAGAGTTTGTGCATATGATAGTGAAGGAATTTAGGCAAAGAATTGTTGTTGTGAGGCCGAAACATACGACGGTGATTCGAGGAGTTGTTAGGGCGATGAAAGGCGATGGCGTTAAGGTGATGTGGGATCTAGCTCACGTAATATATCCAAATTTTAAGGCACTATTTGCCATCTATTCAAATTAATCAAGACGCTATTATATTCTATGGAACACACACTTAGGGGTCCTTGGTTCACAAAATATTTCTAATGGAATTAGAGCCTGTCAAAGGAATTAGAATTTGATGAAACTGGAATTGATTCTAATCATATGTTTGGTTGGCAGAATGCAATTGGAATTCTTTGAAATGATCTTGTTTGGTTTAAATGAATTGGAATGTAAAATAGTAACAAATGACATAATTACTCTTTATTGTATTTTTTTAAGTTTTTTTACGATTATGGCTTAAACAAAGAATACATATAGCCTTATGAAACATTGTACATTCTAATCAATTGATAATATTCTAAGACTTAAACATGCTTTGGCAAGATTATTTATAAATGTAGTATACTCATTTGAAGTCCCAATATATGCTAAATCTTCTATCTCAAATGGATCAATTGGCATTTCTTGTCTTATAAAATTATGGAGACAACATGCCATTATGATTTTATTTTTCAAGTTAATGGGATAATATGAGTTATCCCTCAAAATTCACCACCTGGCTTTCAAAATTCCAAAACATCATTCGATAACATTTCTTGCGGATGAATGTCTCATATAATATAATTATTTTGGTATGGTAGGTTGATGCTTATTAGCCAATCATTTAAAGGATATCTTTATTTGCGTATCCTGCGTCTACCAAATAATAATCTAGAATATATAAAAAAGATTATTGAGTTTTGTTTATTTTGCATGTTAAAATGATTACTTTAATATGTATTAACATACCCGGTCTTGGAACTTTCAATTCGTAAGGCCTATCAAGAGCATCTTGAAGGATCTCTTGTAATGGCATTATGTATATCACATTAAATCTTAACAAAGGAACACCATAGCTACGAAATACATTCCCTGAATCCAAAAAAGAACAAAAATGAAGCATACTTATAATGTTTTTTAGTAAAGGGGTATTTTGGTAATGTACAACCAATTCCTTTGGGATTTTAAGAAATTCCATCAGGTGTGTGATGGAAACTACTTTTTATGGATGGTGGAAAAATTTTCAAACTTCATTTCCTAATGTGTCAACCAAACATGAGTTTTTGAGGATTTGTTTTCGATTTTAATTCCAATTAATTTCATTGTTTTCGATTTCAATTCCTATCACGGTTTTGTTGGATTATATTTTCTAATTTCCTTCCACCTTTTTTTATTTTTTCACCTTCATATTCGTTATGAATTTTTCATTTTGGTTTAGTATTTTAAATTCAGTACGTATTTCCTTTTTCTTTTAATATTTTAAATTCAATATTATTTTTCTTCTTTTAACTTTTAAACGTATTTACCTTTATAACTTTTAATCTATAGGTTATTATTATGTTTCAAATATACTATTAGAACGTGTTAATTTCCTTACTTTTATATACATGTCAACATAAATTTTATTTAAAATCGAGCTGAATCAAATATGATATATTATTACTTATTTTTTTATTCGCTTTCATGTTTGTTAACTCTCTTTTATGATGATATAACTTCCTAGTATAACTATCATTTAAAAAGACTAATTTGTGATTGTATTTAGTTTTTTTATGCTCCTGGTATGTTTGGGTTATGTAGGTTATATTGACTCTTCTTCCTATCTATGTTTTTATCTCTGTAACCAAATTACCATAAATTTATGTAATTCCTTTATGTACTTAACTATATTAATATTATTGACCTACTAAACGTAACGAAGTATGTAGATGCTCCACAGGCGTAACATAGTTCGCATACGCGTCGCAACATGCCATTAAATCGCACTACTCCGATGCAACACACTGGCCTTACAATTAAATTACTTTTTTTAATCCGACTTATTTTATGTACGTTTCGAGGTTTTAGGTTTTAACGTATACTAGAATTAAGCTTTCCGCGTTGCGGGGGTGTAAAATCATGCAAAATAACACTAATGTCACACCACCATTAATAACCATCAACACTGAAATTGCGGTATGTTATTATAAAAAAATAAGACCAAAGCGTAAAACATATAAAAATATAACTTAAGACTCACGTGTTGTGACGAACCTGTTAAAGGGGGAAAATCGACGTAAAACCGATAAACCACACCCACATGCTGTGATGTGTTAACTCACAGAATTTAAAACAAAACGTAAAGCGAAATGTAAAATTGGTGAATCGCACATGCATGTTTGTATCGTGTTAACTTGCAAAACCTATAACGAACGTAAGACGAAGATTTGCAAAATATGAAAAGTATAGGAGATCAAAGTTGAAAGTATAAAATTTTGTGACATTAAATTGTAAAATATGAAGAGTTTTGGGTTTAAAGTAAAAATAATTAAATTTTGAAAAGTTACTTTGCAAAATATGAATCATTTGGGTTAAAAGTGAAAAGTTAATTTTTTTTTGAAAAAAGTCTATGCATAAGGTACAACACCATTATGCATAGAAACGTTGGTAATTAGTATAATATTGTAAGACCCCGCTCCCGAAAAGCGTCACAGTTGGTTAATCATAGCATAAGATCACTTTATAAACAAAACATTGCAGTGGAATTAAATAAACATTCGTTTAAAACTTGTAAGTCATATAGTAATCATATATTTGTCTCCCAAATAAAATAAAACATTATACTTTTCAAACAAAAGAAAATGATTTCGTAAACATGGATGCCATTCATTGAACGCCAAGTAGCTTCCATCTCTGTGCCATCCTCAGCAGCCCTTACCTGCCAACTATTATGTATAAAAATCAGCTTTGCTGAGTGAATAATAGTTTTAAGTAATATAATAAAATATATACTTTTATTTCTTTTAATGATCACGCATACATCATAACATATATCATTTCTTGCGACGTATCGCATCATTATACATGTTCATTATCTTTCTTTCATTCTTTCATTATCTTTCACTTCATCTTAAACGAAATTGCACACAGCAAGAGCCCCCTGTTGATCGACAATGAATGTCGATCCCTGTCGGTATACATAAACGCGGTAGCTAACCCCTGACAGTTGATCCACACTGCAAGGCACATGGCCTGCTCATGAATACGGATCCATCATCATACATTAGTCCCACATAAGTGAAGTCCATCATAGTGCTTGCAAGACTTTTCATCATCATACGGGCCCGGGGTTAACGTTACTTTAGTTCCACTTTTCATTAGTTTTATCTTCCACTTTAATATATAATACTTTACTTACTAAGTATACAACATATCAAGTACAGTTTACCATGGAGCATAACTATCATCGGAAAGACAGAATAACATGACACCATATAACCGACCCTTCGTGGGACAGCGGGGGTTCGGGGGCGGCAACCCCTGATAGCGGGGTTCTAGGGGCAGCAGCACCTAGTGGGGTCCAAGGAGCAACGCCAGGTCAGCGCGTAAATTTTTTATTTTTAAGGACTTTATATAGCATATTTTGTTATAGGAAAATTTATTTTCTTGTTAAAACCCCTTGAAATCTTTAGCTTGAAAACCTTAGGTTTACTATGCATAATAGCCCCCAAAAACATGGAAAAAATTTTAAATAAGGGGGTCTAAAACTCACCTGGTCAAGGTAAATAGTTTCTCGTCTAAGCTTTCTAGGCTAGAAACGCACTACACAGCCTGCACATAAGTTAACACTTAAACAGGTCATTTCTATGCAGTTTCGCTGCAGTTTTGCTGGTAGTTTCGCTATAGTTTCGCTGGCAGTTTCGCTGGTAGGCTCGCTGGCAGTTTCGCTGCCAGTTTCGCCAGCAGATTCGCACGACAGTTTCGCTGTCAGGTGCGCCCAACTTTCGCTGGAATATTCTAGTTTCGCAATATCTATAGGTCAACCTGGGCACTAGCGAAATTACAGTGAAACTGTAGTTTTGCTGGAACTCTCTTAGTTTCACTGAATGAGCCCACAGTTTTGCTAATCGGGCTCACAGTTTCGCTAATCGGGCTCACAGTTTTGCTAATCGGGCTCACAGTTTCGCTGGACGCATAAAAATGACAAACCAACCCGTTTTTCACCCAAAATCTTAACTTTTTACCCTTGGTTTATCATCCATGAAACTATATCTAACCTTTTTACACGTTTTCATACGCAAAAATGTGTCCTTTATGTGATTCTTTAAAACTTTTAAACCCAAAACCCTAGAAATCCCGATCTGTTCTAAGGGAATGTTTGGAGGACGATTCTTACCTTGATTTGTTGCTCATTTCTTGTGGTTTGAAGCTCCAACTTGCAGATGTTCAATATCTTCCACAATATCACACCAAATCCTTGAGTTTTCTTAACATTCTCTCTCTACTTTCTCTCTCTAGAAGCTTGGGGGCTAGGGTTGCAATTAAGGGGATGGAGGCTGGTCATGCATGTTTTAGGGTTGATTAAAGGCCCTTAAACCCATCAAAACTTAGCCCATTATGGTTAATTTAGTCCATAACTCACCTTTTCTTATTTATATTAATTAACTCTTAACAAAGCCCATTATTATTAAATGGTTTGCTTCAGAAATTTCGGGGCGTTACAAATATAAACTATGTTAGTCCCCGTGTAATAAACGGATTGAACAAATAAAATATTAAATAATTATTAATAAAAGTTTATGCATTATAAAATCATGCTTGAAAATAAAATATGATCATAAGTACGTATAAATAGCTACTTTAAATAAATAAAAATAATGCATTTTTCTTAAAATTTTATTTAATAAAAACATTGTGATTTTTAAATATATTGTTTTAACAAAAATGATTTTTTTAAAAAATTTCGTTGTATTCTGTATTTTATAAAATTTTTGTTTTTAAAAGTGTGTTTTTAATAAAAATAGATTTCGTTGTATTGCTTTATTAGATGTTATAGATTTTGGAGTAAATTACCATTTGCATCCCTGACATTTGTTCATTTTAACCACTTGCGTCCCTGCGGTTTCAAAATTACCATTCGCCCCCTAACGTTTCATGTTATCTTCATTTGAGTCTATATAATTTCATTTTTATCTCAATTTGAATCCAAATAACTAACACTGTTAGTTTTTCTGTTAAAATTATTATTGAAAAGACTAAACTACCCTTAATACTATATTAATATAAAAAAACTTGTGGGTCCCATCTATCAATATTATCTTCTTCTTCAAATCACCCCATCACCACCCCCATCACCACCACCACCATAACCACTTGGTTGCAACCACAACAGCCCCATCGCCACCGGCACAACGACCCGGTCGCCACCACAACAGCCTCATCACCACCGCCATAACCACCCAAAAACCCTAAACAGCCCATCACCATCGCGACCCCCATCACCACCGCCATAACTCAAAGTCCTGTGGACTCCCAATTCCTCCATCTTCGAGAAAATCTTAACACAATTCTTAACAATATCCCACTTTCGATTGCTTTTAGCATAACCATTGATCAGAAGAACAAACAAATCTTCATCGTGATCAAGACCCTTTTTAGACATACCCAATAGAATCTGCTTAGCCTCATCAAGCCTTCGATCTCTACACAAAATAGAAATCATTTCGTAATGTGTTTCTCTATCATGCTTAAACCCTGAATCCTCCACCCACTGGAAGAACTCCAAAGCACGATTAGGGATCCGATTCAGCAAACTGGAAACAAGATTTTGATCGAACAGAGGAACTAAACTTCGAATGGAGCTTTGTAAACCGGTCGACCATTCTTCGTCTTCCATTATCCTGCAAATTGAATTCTCAATTCTTGATTTTTCATTCTCAATCATATGGGCTTGTGATGCATAGGTCGAAAGATGTAATTGGGGGTCTGGGGTTTCTTCATTTGGGGAAACATCTGTAGATAAAGAGAAACTGTAGAGGGGTTCTGATATTCTGGAGAATTTAGTGAAGAATATGTCTTTCAGAGGTCGTATCTTTGATATGAAGATATGACGAGAAGCCATTTTCAGAGATTTGATGAAGAATTGTTTGGGCTGTTTAGGGTTTTTGTATAGACCCCCGACCCCCCACACCACCATCGCGACCCCCATCACCACCACCGCGACCCCCATCACCACCATCGCAGCCCCCGTCACCACCACCGCAGCCCCCCATCACCACCATCACGACCCCCATCACCACCATCGCGACCCTATCACCACCGTCGCGACCCCCATCACCACCAGCGCAACCACCCCACACCACCATCGCGACCCCCATCTCCACCACCGCAGCCCCCATCAACACCATCGCAGCCCCCCATCTCCATCGACTGAAGGGTATGGGAGAAAAAATAGAAAGAGAGAGAGAGAAACAGGGAGAAAGAGGGAGAAAGAAATGATAAGGTGTGAAGGTGAGAATGAAGGGCATGTGAATTAATAATAAGGGTAATTTTGTCATTTTACAAAAGTTAACAGAAAAATCTAACGCCGTTAGTGTTTTGGACTCAAATGGAGATAAAAAGGAAACGTTAGGGGGCAAATCGAGACTCTGAAACTGCAGGGACGCAAGTGGTTAAAATGGGAAAACGTCAGGGATGCAAATGGTAATTTACTCTAGATTTTGTTTGAAAGCGAGTTGGGTCATATATAATATGTTATGATCATTGGATGGTATAATTAACGTAAATAATACAAAAAAGAGTTGTATTGATTGCAATATATTTACTATGTCGCCGCATACGGCCCCGCCTTAGCGCGCAGGTGAAACTCATTTAACCTCATTTAGCCTAGAGAATCTGATTAAAGAAACACACCAAAACCAGATGTGTACAAACCGGTTTTTTTCCCTGAACCGGTTCAGGTCCGAACCGGACCGGGTTCAGGTCAACGATTGTGGGACCGGTTTTGACCAAGAACCGGGCCGGGTCCGGAACCCAACCCAGTTGGAACCGGTCCGGGGTGGTTCCAAACCGGTTTGGGACCAAAAACCGGTTCCAAAAACCCGATTTTTATTTTTTTAATTTTAATAAATAATATTTAGTATACAATTTAATTAAAAGTAGATTAATTAAAATAACTACAAATATATTTTATTGAGTGATTTTTCTTTTAAAAAGTACATTAAAAATAAACTTAAAAATAAACACTTATATATATATATATTTAAACAAAACAAAAGATACATCTTGCGAACACAAGTTTTTTAAATTTAATCGTCTTCGTCGGTTTGTGTACTAATGCGTTAAGACAAATCATAAGCGAGTTCTTCGTCGGAGAGCGGTGACGATCGTCCGGTTTGTACTTCTTGTTCGTGTATTTATTCTTCAATTGGTATTTCTTATTCAAGATTTGATTTATCTTGTCTTCATTCGGCCGCATCTAAGTGGTCTTTTAAACAAATACACATCTCTACCACTGTTGGAGTTTGCCTTGTTCTTCTTATCGATAAGAGTTTGTCACTAACAGAAAATGCAGACTCCGAAGATACCGTGAAAGCTTGGACCGTTAGTAAATCAGGGGCCATAGCGGCTAGGATTGGAAATTGTGATTCATTTCTTTTCTATCATGTCAGAATATCAAACGCCAGAAATTTCTCGGGAGTCATAATAGATAAAAAATCGGTTCCGGTATACCTCCCGAGCTCGCTACTTGGGGTGTTACCCCTTTGTCGTTTACTGTTTTAATTTCTCAAAGTATTATATAAATTAAGCATTGGGTCTCTACTTGAGCTCGACGAACTCGGTTCCATTACGGTCAATGACCGATGGATGTTTGATGTTATGCCATATTTTTCAAGATAAATATTAAATAATTTTTTAGATACTCATTAAATTGTTGTTTTGTATTAATCGCAAAAAATGGATTTTCTTCATATAAATCTAAATCATAAGTAATCTTATCAATTAAAGTTTTCACCCCCAAAACATTTAAGCACGGGTCTAGTGCGGCTGAACACGTAAAAACGGGGGGGGGGGGGTAGTTCGGTGAAATATTTTTAAAATTTTTCTTTCATAGGCGGCACCATTGCTGAAAACATGTCATTTATTTCTTTAAATTCACTTAATTTATGTGTCAATAAATACAATTGATTAAGTGTTAAACAACTTGTCGGATAATAAACCCTCAACAATTTTAGTTGCGTTTTTAAAAACCTCTAAAAATTAAGTTATTTATTGAATACATTCTCAACCCTCTAACGGAAACGGAACATCCCGACCCCGCATCGCAAGGCCATCATGAAAAATATGAAGTGTTTATTTTTGTCGCAAAGCACTATCAAAACATTTTACATGTTGAATTCCATCTAGTAGTGACATTCCAATTTTGTCCTAAACAAATGGAATTCGCATCGTAACATATTTTTCTATAATTAACATATCTTTTTCTATTAATAATAAAAATGTCACGTAACATATTTTTGCAATACGTTTTGAAATCTTCAACTTCAGGAACGCCAAGACCATCTTGCACAACTAAATTAATAATATGCGCAACACATCTTGAATGAAAAAATACACCGTCACAAACCGGTTTATATTTTAATTTTAATTTATCAACGAAGGATGTGTTGTTCGAGGCGTTATCAAATGATATTGAGAAAATTTTATTTTCTAATTTATATGTTTTGATTAATAAAATTTTATTTTCTAATTTATATGTTTTGATTACAAAATCTAAATTTTGAAATAGATTATCACCGGATGCGGATATCCAAATAATTCAAACGCAATCGTACGTTTCATCAATTGCCACGAACTTGGATCTATCCAATGGGTGGTAACATAAAGGTACGATTTCGGTAAACCGTGTAGGGCGAACCAAACATCGGTAGTTAAGTTCACACCGGTTTGTAAATTTTCAAATAAAACTTTTAAATCATGTTTTACTTGTTTCCAAAGTTTTAAACAATCACGTCTAAGAGTGGTGCGACTTGCGTGAGTGTAGCGTGGTTGAAGAGTTTCTTGAATCAATCTTGTTAATCGAGGGTTATCGAAGTGGTCGAACGGTAATCCTTCTTGAATTACAAACTTTGTTATTCTATCTCGAACTATATCTACGTTGAAGTTCCATATACCACCATCGGTTTCGATTGATGTTTGACCTTGAATCGACGTACTTTTCAAAGCCTTGCATCATTTGTTCATACGGTTTCTCAAAGTCGAGTTTGAATCCGACTTGAAAAACGAACCACAAACATTGCATCGAGCTTTATTTTGACCATTCGACGTTTCGCATAGGTCATAGTTGCATCAAATCTCTTGGTTTCTCGTTGTTGGTAGAATTCTTACAACGGTAGCGGTGCTTGAGGATCCACTAGTTGAAACGGATGCTTCGGAATCCATATTATATAATTTAAGAGAGTAGAAACTAGAAAGTAGAATAAGTGAGAGAGCGTTTTTGTGTTTTTAAGCACGTTTTTTGAGCTTTTAAGTGTTGTGACTAAAACATTACACCTACTAGCTATTTATACTATCATATAAGAACAAAATGGTCAAAAAAACTTAAAAAAAGGGTCAAAAAAAGCTTCAAACGACTATATTACCGTTTGAAAACGTTTTTTTTAACGGTCGGAGCCGGTTCCAAGCCGATTTTTAGACCGGTTCCTGAACCGGGTTGGATCAAAACCGATTTTGACCAAAATATTACAAACCGGTCCCAAAGCGCCGGTTTCCGGGTTGGAACTGGTTTGGTCTAGTCCCCTGGTTCGGTTCTGAGTCGGGTCGGGGACCCGGTTTGTATGTGCAACTCTAACCAGAACTACCAAATCTAACGATTCGTATCCTATGCGATGGTGTCTCCCCATCGTCACTATTCATTCACAAATCGCAGTAGAAACACCCAAACATATACGTATACAAATGCACATACGTACACATCAACCCATTGAATCGCCTCTTTCAATTCAATTCAATTCTGTACAGTGAGTTTTCTCCCATACCCTCTTGTCATTTTCCTCACCTCCCTCTCAATAGTCCAATTGGGGGCAAATATTTGATGAAATCTCTCTTCCCATTTCACACTACCCATTTCCCAATTTCACATACCCTTTACCTTTCTAAATCTCACGATTCAAATCAAGATTACCCAGTAGGTCAATCTATCTCTTTATGTTCTTGTGTGTTGTAATCATCGATACATGTGTGTAATCTTCTCACACTTGTGGGTTTCTTTTAGTTTGCAAGTTTGACTGCAAAAGCTTCATAGTGAAGAAGCTTAAGCTTTCATGGAGAATAGAATACCACCAGGAAGTTACTTCCAGTACTCTCCTACTGGAGTTCATGCTTCACTTCAGAGGTCTTCTTCTCCCTCAGATCGTGAAAGGTTAGAACTTTCTTCAAATCTGTATGTGATGATTGATCTTGATAGCTTTTGGATCTTGGGTTTCTGTTGTTTTCTGAGATTATTGCTGTTCTTAGTGTTACGATCCAATTTTAATACCATTTGGGGATCTAGTGTTAGGATCCAGTTTGTTAATGATATGTTACTGATTAGTGATTTCAACTTTTAATTTACATACATGAGTAGAAAATGATTGAAATTTACTATCTTTTATTTTTCATTTTGTTACAACTTACAAGCAGTGAGAAGTATGGATTTGTTGTTTAAAGTTTCTATTGAGATTTGGTTCATTTCATGAATATTGAAATAAATAAATTATTGGCAAATCATGAACAAGTTTCTGGTTGCGTGGTCAACTTTGTGTTGATAAATTAAGGATAAATAAACTGTACAAGATTGGGTTAGGATGCCATTTCTATATAATAAGGAAACTGTCTATTCATGATGTGTGAAAGTCTTATGATGCCATTATTGGTGCCTTGGTGGATTGAATATGACACTTTGTCAATACCAATCTCTAGTTATGTTTAAAATAATCTTTTGATTCAGTTAGTCTTATCGTATCTCGTCCATGCTCCTCACATGAGCTTGTGGTAAATAAGGATGTTTTGTATAGTTTTGTTGTCATCTATAATTGCAATATCTGTTAATTTTTATTCATTTTTCTAACTGTAATAATCAACATGAAGTTGTAGAATGTAGAATTTTGTGACTATGTTTGATTGCCAAAAGATGCTGATAAGTTTAAATCCAATTTTAGACTCCCACAAGAATATCAAGTAAGATGGGGCCATTATAAAGTTTCTATATTAGAATATCGATATGATTGTTAAGATCTTAAGAAATATGATTATAACGAAGATAGTTATCATACCAAATTGCTTTATACTATCAATTACACGTTGGAGACATTATACTTAGATTTGATGTTTAGGTATTACATGACCATCATTTTTTATATTTAGAATTATTTTTTCTCTTTCTTAGCTATTTCATCAAATTATTGTTACAGGAAGAGTTTTTGTTATATATTTAAATTTATTTGAGCAACTAGGCTGCAAACCCATGTATTACACAAGTTGAATAAAGAAATTTAAACTAGATATTAAATAGTTAGTAATAAAGATTTAGGAATTAAGAAAGAGAAGCATGACATAAATTTATTTATTAGTAATAAAGATTTAGGAATTAAGAAAAAGCAGGAAACAAACTTATTAATTAGGTGAAGAAAGAGAGGCAAGAAAAGTAAATGAGAGCTCACAAAATTGTGGCAAGTGACGCTCTCATTTACTTATTTATTACATATAGCATTAGCATTTTCATTCTATGGGTTGGATGAGAAGAAATAAATATGTGATTTTTTCGTTTACTTGATGTGAAGAGGAATAAAGACATTTTATCTCTTTATCTTCTTGGTTCTGATTTTTGTTCGTATCGTTGGAGTTGGGACACAGATATTTGGCAGAATTGCTCGCCGAGAGACAAAAGTTAGCACCCTTTATGCAAGTCATGCCAATATGCAGTAGGCTTCTAAATCAAGGTTTTTTTCAATCCTTTTTTTCTTTTAATACAGAGTTTTAATCTGTTAAGGTCGGGGGCATTGTGTATTGCACAGAAAGCAAGTAATGACAGATTTTTTATGTTCTCTGTTTGGATATAGTTATAATGGACTTTTTGTAAATAATGCATTAATGTAGTTTTGTTATAATCCTAAGTTGCTAAACTATTTAAAATTACCTATCTAAACCTGTTAATCAGTCTGCTCATTCTGCCCCCTCTAATCAATATCATACGTTTTTTGCTTGTAAATTTTGTCTCTACCAGTCGGACAATTGTCCAATGGGATTACACCACCTCAAGTGACATTGAGTCAAGAGTCTACGTACCACAAGGGGCATTAATGGGTCTCATGATAATAAACCTTGAACATAAATTAGTACAATGTCTGATATTAATTTGCTTCTTTTGTTTGTCATCTTCATGCAGAGATCATGAAAACCTCTGGACTTGTGTCGAACCATAATTTTATTGATCAAGAGAGAATGTTGCATGACAGGCCATACCGTTCATTTGGTCAAAAACCTAATGGAGGTCCAATGGATGTGGAGGCATGGCCCACAATGCAATTAGAAGTAAACAAATCTATGGACCTAAGTATCTGCTTTTATGTATCTACATATTTGTATTGGTGAGTGTGAATTGAATTTTATAATACTGATAGTGGTTGTATTGATTTAGGATAACCGACTTCTACAAAGAATGGCTTCTTTTCAAGCATCTGCTAGGGCTTGGCCTGTATCACCAGGAATGACAACCCCTACCGTTATAAAAAAAGTTATTAGACTTGATGTTCCTGTGGAGAAATTCCCTAATGTAAGTAAACCTAGATGTTCCTATTTTGTTCATTGTATTTTTCTAGAGGTATCACCATTGTGGGTAGGGTAATGGGTTGATATGATGGTTTTATGGTATGGTAGAAACAGGTTGGATTGATCCAGAACAGTTTTTTTTTTAATCTAAAAAGGTTATTTGATTATAAACAATTACTGTGTCAAATATGATTACATAAATGTATTATTTAAAAAATAATATGGTTTTTTTAGCAATGTGATTTATGGAAGTTCCATACATTAATAATACACTTCATTTGACGTTCGATCTGTTTAACTTGTCTTTTCTTTTTCCTAATACCTGCTAGGCGTCATGTTATTTTGTTCCATATTAGTTTGTTCTAACATGGAAGCATGGCAGTATAACTTTGTTGGCCGGATTCTGGGCCCACGTGGAAATTCACTAAAAAGGATAGAAGCCATGACGGAGTGTAGAATATATATCAGAGGTCGAGGCTCAGTGAAGGATTCCATCAAGGTATGATTAAATAAGGTATTCTAGTAATTATAGCAACATAACCATTTTGAGGATTTGTCATCATTTTCAAGAATTTCAGTATCTAGTTTTACATCAATTTATCTAGTAATTTCTTAAATAACCAGAATTTGCCTACACTTGAACATGATTATCTTGTTATTAGAACTTCAAGAAGCAGAAATACATCCAAAACGTACTTTTTTTGGATCTGCTGTATTGCATCTGATTATTCAATATAACGTAATCACTTACATATTGCTATTTGATGTTTTAAATATGTTTAATACCTACACTTGTTAAAGCATCTCTCTTTTGGTTTAAAAATAGGAAGAGAAGTTAAAAGATAAACCAGGATATGAACACCTTAATGATCCTCTTCACCTGTTGCTTGAAGCCGAGTTTCCCGAAGATATTATTGATGCACGCTTGGATCACGCTGTTGCACTACTAGAAAACCTCCTAAAGCCAGTGGTAATCCCCACCCCCTTTTACACCTCTAACTAGTAGAGTTCAATTTCAACTCGTTAATAAATAATTTGTTCCAACATGTTATGTTTTATCTCTATCAGGTCAAATGGGCTAACTGAAACATTTTTAACTAAAAAGAAAGGGTCCGTTTATATCACTTAATTAACAAATAGATACTTATTGTACTAATATAGCACATTAATTATGTATAGAGTTAAAGATAATATAAACAAGTGTTTGTGGGTTGGCTCACTTGTCATTTTGACACGTGCTAAATAATTTATCTGTTTCGACCTGCTAAACTACACGGCTCACCAACCCTACTAACTTTGTTTATCATCAGGATGAGTCGATGGACACTTATAAGAAGCATCAACTTAGAGAATTAGCCATGTTGAACGGTACACTAAGAGAGGAAAGTCCGAGCATGAGTCCTAGTATGAGCCCAAGTATGTCTCCCTTCAACAGCAATGGGATGAAACGGGCCAAAACAGGAAAATGACGTTCAACTGGGCCTAAACACTGAATTCAACTTTAATTTAGCTGCTGAGATCACTAGCATCAATCTGATCGTGTGAATTGCGCACATGGGTTTCACCCACGAGCATGTTCACAAGACTTGACTAGAAATCTTTGAATGCTAACGAGACGAAGGTCTGCTTTTGTGGTATATTGTGACAGCTTCGGGCCAACTCTAGCCCGTAACTTAGATTTGAAAGACTTACACTTGTTATCTTTTCTTTTTTGTGAGTTTGATTTTCAATGTTTTTGTATTCATTTTGATATCTGAAATAAGCACCAATAATTGTATTGCCATAGTGTAGCTATTGATTATATAACCCAAGGATCTAAGTGAGGAAAATAGAACTTTGTATGATAGTTTGAAACTTTGAATGTTTTAATCGCTCATCAATCCAATAAGTTTATCTTGCCTTTTTCTTACAGCTTAGTATTTGATTATTATTATTATTATTTTTTTTTGAGAGTTGTGGCATTTATTTTCATCGGCAAGTGAGTTTTCGTTATTTTTTTTTATATTTTATCTGTAACAGATCAAATGAAGTAATCAAGAGCGTATTTGAAAACTTACAAGCCAAATGGTCGAGCCGGTTGGTCGAACGAAGCGTATTTCTAATATATGTAGAGTCTACTAAATTATTTGATACTTATAGATTGTATATTCAGTTTCCGGTTATGATGGATACAAGTCATACAAAACTCATGCTTAATGCCCTTCTGACTTTAAAACTAATTAACAAACTATATATCAAAAGAATATTTGGTGCAAATGTTTAATATGATTATCAAATCCTTATGTAAGGAAGTATATAGTATCACTAATAGATAAAGAGTGCTCTTTGAGATCAGATCACATCAAGTGTTTAAAATAGTTTGGTCGACCTAAAAACCCTCTTTAAACAAAATTCTCTTTTTTTTTTAAATAAATAATTGCATAGAATATTATTTAGTCTCTCTATTTTTGAGCAATTAAAGATTTCTAGGTTTTAGAAATGCTTTTTACCCGTTTGATATGTTAAAGATTTAATATCACTCAGATTCACAAAATCAGTTGAAATTGCCACATTCGTCTATTAAAGCTCATTTATTAAAACTCTTAGCAGCATGCTCGTTCAAGTTTAAAAAAAATTCAACAAGATTGAATGTCATCATCAAGTTCAAGTTCAAGTTCAAGTTCAAGTTCAAGTTCAAGTTCAAGTTCAAGTTCAAGTTCAAGTTCAAGTTCAAGTTCAAGCTCAAGCTCATAATCTACGTTAAAGAGCTTTAATAGACGAGCATGCTGCTCTTCATGTTTCTTCTTTTGCCATTGCTTGAAAAGGTAAGATGACAAACTGACAATCGCTGTAAGGGCAATGCATATTATGAATATTGGAAATTCATTTTTGTTGTGTTTTGTGAGGCTTTCGGTGGGTGTTGGTATTTTTAGGTTGAGATGATAATTTCATTTTGAAAGAGTGGAGTAAGAATAGATTGTGATCTAAGAATTGTTAGCTAAGTTAGTATATTTCACTGTTAAAATTAAAAATTTTAAATGACCAACGGTCACAAACAACTAGAAGCCGTTAGGTAATGATCATTCCATTGGTGACGCACTAAAGATAACCACCAAAGCAGCGAAAAATTGGTCGGCTTTGACTAGGGGGTAGTGTTACCTATTCGGCCCCATCCCTAACACTTCCTTTTACCAGTCCGTGTGGCATTAGTTTAGTCTCTAACACGTCAAATGAACAAAATAAATCATTTATAAATAAAAAGAAAATGGGTCTTTTTGTATATCTTTATTAACGAAATATATTATTATTATAATAAGATAGCACATTAATTATATAGAGTTAAACAAACATAAGAAAAAAAAAATGATGTATTTGTGAATTGTCCTCAACCCAACCCATTGCTATTTTTTTTTTTCCTGTTTTCGATCAGCTACCAAGCTTTGGGTGAATAGCAATGGGAATGGTAAGACCGAGCATGAGTCCTAGTATGGCTCCCTTAAATAGCAATGGGATGAAACAGGCCAAAACTAGAAGATGACAGATCACCGGGGCTGTTCACCCTTTGGGTGAATAGTGGCATTCCTTACAGGGAATGGTCCCTTGAAGTCTAACCGAGGTTCTTGGTCAATAGATGACTCGGTTCATTTAGTAGCAAGGTTCCCGGGACGGCTTTCTGGGGCCGAGCACTAAACTCCATTCCATCTAGCTGGTGAGATCACTAGCATCAGTCTGACAGTGTCAATTGCACACACGTGTTTCACCCATGAGTATGTCTACAAGAGTAACAAGACTTGACTAGAAATCTTTGAATGCTCAAGAGACGAAGGTTTGCTTTTGTGGCCAATTCTGGCCCGTAATTTAGGTTTAAGAGACTTGATATTTACTTGTGGTTATCTCCTTTTTTCTGGTGACTTTGATTCTTAATGCTCTTTTAGTTCATTTTGATTTCTGGAATAAGCACCAATAATTGCATTCCAGTAGTCTAGTAGCTGATCATAACCAAAGGATCCAAGGGAGAAAAGTAGATCTATATATATTAGTTTGAATCCCTCTTGGCTATGAAAGTTGTAGGATTTTGTTTTGTTCCACATGCAACTTTCATCACTTATTTTGTATTTTATCTTTAACAGATTAACCAAATAAATCAAAGATTATATAAATATACTAAGAAAGCATACAAGTCAAATGCTTGAGCCGTGTTGAAAGGGTGAATGAAGTGTGTTTCCTAAATATACAAGATCTCAATTATTTTACAATTATAATGAATACAAACTGTACAAAACTCATGTGCATGGTTGCTCCATTTCCTGTTCCGATTACTGGAAAGGCCCCTTCCATTTTACAACTGTGTGAGATAAGCCAATCGTTAATAGCCTTCAGACTTTTACACACAACTTTTAAGAAATAAGTATCAACCAATAAACAGAATATATGATTATTTGGTGCAGATGTTTAATTGATCATATATGATTATCAAATTCTTACTAATACTCCTGGAGACCAGATCTCTTATCTTCACATCAGGTGGGTTGAAACGAATCGGGTCAGTTTGATCCTAAAACAATTTTACCCAAATTTTTTTCTCTCTTTTTATAAATAATTAGCGTGTAAAATATGATTTAGTATCCTGTTTCAAAATTTTATAATTTCTTAATTAAAAGGATACGGGAGGTTTTATGAGTTGCAACATACACTTTGGGATAGACATTCGATCCTCGCCTTTCCTGACATGTTTCTTTTTAAGTTTGTTTTTACAAATACTCTTTTTATCCGTTTGACATGTTAAGAATAAAACATAACCCTGATCAACACACTCATAAGTGAATGGGTCGAAGTTGCCATCACTGACAAACAACATTAATCATACCACCAGGCACCGGTGAATAAACTTAAACACAAGAGAAAATAACGACTATAAACACAGGGGAACTACCAAAATAGGGTTTACCTCTGTCACAGTGAACGGGGTCAGTCGCCAAGTTCAAGATCTAGCTCATCATCTTCTTCAAATAGCTTTAGCAGACGAGCATGCTGCTCTTCACGTTTTCTCTTTTGCCATAACTTGTAAAGGTAAGATGACAAACCAACAACTGCTGCAAGAGCAATGCATATTATGAATATTGTAGATCCATTATTGTTGCTACTTGACGAAACCTTCCTATCTTCTTGGAAATTTGAATCATCTGAAAAGCCTGAAATTATTCATGATATAATAAGTTGTTATACTTATTAAGAGGACAATAAAAGTTACAAAATTAAGAACAACAATGATCATGATAAATTTGGACAACAAATTGTGCAAGTGTATTTTAACCACCACACGAAAGACAGAAAACTTCATCTCCAACGGGCAACAAAGGCGGCAAAATAAGACTGGGATAAGTAACAGGTCAAAACAAGTAGTTTTTAGCACAGGTTGAAACAGGTCGGTCGGTTGGTCCGAACCAAAAGAGCAGCAGACCCAGGAATTTATTAGTGTCACTCTTCCTAAATCTTCACTTTTGTATCAGCAATATATGACTACGAACACAATTGTTATCCAGCAAGATGCTATAAATGACATGATACATATGATTACAAACACTACGTTATTACAAAAGTGATCTTAAGTTTTAAAGAAACCGATTTAGGAAGCTCTTATGCATTTTAGTGCACCTAGGATGACTTCCAGCGCATTTGGCCAGTTCCACCCATGACCCATTTCCTTTCTAGTTAAATCCTTTAACTCGACCCCTTTGATCACAAGAAATAAAACCTAACCCCAAAACAACCCATTTTTAAGTAAATTTCATAAATGACACTCAAGAACTGGATCTCTTTGTCTCCATGGTTGCACAATTTCATTTTGGGAAGAACTTTTGCTGGTTTTCATTGACAAGTTCAATAGATGAAAGTTTCAGTTTTACAACTTCTTATCGAATCATTTTTGGCATCTTATCAGCAGTAAAGTATCAACAAGGTTAGTAGATGCAAGAAACTCGCCCAAATGATAGCTTATTCACGCTTCAAGTTGGTTAAAGGTTTATCTATATAACTCCTTTCTCCCAAGAAAAAAAAAGGTAATCACCTATTACAGCTGATGTGAATACTCTTTCCTACACTAGTTAATTTTGAAACTAAGACCAGCAAAATGTCTTTAATCATATGCAATAGCTTGAAATTTGAATTAAGCTTAACTACTTCAAATTTTGCATAAAATAATCCTGAAATCAAAGAAAATATCACACGCAATTCCCCATATATATAATTAGGGCGACGAGGAACCCATGAAGCATGATCAAATCATTTAGAAATCAACCCTAGAACACATGTTTAATCGAGATGTTAGAAAACAACCACATGCAATTAACGCTAAATTATCATCCAACGATGACTTGTGGACACAAATTAACACCTTCATGATTACGATCAGACGATGCAAAATAGCAATTGGGAAAAAGGAAGATGAGAGATACAAACCATAGGGAAATTGTATGAAGATTGCGATTAACAGGAAGAAGAACCGTAAGGATCTCCGGCGAGAGATATCAGACATCTCTAGGTTTTGAGTTTGTGGGAAGAATCAAAATTATGAAACCCACAAGGGTTGTTTCGTCAACCCTACGGTTGTTCTTGATTTCAAACAGACAACCAATAGGAGCACAACAAATAATGAGTAAACCACAATACACCCACCCCCTTGCCAAATCACCCCGTTTAAATCCGTGGGTTTCTCCAAGAATGGTGGGCGGTGCGCGTCACCAGCGTTATCTATGTTCACGAATGTGGGCGGGTAGTCTTTCGTAATTAGGTTTACCAGAGTGACCGGTCTTGTAGTGTTCGTTAGACGTTTAAAAAAAATAAACACCATTTATATGACTCATATAGGACTGAGCAACATACGGGTAGGAACCGAGATAACCGAAGAACCGTACCATTCAAAACCGTTGGAACCGACTTGTATGTGTTACCATACGGGTAACGGTTCTTGGAATTAGTGCCAAACGGGTGACGGGTCGGTCCCGGGTAGAAACAACGTAGAACCGTGCACGGACCCGAGTTTGGAAGGGATTTTGAATTAATATAGAAGATAGACATGCCAATTTAAACTCAATCACAAACCAATTTAAAATTCCAATTTAATTGGAACCGTAAATCACTAAATCATCATCATTATCCTACGGTTTGCAGGACCTGTGAATCATCATCATCATCATCGCAGCAGGGACATTGCATTCATTCGATCATCATCATCATACCACCCTTAACAGCAGCATCGCAGCAGGGATTAATTCGGATCATCATCATCATCGTCATCATCGCAGCAGGGACCATCGCAGCAGCCAGCAGGAATCATCAGCACCCTTAACAGCAACAGAAATCGTAAATCATCATCATCATCATCGCAGCAGGGACCATTGTCTCGGTTCCGGTTTCGTGCATTAGAACCGAAAAAAATAACCGTGAATTAATCGAACCTTTAAGTAGGAAACAGGTCCGGTTCCGGGTTTTGAATTCTACCTTTTCGGTCCCCCGTTCCGGTCGGTCCCGGGTAGAAAACCACGGGTATACCCGAATGCTGAGTCCTAGACTCATATATGGCTATGCAAGACGTATGGTCACACATAAGGTTGTAGAGTAAGGTTGAGAGTCTTTACATGGATTAATTATTTTCATAATATCATTTGTATAGTCGGATATGAATCATATATCTCGTCATATATACTACCGGCATAGTTTTTATACAAGTTGTATGACTAAATCACTTGAAAGTCCATTTGCTTGTATAGGTATTAGATAGTACTAATGCTATTGATATTATGCCTTTCAACACGAACTTAGTTGACATTGATTACACTATTGTTAATCAATCACTAATAATGACTTACTAGTTGCTAGTAATCACTTATTATTGATGTTCGGTTGTCACTGATGTGTTAGTTGCTAACAGAGGGCAAGTTGCCACTAATAACCTCAATGACTATTTATTTTTAGTAGAAACTTAATATTCTTTTATTAGTTCTTTTCTAATAACTAAATTTTCGTAAAATTTCATCCACCAAATAAGTTGAAACAATTTTTAGTGTATATTAAAATGATTTTTTCACCCGTCTTAAGACCCCACCAGCATCATCTACCCCTTGGACCTCGCCCCAAGGGTCGTATCCCTTTAGATCCCCGTAAATTTCTAAAGATTCTTTAGTTCTTGAAATCAAAGTAGTGTTGATTGAGTGTTACATGGCTCGGATTGTCACACCCCAACCTTGACGGCGGAATTGTCGAGGCGTGAGAGTTACGATTGTTCACAGCCACATAACGCTATTGCCTGAAACATGTTAAAAATAAAAGGTCAACATAAAAATATTGGTGAGCATTCTATAGTTTCGTATACATAAGTATATAAAAGATGGCAATTCATGTTGTAAATTAGAGAAAACAAAGTAACTAGGGATGTAAGACAGAATGCACAATCAAACCTTGACAAAGTTTTACAAGTTTCAAACGTGTACTTGGATCAACCAAGTTATAAGTATATACGATTAGCTAAGTGTACTTGGATCAACCAAGCAGGCTTTTCAGGCCCATAGATCTATGACGTCGCCAGGCTAGCAATAGTTAATGATTGTACATGTATTCGACATTACATGGTAGCTACAAGATTCAACTAATCACAACACACAAGTAAATTGCCATAAGTTTAAAAGAATGGAACGTGTTTACAAGTGCAATGTTCATAATGTAACATGTTTCACCCAAAAGTGTGAAATAATAAAATGGGTATAAAATACTCACTTGACGATTAAGTATATTATGATGGTTAATAAGGTCAATATACGTCGTTCCAAGGTACTTCTTTACAAGGTACCTAAATATGTATAGATTTACAACATTTAAGTTTAATTAATAATAAGCTTATCGTTTTAAAGAGAATTAGGGTTTTATATTTAAATTGTAGCACACATAAGTTTTAGAAAGTATATGTATTACTTAAATATTAAATTTTAAAGAAACGGCAAGAATAAAATTTAGTTATAATAATTGATAACGTCTAATTAAACTTCTGTAATTATTTGAAATACTCATGATTAATAACTTAAATGATGATTTTTTTTGGCTATAATAATAGTTTAGTAGTTTAAACTATTATTTAAGGTTTATTTTTACAAATTAATGTAATTATAACTTTTGAAAAATAATTAATTTATCAAAATATTTTAAGAATAAATTTATAATAAATAATTTGATAGCTTTAAAAATATACTAAGTTCATAAAACATTTTTTTATAATTTTTAGAATTTTTCTTATATTTTTTAAGGCTTAAAAAGCTATAAAAAAATAAAGGGGGTGGTCGGGTTTCGAACCCGCGACCTCTTGATTAACATGGAGCGCAGGAACCAGTGGAACAAAGGTCTAAGCCGCAACAACTATTGGTTTTTAAATCTTAAAAACAATCGATTCAAACCGCCCCCAAACCCATGAACCCTAGACTTCGATCGATCCCAAATTAGACAATGATTCGTGAGTTTCAAATCAATTAACCTTAGGGCTTTTAATCCCTAAGTAAAATCGATTCTGTTGGTGGGTTAAAACTACCTGATTAAGCTTGATGTCGATGCCACAGACCGAGGGAATAGCCGCGACCGAGGGAAGAGTTTGTTCGAGGTTCAAATGTTGATAATAATTCAATTAATCTTGAGGTTAGCTTCGTGTAGTGACGAGGAAAGAAAGCCCTTAATCAATTTCGATTAAGGATGCTCGTACAATGGATTGGGTTGAGTTGCAGGTCCGCGACAGAGAGGATGGTTGCAGCTGTGATTTTGGGGGTTTTTTGATGAAATTGAAGTTGTTAACAGATTAAGAACATATAAATGGTCGTTCCACTTCGATTAATTTGATTATTTTTAATGTTTGAGTGGGTTAACCGACCGTTGAACGGTCGGGAATAAAGTGGATTCGAGGTGGTGAGCTTTGGATCCAAATTATTCAATGATTAAACGCGTTTTGGGGTGCATAGGGTTCGAATCTTGGTCGCGAGTTTGTCGGGACATTTGTTTTGGGTTGAAACCGCGTATTTTTGGGGTATTGTGGTCGGCCGGAGTTGGCCGGAGAGTGGCCGGAACCGGTGGCCGGGAAAACGGGGTGGGGGTTGGGTATTTGAAATAATTACACAAATGGTCCCTGATGTTTATAATTTGTCATTTTGTGTAAAAGCTTTTCTTTTGAAGTTTCAAAATGAACAAAACAACCCCCTGCACTTTAATTCAAAGTTATTATTATTATTATTATTATTATTATTATTATTATTATTATTATTATTATTATTATTATTAACATTATGGTTATTATTTTTATAATTAAACTAATATTATTATTATTATTATTATTATTATTAGTTATTATCATTATTATTAGTTATTAACATTTTTATTATTATTATAAAAGATTAAACGCCGTAAATTACGAGTTGTTATAGTCTCCCCTACTTTAGGAAATTTCGTCCCGAAATTTGTTCCCGAGATGGCTGAGACGAAAAGATGTGGACGCTTGGATTTCATTTGGTCCTCACATTCTCAGGTGAATCAGGAGGTGAGCATGAAACCGCGGATAGATCATAGTGATTCTCTTTTTATTTCTTGATGCAGTTTGTGTTTTCATTTTCTGAGATACTCTCTGAAGAACTTTCAGGTTTTAATAAGGTATCAAAAGAAGAAAATTCATCATCGATTAAGCTGACCGCTTTAATGTTTACTTTATGTGCAATGACAGAGCCATTAGAGGTAAAAAGAGAGTCTAAAGTGTGTGGCTTCAAATTAGCCTTATAAGCTTTTACGTTGATTAAGAATGAATGTTAATTATCGTATAAATACAAGGTATTACCGTCTACCCTACTTTAAAAAATTTCGTTCATAAATTAAAAATGAACTAAACAAACAAATACGGGTATCTCCCCTTCATATGATCCTCCCGCTCCTACGTGAACTCAGCTCCACACTTGTTCTCCCAACGAACCTTGACAATTGGAGTAGTTGTGGTCCCTTCTTCATGATGCGATCCATAATTTCGACAGGTTTCTCGATGAAGTGCAATGACTCGTCGATCTGAATGTCTTCCAGTGGAACATGCAGACTCTCGTCGGCAAAACACTTTCTCAAATTTGAGACATGAAACACAGGGTGAACTCCACTAAGGTCGGAAGGTAGTTCCAGTTTATAAGCCACTTTCCCAATCCTTTTCAGGATTTTGAATGGTCCTACAAATCTTGGAGCTAGTTTGCCCTTCTTTCCAAAGCGAATAACGCCTTTCCAAGGTGAAACCTTAAGAAGAACCATATCACCAACTTGAAACTCCAACGACTTACGATGCTTATCGGCATAACTCTTTTGTCGACTTCTTGCCACTTCAAGGTTCTTGCGGATTGTAGCGATTTTATCGGTCGTTTCTTGTATAATTTCAGGACCAGTGATAAAGTTTTCACCAATGTCGGTCCAACAGATCGGCGATCGGCATTTACGACCATAAAGTGCTTCGAACGGTGCCATCTTGATACTCGAGTGATAACTATTGTTATATGAAAATTCCGCGAGCGGTAAATGCGTATCCCAATTACCACCAAAGTTAAGGACACATAGTCGTAGCAAATCCTCAAGGGTTTGGATTGTTCGTTCGGTTTGACCATCAGTTTGAGGATGGTAAGCCGTACTTAAATCCAATTGAGTACCCAAGAGTTCTTGCATAGACGACCAAAAGTGCGAAGTGAAACGAGCATCTCGATCGGAAATGATGTGCAATGGTACGCCATGACGACTCACAATTTCGTCAATGTATATACGAGCTAGTCTTGACACCTTGTAGGTGTCTCGTATAGGTATGAAATGTGCCGTCTTGGTCAAACGATCCACAATCACCCATATACTATCATGACCACGAGGAGTACGTGGTAACTTGGTTATAAAATCCATGGATACATGTTCCCATTTCCACATAGGGATTTCAGGTTGTTCAAGTAAACCACTTGGTCGTTGATGCTCGGCTTTGACTCTTGCACACGTGAGACATTTGGAGACATAAACCGGGATATCTTTCTTCATTCCAGGCCACCAATATTGACCACGCAAGTCCATGTACATTTTATCGGAGCCAGGATGAATAGAATATCGGGTGTGATGAGCTTCGTTCAAAAGGATGTGTCGAAGGTTATCACGATTTGGGATCCAAAGTCGATTCAGAAAGTACCATAGGCCGTTTGGTTTTGCCTCCAGTTGTGATCGAACGTTAGACACCAAATCCTCATCACTTTCTTCGTCGGTTAATGTCGTTTGTTGAGCCTTGCGAATGCATAACTCGAGATCACTATCAATCCTTATATTTTGGAGCATGATAGTAGCCTCGTTAACATCCACATGAACCTCGGTATCAAATTCTCTCAACGTGTCAAACCATTGTCTTCGATCTCGGATTTCTTGAAGTGAGACGGTTTTGTTATGGACCTTGTGACTCGGCGCGTCGGCTACAACATTCGCCTTTCCAGGATGATAGCGAATGTCACAGTCGTAGTCGCTGATCAATTCGATCCAACGTCTTTGTCTCATGTTGAGATCTTTTTGATTGAACAAGTGTTGGAGACTTTTGTGATCGGTGTAAACTATGCATTTCGTCCCATAGAGATAATGTCGCCAGATCTTCAAAGCAAAAACCACAGCACCAAGTTCAAGATCATGAGTTGTGTAATTCACCTCATGAACCTTCAATTGCCTTGACGCGTATGCTATGACTTTGCCTCGTTGCATAAGAACACAACCCAAACCTTGGTTTGAGGCATCGCAATAGACGGTGAAATCATCGTTTCCATCAGGTAGTGTGAGAACAGGAGCGTTGGACAACTTGCGCTTTAAGGTCTCGAAGGCCTCTTCTTGTTCGGGTCCCCATTCAAAGAGTCGATTCTTTTGGGTTAGTGCCGTTAGTGGTTTAGCAATTTTCGAGCAATTTGCTATGAACCTACGGTAATAACCCGCTAAGCCCAGAAAAGAACGAACTTCGGTTGGGGTTGTGGGAACACACCAATTTTTCACGGCTTCGATTTTTGCAGGGTCGACGTGAATTCCTTGGCTATTCACCACATGCCCTAAGAATTGAACCTCTTTTAGCCAGAATTCACACTTGGAAAACTTGGTATATAGTTGTTCTTTCTTCAAAAGTTCGAGAACTTGTCGCAAGTGCGTCTCGTGATCGATTTTTGTCTTGGAATAAATGAGAATGTCATAAATGAACACAATCACGAACTTATCCAAGTGCGGTTTACATACTCGATTCATGAGATCCATGAACACGGCAGGTGCATTGGTAAAGCCAAAAGGCATAACCATGAACTCGTAGTGTCCATATCGAGTACGGAAAGCGGTCTTTGGAATGTCGTCATCGTGAATCCGTAGTTGATGATACCCAGAACGCAGATCGATCTTTGAGAATTGAGTTGCTCCTTGAAGTTGATCGAAGAGATCATCGATTCGAGGGAGAGGGTATCGGTTTTTGATAGTAAGCTTGTTGAGTTCTCGGTAGTCGATGCACATACGAAGTGAACCATCCTTCTTCTTCACAAACAATACAGATGCACCCCACGGTGACGAACTTGGGCGAATGAAACCCTTATCGGTCAACTCTTGTAATTGACTAGCTAGTTCTTGCATTTCAGACGGTGCAAGACGATAAGGCGATTTAGCCATAGGGTTTGCACCAGGGATTAAATTAATCTTGAACTCAACTTCTCGCACGGGAGGTAAACCCTTAAGATCTTCGGGAAAAACCTCGGGAAAATCTCGCACGACAGGAATGTCTTTCAATTCCTTACCCTTGGCTTTCGTATTAACTACATATGCCATGAAGGCCGTATAATTTTTACTTAAGCACTTGCGGGCCTTGATGCAAGACATAAGTTTGAGTCCTTGGGATGGTTTCTCGCCGAACACTTTCAAAGTATCCCCAGATGGTAACGGTATACGGATACTCTTCTCAAAACAAACGATCTCGGCATGGTGTTTGGCTAGCCAATCCATACCAATGATGACGTCAAAGCTTCCAAGTTTCATAGGAATAAGATCAATGAAGAATTCGTGTTCGTTAAGGCTTATGATGCAATCACGTATTATGACGTCAACAACAATAGGTTTTCCATCGGTGACTTCGACCATGTAGGGTCTTTTCAGATTAATACGTGATTTAGAAAGTTTAGGCTCGAATTCTAACGACACAAAACTCTTATCCGCACCCGAATCAAATAATACAGATGCATAATGATCATTCACAAGATACATACCTGTTTGGTAAAAATTCTATTATTGATACAATGAATACAAAGATGGAGATATCAATACTACAAGAAATGATTTAAACGGGGTTCAACGTCGTACCATTCACAACGTCATTGCTGACTTGTGCTTGGTTGGCGTTGATATTGAAAGCCCTTCCACGAGCTGGTGGCACGTTGCCCGCATTGCGAGGAAATTGCGGACGAATGTGGCCAATCTCGCCACAGTTATAGCAGGTCCGGTTGTTGAGCATTGCAGCGTTGTTTGCTGCCCTAAGACAGGTAGCCACCAGGTGTCCATATTTCCCACACAACGAGCAAACTCGGCATGGAATGTTGCTCGCATGATGATATTTGCATGTATTACACATGGGGTAGGGACCAACATAGGCTCTTGCCATAGGAGCTTGTGCCACAGGTGCGGCGACAGGTACATGTTGTCCTTGAGGTGGTTTGGGTGCAGCCACGACATAGTTGCGTGCTGGTGTAAACTTACGCTTCTTGTTGTTGTTGTTGTTGTGAGACGGTTCGGCTTTAGTCTCAGTAGCCGTCTTTTTCACCTTCTTTGCACCCTTCACTGACATGGTGCCCGCTCGTATATGATTCTCGGTAAGTTGAGCGGTGATAATGATGGCTTCCTCTAAGGTTTTGGGTCGGCTGCCCACCACAACATCTTGAATTTGGGCTGGTACACCCTTAATGAACTTCTCAATGTTGCGGGGGACAGTGTCGACCATATGGGGTAGTAGTAAACTTAACTCGTGATGCCTAGTTGAGTAGGCCAAATGGTCACCACCATCTTGCTTCAAGTTCCAAAACTCTTCCTCCAACTTTTGCAGTTCACTTCTCGGGCAGAACTTCGCGATGGCGATGTTTTTGAACTCTTCCCAAGTAAGTGCTAGAATAGCATCGGCTACTCGATTCCTCTTCTTGCTATTCCACCAAGTAAGTGCCCTTTATTGGAGCATACTAGTGGCATATCGAACTTTGAGTGCCTCGGGACACTCACAATTGACAAAAGTGTTTTCCATGCTTTCGAACCACTCGAGAAGACCAGTGGCTCCTTCCTTGCCACTAAAACTAGTGGGCTTGCAAGAGCTAAAGTGCTTGAAAGTGCAAGTTTGGTTGTTACGGCCTTGAGTTGCACTATTTTCCCCTTGGCCGTTGTTGTGGTTTGCGATGTTGGCAATCATGGTGCTGCTGAGTTCAGCCACCATATTTGGGATGACAGCAGCCATTTCTTGAGCAATACTGGCGGCTAGCTTACGGCTGGAACTTCCACGCCTTGCAAGTCGACGAGACATGCTGGACATACTAAAAGTGAGTTAGTTACGGGAATGAGGGTAACAAGGATAGTAGTTTAGACAAAGGCAAGCTAAAGTTTGTAAGGTACACAGAATGATTCCATTTGGTAACGTATTACCATTTGGAACCGTAGACACGTCAAGGTAAATTGACTCATTTGCCTTAGAGATTTGTGTATTTTGACCATAGTTTATTCACTCATCCCAGAAATCCCCAGGTAGCGTAACGGGTCTCACAATGAGATTTATACGAATACGCTTGCCTTAGCCCTCAGGCTTTTTTGCCAGGAAATCCAGAATACAAGTGTCTATGTGTCGCACAAATTTCCTTGGTTTATAAAATCAACACCTTGATGAGATTTGTATAGATTAGACATACGTCTAAAGATCCAGATCATAAGTATAAGTATACGATTCCACGTGTCGTCGAGAATAAGATTGAGTGATTTTATGTTCGGGGAGAGTCAAAGATGAGTTTGGGGAGACAAGTAACTAAGTTTAGGCAATCTTATGCTAAGGCATCAAATTGCACATAAGAAGGCATAGCATTATGTAACATGCAAACCATGTATTTACAAGATAAAAAAATACTATGAGGTGCATTGTCACACCCTCAAAATCCGCTAACGGGGTTTTACCGTCAGGCGTGTGACACAACCAGGATCTCAGATAAGCATCAGTTACACCAAACGACTCGATAATTACAATCATATAAGTTGTTTAATTTTAATGAAACAAACCAAATATATTTAAGTTGTGCGGAAGCGAAAACAGTGAAACATTTAACAATAGTTTTGGAACACGCAAACACGCATCCATCCAATTTATGTAAAGTAAATGCAAATTAAATCTTGAAAACAGTTTGAGATGAACGCGGAATGACATGCAGTGGATGCTGTGCTCCTAGACGTGCCACATCAATGTCCTGAGAGAAAACATGCAAAATCTCAGTACAAGACTGGTGAGTTCACAGGTTTATCAGAAAACAGTAATTATCAGTAATGAAATCCCCGGATTGTGTAATCCGATAAATATGTAATTCCCGGATTATGTAATCCGTCAAGTATGAAATTCCCGGATTATGTAATCCGTCAAGTATGTAATTCCCGGATTATGAAATCCGTCAAGTATGAAAATCCCGGATTATGTAATCCGTCAAGTATGTAATTCCCGGATTATGTAATCCGTCAAGTATGAAAATCCCGGATTATGTAATACGTCAAGTATGTAATTCCCGGATTATGTAATCCGCCAAGTATGAAAATCCCGGATTATGTAATCCGTCAAGTATGTAATTCCCAGATTATGTAATCCGTCAAGTATGAAAATCCCGGATTATGTAATCCATCAAGTATGTAATTACCGGATTATGTAATCCGTCAAGTATGAAAATCCCGGATTATGTAATCCGTCAAGTATGTAATTCCCGGATTATGTAATCCGTCAAGTATGTAATTCCCGGATTATGTAATCCGTCAAGTATGAAAATCCCGGATTATGTAATTAAATCATATAATGGGTAGCTAGTCCAAAATGATCACTATGTGTATGAAGTCGCGACCGAGCTGACATGTAATCAAATAATAAAGTAGGCCCGATTGTGGATCACACACCACAACCTTTAACAGGCTAACTGTTCACCCCGTTTACGAACGTTGTGCTAGTGCGACTAGCCCGGGTGGGGTATGTCACTCCCAGTAGATCTACTAACAATCAACTCGCTATTTTCATATTAACGGTCCGAAGGGCAAAGTATAACACCATAGTATCAAGTATATGCAGTATTACTAAAACCCAATGTAATGTAACGTTTATGAAAACAACATGTTTCTCTCCCCAAAAAGAGTATAAAGTAAAAGTGGGGCTGTAAACTCACCTTGAATTGATGTAATGAAATGAGCAAGAACTTCAAAGAATAAGGCAATGCACGATCAAACACGATCAACACCTATTATTAATTGTAATTAAGCCTTTAAAATGTGTTCAACGCGAATAGTTACATTTGGTCGGATTCGGGTCGGTTCGGGTTTGACGCGACAATGATTAGGCCATATAGACAGGTTGATGAATATGTTTATTGATTTAATAAATGTTCTATTTACAATTATGAAACTATTTGTTAAATAGACATAATTTACAAAATAAAACTTCATGCGTTCTTGGCCACATACAAATGGACAGTTACATAATTTATAAAAAGTTTATTTATTTTGTTTTTAACTAAATGTGGTTATGACATTAAATCCTACAAGTTGTTATTATTATATAACGAATATATATATATTTGTATGTCTATTTGTTTTTAATTATAATTATGTATATTATTATATAATAACAAGATTTGTTAAAAAGTTTATAAATTTGCTACATATTTACAATAAATTATGGAACAATAATTTATTTACCATTAAATGGTCTTTATAATCATTTACATAATTAAAGGTGGTCAAAATAATAACTGTCCAATTCAGACAATTTATAAAATATATTTATAAATTGACAATTATTAAAAAAAATACTATTTATTAATTATAGGTATTTAAATAAAATAAATTTACAGAAATTAATTATGTAACGTTTAAAATACAGAAAGTTTATAAAACTTATTTTTATAATTTTTAAGAATTTTTTTATATTTTTTTGAAGCTTAAAAAGCATTAAAAATAATAGATGAGGGTCCCCGGGTTCGAACCGGGACCTCAAATCTGCAACACAGGCTCCTAACCAGTGATCCAAAGGCCGTGGCCGCGGTAATACTCAGCTTTTAAATCATTTAAACACAAACACAATCGATCCCAATTCCCATCGTGCCCTGGTTCGAACCTCACCCAAACTGAGGTTCGATTCGATTTAGAAAGCATCTGCAACCATGGGGCTTTTAATCCCCATGTATAAACGAGCATTTAGGTGTATTCAATTACCTGAATGATCATGATTCGAAGTGAATTAATACGAAGAACAAGCCGCGACTGAGATAGAGTTGGTTCGAGGTTCAAACGTTGATCATAATTCAATTAACCTTGAGGTTAGCTTCTTGTGGTATTCTTGATGCAAAGCCCTATGTCAATTTGGGTTTATAATGGCTCTAAGTGGGATTTCGAACGAGTTGCAGGTCCAATTTGTGTGGTGATCGAATTGGTCATTTGTGTGTGTTTCTGGTACAATTGAACTCGAAGGAAGGTTTAAATAGTCAGAAGATTGTTAGTGCGAGTTTACTTTCGATTATTATTCGGTTTTAGTGCTCAAATAGTTGAGTGGGTCGGCCGAACTTTCGGTTGAGTGGGGATTGCACTACTCAACTTTGTTTTGTTAAATTTGTTCGTGGGTTAGGTTCGAAACATCCTCTAGAAGCTGTCGAGAATATTTAATTCGAGTGAAATCATGTGGTTTGGTCGTTTGGATCTTCGCCGGAGGTACGCCGGCGTCTCGCCGGAGAACAGTGGGTCGACGGGCGGGGGCTGGGTTTAAAGAGAATTTACATTTTTGGTCCCTGGAGTTTTGCAATATTATTATTTTATGCCTTAAGTTTTCAAAACAAGTTTTATTAATTACATTTTCAACCCAAAGGTTTATTAGGGTTATGTTTTTAATAAATTATTATTATTATTATTATTATTATTATTATTATTATTATTATTATTATTAAATAATAGTAAAATTGATTAATTCGCGATAAACGGAGAAGTTAGTTTAAATAGTATTAACCGAAAAAAAAAAAATTCGGGTTGTCACATGCATGCATAAGCTATAGTCTAGGTCACCATTTATAATAACCTAAATCCCTATAGTTATGGGCTCTGATACAATCTATCACACCCCAACCTTGACGGCGGAATCGTCGAGGCGTGAGAGTTACGATTGTTCACAGCCACATAACGCTATTGCCTGAAACATGTTAAAAATAAAAGGTCAACATAAAAATTTGGTGAGCATTCTATAGTTTCGTATATATAAGTATATAAAAGATGGCAATTCATGTTGTAAATTAGAGAAAACAAAGTAACTAGGGATGTAAGACAGAATGCACAATCAAACCTTGACAAAGTTTTACAAGTTTCAAACATGTACTTGGATCAACCAAGTTATAAGTATATACGATTAGCTAAGTGTACTTGGATCAACCAAGCAGGCTTGTCAGGCCCATAGATCTATGACGTCACCAGGCTAGCAATAGTTAATGATTGTACATGTATTCGACATTACATGGTAGCTACAAGATTCAACTAATCACAACACACAAGTAATTGCCATAAGTTTACAAGAATCGAACGTGTTTACAAGTGCAATGTTCATAATGTAACATGTTTCACTCAAAAGTATGAAATAATAAAATGGGTATAGAAATACTCACTTGACGATTAAGTATATTATGATGGTTAATAGGTCAATATACGTCGTTCCAAGGTACTTCTTTACAAGGTACCTAAATATGTATAGATTTACAACATTTAAGTTTAATTAATAATAAGCTTATCGTTTTAAAGAGAATTAGGGTTTTATATTTAAATTGTAGCACACATAAGTTTTAGAAAGTATATGTATTACTTAAATATTAAATTTTAAAGAAACGGCAAGAATAAAATTTAGTTGTAATAATTGATAACGTCTAATTAAACTTCTGTAATTATTTGAAATACTCATGATTAATAACTTAAATGATGATTTTTTTTGGCTATAATAATGTTTAGTAGTTTAAAATATATTTAAGGTTTATTTTTTTAATTAATGTAATTATAACTTTTGAAAAATAATTAATTTATCAAAATATTTTAAGAATAAATTTATAATAAATAATTTGATAGCTTTAAAATATACTAAGTTCATAAAATATTTTTTATAATTTTAGAATTTTTCTTATATTTTTTTAAGGCTTAAAAAGCTATAAAAAAATAAAGGGGGTGGCCGGGTTTCGAACCCGCGACCTCTTGATTAACATGGAGCGCAGAACTAGTGGAACAAAGGCCTAAGCCGCAACAACTATTGGTTTTTAAATCTTAAAACAATCGATTCAAACTGCCCCCAAACCCATGAACCCTAGACTTCGATCGATCCCAAATTGGACAATGATTCGTGAGTTTCAAATCAAGTAACCTTAGGGCTTTTAATCCCTAAGTAAAATCGAGTCTGTTGGTGGGTTAAAACTACCTGATTAAGCTCGATGTCGATGCCACAGACCGGGGAATAGCCGCGACCGAGGGAAGAGTTTTTCGAGGTTCAAATGTTGATAATAATTCAATTAATCTTGAGGTTAGCTTCGTGTAGTGACGAGGAATGAAAGCCCTCAATCAATTTCGATTAAGGATGCTCGTACAATGGATTGGGTTGAGCTGCAGGTCCGCGACAGAGAGGATGGTTGCAGCTGTGATTTCGGGGGTTTTTGATGAAATTGAAGTTGTTAACAGATTAAGAACATATAAGTGGTCGTTCCACTTCGATTAATTTGATTATTTTTAATGTTTGAGTGGGTTAACCGACCGTTGAACGGTCGGGAATAAAGTGGATTCGAGGTGGTGAGCTTTGGATCCAAATTATTCAATGATTAAACGCGTTTTGGGTTGCATAGGGTTCGAATCTTGGTCGTTAGTTTGTCGGGCATTTGTTTTGGGTTGAAACCGCGTATTTTTGGGGTATTGTGGTCGGCCGGAGTTGGCCGGAGAGTGGCCGGAACCGTGGCCGGGAAAACGGGGTGGGGGTTGGGTATTTGAAATAATTACAAATGGTCCCTGATGTTTATAATTGTCATTTTGTGTAAAAGCTTTTCTTTTGAAGTTTCAAAATGAACAAAACAACCCCCTGCACTTTAATTCAAAGTTATTATTATTATTATTATTATTATTATTATTATTATATTATTATTATTATTATTATTATTATTAGTATTATTATTATTAACTTAGGTTATTATTTTTATAATTAAACTAATTATTATTATTATTATTACTATTATTAGTTATTATCATTATTATTAGTTATTAACATTTTTATTATATTATAAAAGATTAAACGCCGTAAATTACGAGATGTTACACGGATCAACGTATACTCTACTCTTATTTGGTTATATGTAAATCCAATTATGTAAAAAAAATTATAATACTAAAATCACCAACATGAGGGAGAGAAAGTCTTCTTATTTTCTAGACATGTCTTATTAGTGTCACCTCTTCATTCTCGTCATTTTTCTTATATTTTAGTGGACACCTTATCATTTTTCCCATTCTTCTCACATGCCAATTAATATATTTTTCAAATTTTATAAAATTAATTTTGTTTTAACAATTTATAACTAAAAAAATTCATTAATTGAAAAAGATACAAATGAAATAAAATTTACAAAAAATCTAGAGGTAGTACTATCCATAATGTTGTTCAGATGGAGTTAATGTTTTCTCACTTGAACATAGTCGTTCCGATTAGATTGACGATAATCTTGAAAATTGTTACGTTGATTAGATTTGTGGAATGAAGATTGTTGAATGTATTGTGACATTGTAAATTATCCATATTGGTTGTAGTATGATTGTTAGTTCTATTGGAGGGTTAGTTGGAATTATGTATGATATTCAGGGCTTAGAAAGGGTTTGTTTGTTGTGATATTGGTTGTGACGATTGTTGGAATTTTTGGCGAGACGTTTAGAATTGGTTGGCTTTTTACCATGTCGAGGTGATGATTTCATTTTAGTGTAGAACATAGATAGTTGAAAGGGTGGAAATAAGTGAGTTTGATAGTAGTCGGCGAGGCCCTTGTGATCTACGATAACGATGAAAGAAGGAGAGGGAGGGAGGTAGATCTAGGTATTAGTGAGTTACCTACAAGAAATCACGAACTTGATTATGATCTATTTCTAATCAAAATATAAACCCTAGTTTATGATCTATTTCTAATCAAAATATATAACCGTAGTTATCTTTTATTGTGCTCAAGTTAATATAACTTAATTAACTTCATTTAGTATATTGGGTAATGGTTTGTTTGTTCTAATTAAACTCATATAGAGCATTAATCAATAGAAACTCTAAAAACACTAAAAAACATGTCTAGCTAGTGACACTTAAAAAACATTCGTTTTAAAACCTTTTCAATAAAAAGTCCTAAAACAACAAAAACATTGGCACATCTGTACCATATTTAGATTTATTTCAATTGCCACCCATTATGGTCCCACCTAAGTCCAAAGTCTAGTTTTTTTTTCATGTTTAGAGTTATGAATGTTGGTTGTAAAAACAAATCCACTCAATGCTTCTTGATCTGAAAAACGATGAGGTTATTTTTTAGGCTTAAAAATGCTCTATTGAGACCGTCTTAACTAAAACTCATCCATATTTATACTATAAATCAAAATGTCTAGAAGTCACATGATATTTTTTTACACTGTCAATCTAGGATTGGACACTGTTGTTACTAGAATGAAAGTTAACTATTTAATGACGGTTAAATCTTAATGATATTATTTATATACTTTCAAATTATAAAAAAGATTTTTTGATAAATTAAAAACATGCTTCTTTTTATTAGAAAGCATAATTTTTCTAAAACAAAGTTTTATGAAATAAAAGTTATTTTAACATAAAGACTTTAAAAAAAAGTGACATTATTTTAAAAAAGATTTTTTTTAATTGGACTCTTAAACAATTTTTTAAAAGCAAAAGTTTTTTTAAGATGAGAGTTTTAAAAGATATGTTATTATATTACCTAAGTAGTCGATTATACACAATTTCAATCATAGTTTATCACAAAAAAATATTTAATTTTTAATATTAATAAATAATTATTAGTTTAATATTTTCATTCAATTTGTGTAACACACGAGTTTCGAACTAGTCTATTATATTAAAGAATGTTTTTGATGGACACTTGGTAAACTTTTGGACATTATAATTATAATTTTTCTTACTGCTTTTCTATCTTATTAAATATTTATATTAACTATTAATGATATTATTTATATTTTATTTAGATTAAAAATAGTTTTTAAAAAATTAAAGAAATGTTTTTGATAAATGTAAATAACATAATTTTTCATAAAGTAAGATTTTTTTAAACATCAAACTCTTTTAAAAATGCTATATGTTTTTAAAATTGATGTTTTTTTAAAACAACTTTTTATAAATAAAAAATATTAAAACTCGAAGTTATAAAAAGTAAATTTTCAAAAGGTATTATTCTAAAATTGATTGTTTTGGAACAATATGTGTAATCTTTATTTTGGAAAAAACAGAAAAAGTTATAAAGAAATTACAATTGTTTCATTGCTTATATTTCTTATTAATATATAATTCAATCATATCTATCTTAAAATATTATTTTATAATTAATATTTTTTTATTATTAACTACTTAATATATTATTAATTTAACCCGTATAATACACAGAGTATTATTCTAGTAACTATATATGTGTAGATATGCATATACAGAAAAAAAACTAATTATTATTTATCAATAAATATCAACATAATCCTAGTTTATAAGTATGTTATGAACTATTTAATTATACAAATGGTTAAAAAAATAAAAAAAATGTTTTAATTTCTAATAATATTCCAATATTAAAAACGGTGGAAACTCTTTGGACTCGTGAACAATTGGAGAACACGTTTCAATAACCTCATATGAAAGAATCACTTGATCAAACTGAATATCTAATAAGAAGCCGTATGTTCTTCCCCACATGACTTTTCAGAACTTCTGTTTTACTAAAATCTTATCACATCTCGATTCAGGGTGGACTCTGTTTTCTAAAGAAACTCTCAGGTATGCATCTTCTTAACAACATGAATAATTTGATATCTTCTTTCTTCTTCTTCTTCTCTTCTTTAACAACACACTCTATATCATTTCTCATGATCTTTATACGTTTCTGTCATTCAGATCTCACATAAGACACCCAAGGAGTTTTCATCAATGGCGTTGGTGAGTTGTTGCTTCTGAATCCAAAATTCAAAAACAATTGCCAATAGAAACAGTACTGATTTTGTTGTTTTGATTAAGATTTGTGATTTCTTTTTTGGTGTTGTTGCAGGTGATGCATGTTGGAAAAAACACAAGAATGCTTACAAAGCATTGATTGCTGCTGAATATGTTGGTGTTGAAGTTAAGTGGGCTGATGGTTTTGAGATGGGTGTGTCAAATAAAACACCAGAGTTTCTTAAGATGAACCCTATTGGGAAGGTATTCATATGTGTCTTCTTTTGATCTCATTTCAACATTTGCAAACTGTATTATATTATTGATTATGGGGGTATGGATGCTAAACGGGTCTTGTTCGTGGGATCAAACCGTTATATTAGGCACGGGTTGAAAATTATAAAATTTTGTGAGATTTGTGAACCCGAACACGACAAAAAAGCCAAACATGTAAACTTATTGTAAGCTTCGTTTCATGTTTTCGTGTCGTGTCATGTTCCATTAATCGTTGATTGTGTCATGTGTGAAGGTTCCAGTCCTTGAGACTCCTGACGGGGTTGTGTTCGAGAGCAATGCCATTGCCCGCTATGGTAAGTGATCATGTGACATTAGTTTCTAATCATGTTCCATTAATCGTTGATTATGCTCATTGTGACAGTTGCTCGCCTGAAGCCCGACACTTCTCTCTTTGGATCTTCACCGATTGAATATGTTTAGTTTCTTCATTCTTTCATCTTAGTTGTTATTGATAAACTGGTTGTGATTCATGTCACTGAAGCTCTTGAAGTTAATATGTTTCAGGGGCAAGTGAACATGTTGATTCTCGTCACTGGATTGCTCGCACTGGAGATTGAAGAGATGGGATTGGGTGAGATTGCCGATTTTGTTGCATAGGCCGAGATTGGCTAGCACCATCTTGCTTCAGTTAGTTCCTCTTTCACTTGTGAATCCGAATATATAGACTTGTGGCGTGTGTTATTAATTGTTATTACGCGCTCTTGTGAAGAACTGAATAATAGTATTGGTTTCTAACATGAATATTTGAAGGTTGAGGAGGCGGCCATTGCTAATTTAAAAAGAGCTCTTAGTGCGCTGAACACATATCTTGCTACACGCACTTTCTTGGTTGGTGAAGATGTGACACTGCTGATATCGTCATGATATGCAACTTGTACTTAGGCTTCAGTTCATGATGACCAAAACCTTCACATCTGAGTTTCCTCATGTTAAAAGGTATTTTTGGACCATGGTTATCAACCAAACTTTAGCAAAATTATTGGCGAGTTAAAGCAGACAGAACAAGTTCCTCCAATTCCTTCGGAAACAAATGCATATGCTAAACCAAAGGATGAGCCGAAAAAGTAGAAAAAAGAGATCCTCCAAAACCCGAAGAAGAAGAAGCACCAAAGGCCAAGCCCAAAAACCCCTCGATCTGTTGCCACCGAGTAGCATGATTTTGGATGACTGGAAGAGGCTTTACTCAAACACCAAGACCAATTTTTCGCGAGGTTGCAATTAAAGGTATCTTAACCGATCCCCTTGCTTGTACGTGGTCATACGTTGCATATCATCATTGTTGTTTTGCTTTGTAGTTTTATCGAATATGTTCAAGCATTATTTTTTTACAGGTTTTTGGGAGATGTTTGATCCAGAGGGCTACTCACTTTGGTTTTGTAACTACAAATACAATGATGAAATACAGTCTCATTTGTCACCATGAACAAGGTTGGTGGTTTCCTCCAACGAATGGATTTAGCAAGAAAATATGCGTTTGGAAAGATGTTGATTATTGGAAATGAGGCCCCATTCAAGGTTAAGGGCTGTGGCTATTCCGAGGTTCAGAGATCCCAAAGTTTGTAATGGATGAATGCTACGATATGGAGCTTTATGAGGGGCAAAAGTGGATCCATCAGATGAAGCGCAAAAGGAACGTGTGAATCAGATGATTGAAGATCATGAGCCGTTGAGGGTGAGGCTCTTTTGGATGCCAAGTGCTTCAAGTGAAGAACATCTTACCTAAAACCCCATGGTATCTACATTGTCTTCGGTTATGCTTGTTATCACTTATTATATGTTTGTTTTTAGGTAGTGACTTAAAGAGCCCAATCTAAATACTGTAGAGTAATTTAAGCCAGTTTTGGTCTTAATGTAAACATCAAATATAATCCTACTTTGTAAACATTAAACATTTATGATGTCTTTGTTATCATATAGTATCTTTTGAATGAAATGCTGTACACATTATTATTGTTGGCATTAAACATTAACATTATTATAGGAGTCCTATGTGTATAATATGTTTGCAAGTCCAAAGCAGGTTAAGAATAATCGTGTCTGTACATATGGGTCAAAGTGGGTAAGTTAGTTATTTCCCATGCAAATATTTGTCAATGACAGTTATATAACCGTTAGGGCCGGTAGTTATAATACCCATGTACCCTGACGTTTCTATCAATGAATATGTGTGTGTATTACGTGCATGTTCTCTGCGTGATCACTGATCAACAAAGTGTGTATACAGTGAGTGTATCGTGTTTGTGAAGAACCGACAATTATGTATGGCATTGGAATATCAGTAGCTAGAATACTAGGAAGTTGTTTGTGATTGCATACTGAAGTCATTTTAGTGTTTTGATAATACAAGTAAGTAATTTTAGGGTGTATGGATGGAATTTTCATAGACAATTCTTTGATACATTGGTTGTAAGACAAAAATAAACAAGTTTAGAGAATAAAAATATTATACAGTAACACTAAAATTTGTAGTGGTCAGCTAGATGTTAACAAGTCCATCTTACGTTCACTCTTTGCAACTCTTCTCTCTAGTGTGGTAGAAATCGCAAGAAAGTGATTACAATCCAAGTGCTAAAAAGCGGTTCAATAGAATCAGAAGCCATCAATCACTGGAATCAGATGGCTTATTAACAACTTCTTCGTTGTTGACAACTTCTTCATCACGCTTAAGAGGAACTGCTTTCTTTTCTACTACTTCAGGCTCATCCTTTGGTTTAGAAGGGATTGAAGGAACAACTTCTGTCTGCTTCAACTCACCAATTATCTTGCTGAAGTTTGGTTGATTAACCATAGCCCAAAAGTACCTTTCAACATGAGGAAACTCAGAAGTGAAGGTTTTAGTCATCATGAATCTAAAGCCCGCGTATAAATTACATGTCATGATAATGTCGGCCAAGGTCACATCATCACCAACCAAGAAAGTATGTGCAGCAAGATATGTGTTTAAGGCACTAAGAGCTCTCTTCAAAGCAGCAATAGAAGCCTCTTCAATCTTCAATGCATGTTAGAAATAAATATTATCTAGCGCGCAGACATAATTTGGGTTTTAGAGAAAGGGGAAAACTAACCGAAGCAACGTAGTTGTCGAGGCCAAATCTCAGCCTCAACCAAGTCAACAAGTTTGAATCAATCTCCAATGACGCAAAATCAATCCACTGTTCGATTTGACCCTATGGAAACAATAAATGAACCTAACACTTCATTACAATTATCAAAACAACTTTGGTAATGAGTATGAAGTTTAAAGAATGAAAAACATTTACATATTCAATCGGTGAAGATCCAAACAGACAAGTATCAGTCTTCAGGCGGGCAACTGCAACAAACAAGATACCATAATGAACATGATCAACTGCAAGTCAACAATTAAAAAACCATGGGTACAACAAATGTCGCATGATCATTCACCATATCGTGCAATGGCATTACTCTCGAATATAACCCCATCAGGAGTCTCCAAAACAGGAACCTTCAGAAGCAAAAGGAGAATAATGTTTAATGAATTTAATAAAGCGTTTAGAGGACGATGAAATCAGATTAAAAGAGCATACATGCCTTCCCAAGAGGGTTCATCTTAAGAAACTCTGGTGTTTTGTTTGACACACCCATTTCAAAATGTTCAGGACACTTGACTTCAACACCAACATATTCAGCAGCAATCAATACCTTTAAAGCATTCTTGTTGGGTTTACCCACATGCATGACCTGAAACAACACTGTAATTTTAAGACAAATATCTCAAAACTAGAATGAAGCAACGAAAAATCATCGTGATTAAAAGACTAACGAATATAATATTCTACAGCAAACCACATTATATTTAGAGGAATAGTGTCTGGTTTTGTCTTACAAACCGAGTTATATTAGTTAACGGACCGAGCTGTGTGACACTGTATGTTGTAATCACAAATGACTACACATACACACAAAGAATCTAAGAATTGGCCACCAAAATTATACTACGGATTTAATGAAATAGGATGAACTAATAATACGCGATTATCATGAATAGGTTAATCATTTTCTTATTTTCTGAATGTTTGAGGAAAGAAAGAACCGTTTACAAGAAACCCAATATAACAAAGTTAAATCAATATAACACGGTTTTGTACTTTTATGTGTTATCACGGGTTTCTTCAACAGGTTTTGATAGAATTACGGCCGTACTACACATGATCACTTGGTTAGTTGGGTCAGTCGAACTGTCAAACCATAAAAAAAGGTTCAGTTTAGTATTAACTGTATCAGAAGTTTTGTTTTTCAAGAATAATCTTTAGTTTACATCAAATTAAACAAACTATTAGATACATACATAATTTTATATTCAAAACTTCAAAGAGAAAGATAAAAGAAGGTTAAACTTGTTCGGTACAATTTACTAGCCAACTTCAAGATAAAGAGGCACCTTAAACCCGGGTTTTAATCCGTTATACAAACCATCAGTTTGTTGGTTTAAACAATTGTATCGGTTATATAAACACTCATATACAACTATACAAGTACAAAACCACTAAATTCAGCCAAAAAAGTAGTGAAGGAATTAGCAAAAGTTAAAAGCAAAAGAAATAAAACAACTCACCAGCGCCATTGTTAACGAAGTAAACGTTGGTCAATAATATCGATGTGGTCTACAATAACATAAACATATACAGACCACAAATCATAAGTTGTAGAAAATTGAAGAGACGTGGCACACAAAATTGAAACTTCTTCAAATCATTATTAACGGGCCGGCCCAATTTAAAGACGTTCACCGTTATTTAACCAGGGCATTTTAAACCGATTTTGATACTTTTCTTTGGACCGATTTGGTTCCGGTTTAGAATCTGTCTGTCTGTTCAAGACAAACCGTCAAGGGCGTACTTATGATACATACATCAAAAGCAACTCTTTTAGACCCTTAAATTTTAAACGCTTAAAAATTAGAAAGAAAAATTACTTTATCTGTATTCTATGATGAAAATATATGTGATGATCCAATCATATTTGTGTGTTCGAGATAAATGAAATGAATAACAAAATAATTGAAGGTCAACAAAATAATTGAAGGTTCATCGATGTGACTTATGTAACTTGGTTTATCACAAGTTTATTAGGTTCATTAGATCTAAATTCTCTTTTTGGAATTAATTACCTAATCTACTAACTATTATGTCTGATCTTGATTTATGTTTAATTGCTTTAATTTACTATGGTTTTTTATCACTTAAATCTAATATTGTTTGTTTTAATTTCAATATATTTGTAGTTGATATTTTTCTTTACTTTAATCTATTGTTGCTTGTTTATCATTAATTTGCTTGTTTATCATTAATCTATTGTTGCTTGTTTATCATTAAATTCTGAAATCAACAAACTGAGATAGATAAAACAACCAAAACAATGCAACAAAACAAATGCTATTGTAGAAGTATCATAGTAGACGAAGTTAAGAAAGCTATGAAGAAAATGGGAAGGGCTAAAGCGGTGGGGCCAGACAACATACCGATTGAAGTATGGAAATGCCCGGGAGATGAGGGGCTCTAATGGCTAACAGATTTATTCAACACTATCTTTACGACAGAGAAGATGCCAGATCAGTGGAGAACCAGTGTCATAGTCCCCATATATAAGAAAAAAGGAGATGTTTAAAGTTGCGAAAACTACAGGGGAATAAAGCTATTGAGTCACACGATGAAATTATGGAAAGAGTTATTGACGCGAGAATTAGACGGGAAACTCAGATAGCGTTAAACCAATTTGGATTTATCCCAGGACGCTCTACAACAGAAGCCATACACGCCATAAGGAGGATAATGGAGAATACAGAGAAAAGAAAAGGGACCTCCATATGGTATTCATCGACCTAGAAAAGGCCTATGACAGTATTCCGCGTCAACTAATTTGGGAAAGTCTACGATCTAGAAGGGTACCAGAGAGGTATATCAAAATAATCAAGGATATGTATGATGGGGCAAAAACGTGTGTGCGAGCACCGATCGGAGACACAGACTCTTTCACAGTGGAAGTGGGACTCCACCAAGGATCGGCACTGAGCCCATTCCTCTTCACAGTAGTGTTGGATGAGATGACCAAGTCTACACAACAGCCAGTTCCGTGTGCATGCTCTTGCGGATGATATTGTCTTAATATCGGAATCTAAATGGTGCTTAACGACAAGCTATAACAGTGGAGAGCAGCACTAGAGCGCAAAGGTTTAAGGATAAGTCACTCTAAGACAGAATACATGCATTGTAACTTTAGTGGTGAGGCGGAAGAGGACACTCAAATCAGTATTCAGGGTATGGCGGTCCCACAAACGTCTAGGTTCAAATACCTGGGCTCGTACCTGCAGGAGGACGGAGAGATACACAGCGATGTAGCGCACCGTGTTCAAGCAGGATGGTGCAAGTGGAGAGCAGCATCAGGGATCCTACGTGATAAGAGGTTTCCAGCAAAACTAAAGGGAAAACTGTACCGAGTGACAGTACGCCCGACTATGTTATATGGGACAGACTGCTGGGCTATAAAGAAATCGCACGAGAAACAAATAGAAGTAGCGGAAATGCGAATGCTGAGGTGGATGTGTGGTCACACAAGACTAGATAGGATAAGAAATGAAGTGTTTCGACAGAACTTAGAAGTGGCTTGTATCGCAGATAAATACGAGAGGGAAGATTAAGATGGTTTGGGCATGTCAAGAGGAGACCAATGGCGGCACCAGTTAGAGTAGTAGAGAACATCATCTTAGAGGGTAGGAGGAGTAGAGGAAGACCTAGGTTGACTTGGGATGAGGTAATTAGGCGAGATATGATACACTTGCACCTCTCTGAGCACATGATCGAGAATAGGGGTGAGTGGAGGCGTAGAATTAAAATTAAGGACTTTTAGTGGGACCTATAGGCACGAAGGGTATTTGAATTGTTGCGGGGCCTGATGTGTACATAGTCCACATCTGCTCTTTAGCGGTGATTCTAGCTGCCACTCTGATGTATGTTTTCTCTTTCTCTAATTCTTTAGCTGTTTTATTTGGTATCCTGTATGCTATGTGTTGTATGATTTATTTTACCATATCTTGCTATCATTATGTAGAATTGTTGCGGGGGCCTGATGTGTACGTAGTCCACATCTGCTCTTTAGCGGTGATTCTAGCTGCCCCTCTGATGTATGCTTTTTCTTGCTCTAATTCTTCAGCTGTGTTATTTTTATATAATGTATGCTAGGTGTTGTATGATTTATTTTACGGTGTCTTCCTATCATTAATGCTTTTGCTATCGAGTCGGGGGTCTCTTTGGAAGCGGTCTCTCTACCTAACAAGATAGAGGAAAGACTCGCCTACACCTACCCTCCCCAGACCCTGCTCATTGAGTGGGATATACTGGGTTTGTTTGTTTATTTGTTTGTTTCAGTTAATTAAATTGGTTTCTGCTCTAAGTTGTTTTTTTGTTAAACTATAAACAATTTTTTTTGTGTTGGCGGTCCGAGACAAATGTCTTTAAGAATAAAGAGCTTCAAAATTTTATTTCGTTTTAGGCCTCTAACAATGTTGAACCGCCCCTACCAACTGTACCTAAGTTGGAACCAACATTCTTTTTTTTTGGTTGACACCGGTTCCTCTTGATGTTAGTTTAGAACTGGTGTGAGTCGAGTGCTCGGATTCAGTTCGGGAACCATTTTTCATGCACGTCTACGAGTAAGTAAATTGTTATTAACATAATATAGTTGATAATTTTTTACATAATTTCATATTGATATATGTGTAGAAAATAACAAATCTATCCTAATAATCATTTATACTTTTTGACACATGTTATTCTTAAAGTCAATCTCCCATTTATATTTTCGCCTAAATTATTTATTCTATTTTAAAATTTCAAATATTTAATTACCATTTTTTTTCTCTCTCTCTCTATATTATAAATCCAAATCTGAATAAAAAAATTTTAAAATATATTTTTTTATTAAATAAAACTAAGTATTTTAGTTAGAAATATTTTTTTTTCAAAATCAATTGTCTAAAACTTTGATCTTTTTATAAAATAATAAAAAAATTTATAATATAAAATATTATAAAATCAATTTTTAAAAAAAATAAAAGGTTTATATAAAACTATTTTTACGAAACAAACCCCGGGTTTCTAAACAACAAGATATTGATAAAAAAAAATCAAACCAATATATTTTTAAAACAAAAGTTTTAAAAATAATAAAAATATATTATCAGCTAATTAAAATAATTAGTCATACGTAATTTCAATCATATTTTATATTTAATGTTTTACACTTTCTTACTCTTTATTATTAAATATTCAGTACACGTGGTTGTACACTACTACTTATATATATAACAAAAAGTTGTCAAAATGATCTATATTATATACTACAAAGTTTGAAATTAGTTAGCTTATATATATTTTGTAACTAGTGAAATGTCTACGGGTACATTTGTTTGTCTTATGTTGTTTGGTTATGTTGTTTGGTTTGTCTATGTGATCATATTTAATGTTTGAAATGTGAATATTGTTTGAAAATGTAGGTGATCTTTAAAAGTAATGACTTTAAAAATATGCTTTCACATAATTATATTTACATAATATATAGAATCAGTTTTGACATTTTGTATATAATCATAAACGTAAACCTACCTGCAATACTAAGAGATCAAAAGGAATAATAGACTTTTTTTAAGTGAATATCTATGTCAACATTTAAACAATAATTTCATATTTAGTAAAATACAATTTTTTACAATTATTTGACTTACTGCTTCTTAGTTAATTAATATTTAAAAACTATTATGAACAACAACTTAACATAAAAGTTTATCTAATCTGGTGGTTCATGATCTATATGATAAGGCACATTCTTGTTATGAGAAATCACTATTAGTGATTATGTTGATCAATATAATGGAGTTTTACCTATAGGAAGAAATCATCAAAGCACATAGAATTAGCAAAATAAAAAGAAATCGTAGCCTCATAGGTTTCATAGTAGTTAAACAGATGCGGCGATGGGCAAGACAAGCAGGTCGGGTATTCGATCTAATACTTGTCAAACACTCAAACATTAAGACTAAAGGGAGAAGACACACTTCTTATATGTATCATACTATATATTGTGAGCACAATCCTATAAAAATATATTAAAGACTGAAATGGTGTGCTATCAAGGACTAATTATTAGTCTTTACAAAACCATATGAGACTTTCTGTCGCTAAAAAACAGATCCAAGATTAAAAACTTTACTCCTTAGGGGATAAATTAGAGATTAAATGGTTTGTTATCAGAGACGAATTCTTGGTCTTTACAATGTCATATTTAAGGAGTGAGCTACCATGAACCTAAATCTAGTTAGACGTATATGGGACAAAATCTACAAGGTTTAAGAACTGATTTGCAGTTTCTAAAACCCTATTATCAAAGACAAAATTTTTGGTCACGGATGAAATGTATTCGAGACTGAAATGACTTGGTACATGGGGATAGATTAAAGGCTAATATTTTGTATGGTCCCGTTCCTGGGACACTTACAGCTGGTCAATCATCGCACATAAAACATATACTTTCATCTTCTTACATAAACATTGCAGCGGAAACAATCAAAAATGACGTTTCATTTCACTATAAAGGCTTTTGCAAAATAATACATCATTAATCAGTTACAAAATACATTTTTGCATTACATCACAAAAGCATTATATGAATGGATGTCATCCAAAAGAACTGAGTAGTCGCCCCGTGCCATCCTCAGCAACCATTACCTGCCAACTGGAAACACATAAAAGTCAGCGTTGCTAAGTGAGTTCTAGTTTATAATGAAACATACTTTTCTTTCATTAAAACTGTTCTTTACTTTCATGTGATCATACATCATACGTACACATAGATAATATCATTATTATCTTCATCATTCATTCTTTCATTCATTCATTCTTTAACTTTCGTTCATTCATCGTACGTTCTTATCATTCATATTCTTTTATCATTACCTCTTTTCTTTCCATCAAAGCATAAACCTTACCCTTCTGTTTCGTAGTACTGGACCTAGGCCTATCATAGACCTTCTATAACGGTGCACCGCATCTCTGGCCACAGTACCTAAGGTAAAGTTTAGGTGTACCATTGCCATGTGCAATACCCTTCTGTTCCTGGTACTGGACCTAGGCCTATCATAGACCTTCTATAACGGTGCACCGCACCTCTGGCCACAGTACCTAAGGTATACAGCAATGGTTCTATACAAATGGTCAATCACAGTGTCAAGCTTTACCCTCTTCATGGCACACAGCCACGATTACTGAGGTCGAATGATAAGGATCCCGTTTCGAGTCTGTTGCGACAACAGAGTCGCTCACCCCATACATTTGCTTGCAAGCATTTCTTACTTTCATTCATTCATTAATGCATGCATTCAATCATCATGTTCCTCTTTCATTATCTTCTACTTTACGTTACATAATGCTTTCGTTTCATCCTTTAACATAACCACGTAAAGCCACGGGAAAGATAAACATACATCATAATAAGGAACATCAACATACACAGTAGCATCATTGTACAATGCATCATCATACATACATAAAATACATCATGCATAAACATGCAACATCATCATGCCTAACATATCCTCTAAGATCCCAACAGTCATCTCACTTGAACTTACGGGGGCTTTCACGTCAAAACTTACATCTGCACTTCCCCCGAAAGTCAAAATTAAACTACGCCTTTCCTCGGGTACACCAGCCCTATTTGGGCGTATGGGCACACTTCAGTCGTATGGCCTCCAGACGACTGAACCTCATGCGAATGGACCGATGCGGATGAACACTGTGACATCCGTCACTAGAAGGTCCGTTAATTAACATAGTACTTGTTAGTTTTCTTGAATACTGAACAGTAACTCATAACCAAGTTGCCTTAGTTTCAAATTTTGTTTCTCTAGCTATGTGTATTATTTCAAGTGTACATAAAGACCTAAACGTTAAACAATTAATAAAACATTTCCCCTACTACCATTGCTAGCATAAATACTATGGTTATTACCATTATCACAATTACCATTATCGTATTCATTATTATTGTTATAATTATTATTATCATTAGTAATATTATTATTATCGTTGGTGTCGTAAAACCCTGCTATTAATAATCTATTATTATTAAAATACAATTAACCAAGTTAAGGGACCCAATTGTAATTAACGAAACTTGAAGAAGTAAGGCCTTGGAAGTCCAGGGACTAAAGGGTCATTTCTCAAACTTAAAAAGGGTATAAAACCCCATTTTCACAGCCATCTCAACCAAAACCCTAACCACCAACCGCCTCCCCTGCTTCGACCCTTCTCCCTGTCTCCAGCTCCATTTTCGTTAGTACTCCGGCAAAATCAAAGCCACCAGTTGTTCCCCCTTTGACATTCCACAGGTAGACAACCTTGGTTGTCCTCTTTCCTTGTTGTTTCCGTCCTTTTCGCCTTGATTTGGGTGCTCGGGACCAACCCGAGCATATGAGGTCGTGAGGTCGCGTGTAGTGTCTTTCTGCGCGTCCTTCTTGTTTGTGTGTGTGTGAAATGCATTTCTGGAAGTATTGTTGGTGCGAATCGAGTGCATGCAACAACCGAAGGCTGCCCTGGACCTTCTGCAGTCGTGATTCTGTACAGACGTCTGAGTCTGTCGTGCGACTGAGCCATGCGACTGGGTGAGTCGTGCGACTGATTCGTGCGACTATGCGTGTCGTGCGATTGAGTCATGCAATTGAATGTGTATGTATGCGATTGAGTCATGCGACTGTATGTGTCGTGCGATTAAGACATGCGGATGAACGAATACGTGCGATTGAGTCAATGTGGATGAATGTGTGCTATTGTGTGTGTATCGCACGACTGAATGCTGGGTCGCACAAATGGAGGTTCATTCGTACGAACAAAGCTGATTCGTACGAATGAAGGTTGATTCGTGCGTATGAATGTTGAGTCATGCGATTGAGTACTGTGTGGTACGACTGAGCGCCGAATTGCACGAATGAAGGTCCATTCGTACTAATGTAGCTGATTCGTACAGATGAAGGTTAATTCGTGTGATTGGAGGGTTGAGTCGTGCGTCTGGTCCTGTCGTGTGACTGAAGTTGTTGTGTGTGAATTCCTTCTTGTGTGTGAATTCCTTCTTGTGTATGGTATGTGTATGTCGTGTGATGTTAAGGTGACATCGATACGGTCGCCATTGCTAATGACAATATTAAAGTCAACACTATAAAACTTACTAACGTTATCACAAATCTAATTAACATTAACGTTATTACAATTATCAAGAAATGAATTGTAACCACTAAATTTACCAAGTACTTCTCTAACAACAATGAAACCTTCACATTAATATCATCGGCAATGACGACGATTCCAAGTACTTGGATCTATATAAGATCTAATACTTATGTCTGCTTATGTGTGTTCCGCGTGACCGAACCGATACAACCCGAACCGACCGAACGTTACTATTTTCATTAAACGTATCATTAATGCTTAACGATAACTGTTAATAGGTGGGTGACCTTTTATTGCATACAACATTTGGAACTTGATCATCCATACTTACCACCGAACAAGTGAGTTTCGTGGCCCCTTTTTATATTATACAATTCTTCAGTCATTTACAAACTTGGGGGAAAAGTATGCTCACCCATTTTTATGCTATACAACTTACATTCTTGGAATCAACGTGTTACTGTTTTTTGAGTACATATCTGATACATACATGAGTTTGTTGTGTGGTACTTTCTTTACAACCATTTAATTTCGATGTTGGAACTGACGGATAGGTATTGGTAGTACTACTGGGTTGACACCCACCCTTGTTTGTTGGTATACTAGTTGGTACCAACAGTGGCCAGGAACGGGCCCTTGGGTGAATATATTCCGACAAGATTCTGTGTGTATGTCATTAGGTTTGGTTATAAAGCTCATTGTTATGTGATTTTGCTTACTTATAACTATATTCACGGTATTCCGCAAAACTATTACAAAGCATCAATTACTTACTATTTAAACCTGCGAGCTCACCAATAATTTTGTTGACCATTTTGAGCATATCTTTTCAGGTGACAATGCTAATCGAAGATCTAGGTGTGCTGCCTTAGTGGAGACCCTATGATGCATTTTGAGACTATACAATACTTGACAAAAATTCTTTTGAAATATTGTTAGTCTGATTACATACAATTATTCTTTTGGATACTTGTTCCCGGGTTGTGGGAATTACATTTCAATGATACTATTTTTGGTTATGTGATTCATTTACAAGTTTATGCTTATGGCTATGTTGTCGTGAATATTGACTAAACACGACACAAGTCTCCTTTGTGTCGGGTGTCGTCATGACACGCTTACTATCATTTATTTATATTGCATCTCTATTATTACAACGTGTTATGACGGTCCCGTCTCGTTACATTCCCGTGTTTCTTCTCTCAGCGGGGGTGTGACAAACACCAATGCAGATGGACACCCTAATCGTGTGAATGGACCTCATGCGAATGAACACCAATACGGATGAGCACTTATGCGACTGGGCCCTCAGTCGCATGACTCCCCATGCGATTGGCCCTCCAATCATGCGAATGAAACTCAATCGTGCGAATGAACCTCAGTCGCACCCTATTCGGCCGTATGGCCTCCAGTCGGTCGCCTAGCCCTAACTGATGGAGAATGCAGTTCATCCCGAAACCAATCTACCATTTTTGACCTCCAAGCTCATCCAAACCCATTCTAAGCCCAAATCAACTATCCTAAACCTTAGGAATGCATACTACAACACCATTCAAGCACACACAAGCCCGAACACAAACTCCAAAAGCATCACACGCAAACACACCCAAATGGGTCAAACACACACACACATAAAACGGGTTTTAGATGTGTTCCAGCCCTAAAATCATTCAAAAATGTTTAAAAGAGGGGTCTTAGAACTCACACAAACAACACCAAAAAGTAGAGCTTCGATTAGACCCGCTAGACGACGGTTTTGCACACTTGAATCCACCCGACCCAGTCTTTCTCTTCTTTTCTTCCTTTTCTCTCTTCTTTTTCTCTATGGCTGATGTTTCAAGTGTGGGGAGAGGGTAAGGGCTGCCCTCTCCCTTTAAATACCTCCACTCGCCCAGCTTTCTCTTGTTGGCGAGTTTGGTCCCTCGACTTTGGACTTTATTTCTTTCCTTCTTTTGTCGGCTTCAAAGAAAATACCCGGGCGTTACATATTTATCCCTGTTAGTGACAAACAACCAAGAATGAACTTTAATCACTAATGTGAGTATCTAAGACTAGGTATTAGGATTGACTCAGGACTACCAAATCAGTCCCTGATAACCATTAAAGACTGATTTAAAAGTATCATAGACTAATTCTTCAATCTTAAATACCCCTCTTTTTTATAGAGGGGATAATGAGTCAAAATGAGTTCAGTCAAAATATTTTTACAAAAAGAATGAGATTTACTAAAAAATTGGTGCTTGGGATTTACCAATATATTTTTTTTATAATGTATAGGTCACAAAAAAATATTTCCTTATGTGTGGTTTGTTTATTGTTTTTACATTTAAAACATGACATTGTTAAAAAGTCTATGAATAATAATTTATAAAATAATATTTATATAATAATTTTATAATTTATTATTGTCAATATTAATGAAATATAAAGTCTATATATTAATCAAATGATTAAACTAATCAATAAATATTTAATATGCTTAGGCTACTTATACGTCATGCGTAAATGTCAATTTTGAAATTATAGAAAAAATTACAAAGCAACTAAATCTCTAAGTGTCTAAAATGTCAATTTTGTCCTCGCTTCATCCTTATATAAGTATTTGAGCATTCATACTACTTCTCCATCTTCATCCCCGTGTATTATACTAAAAATACTATTTTTTACTCTATCTTTTATTAAATAATACCTTTTTAATATTTTATCATTATATTTTCTCTTTCTTTCACTTAAACCACTTAAAAAATATTAAAAAATTATGAGTGTTATATCGTATTTTCTCAAATATAAGAAATCACGGTACAATCCTTATAAATTTTCCCTCTTATTCATTCACAACCACTTACAACCATTCCTTATAATATAGAGCACAAATTTACATAAAAATGAGGAACCTACTATGAATGCTCTTACAGATATAGATTAAACTGTAAAACGTTTACATTGTATGCTACATCATCATGTACTAACATATATTCCATCTCATCGCCTATCTTGCCATCCACATATACATCAACAGTGACACATATCTCTTCTCTAACGAGGTTTTCATAAGGGAAACGTAACTGAGTATGTAAATCAAGGATAACATCTCCGATACCAATGTCGGATTTGACCTCTGGTCATGTGGATGAAACAAACATTTGCTTAAAGACCCTTTAAAGAAATATCTAAATGAACTTTTAAAATACAATAATGTTCACCTCACATCTGCTTTAGTCAATCTTTTACTAATGTTTATATTTTTATTTATATATACTAAAAAAGGTAATTACTCCCATCTTATTTTTATGTGTTTCTAATCACTACTTATCCATCAGATTACTTACATCATGGAGACCAAATCCTTATATGTGAGCTATGTAAGGCTAAAGTATGGAATCAAGAAGAAAAAAATCCAAGAAATATAATGATAGTAACACTTATTTGATATGTTGTTACTATGGAAAAGTGAAGCTTTCGGATTACAAACATCAGACATTACAATTTAATGTTTTCTTTCAATGCAATGGATGGCAAGATTGACCCGTCGGTTAATAAAGGTAACACATCATATATATTCAAACTAAGTGGTCAGAACTATCATAGTATGATACTCTTCTACCAGAGAGTTGACTAAGACCAAAGTTCTCTCAATTGTATTTATAGGATGTCACAACCCGATCGACTATGGAATCTCTGAGGCAGAAGAATGTGAATCGATTGCTCATAGCACATGATAGTAATTGCATTGAAATAGTATTAAATGTCATTTTCATTGAATAATAGTTGTCAAATAATACATTACAATCAATTAATAATTCAAACAAACATAATGAAATGGTATTTAATTTTGACTAAGTCCAAGGCCTAAATGTGCACTTAGAAGTCCACTAATCTGCATTCCTGAAATCATGCAAAAAAGTGATGAGTTAGCTAATGAATTAGCCAGTGAGTAAATACATGTTTGAATTAATATATAGATTGATTAAAATGATTGAAAAAAATTCTTTTCAAATGGTAATGTCAAGACTTATAATGCAATATTGTAAGATAAAAAACAAACCAATACAATCACCTAATGATTGAATTGACTCAGTCCGCAGATGAAGCCTTATAGAATGTGACAGGATCTCAGCCTCTCGTGTTGATCAATTAGATTATGTTTGCAGCGGATTTAGCACATTAATTAGCAATTAAAGCAAGAACATAAAGATATTGCGATTAAAGCATAAACATAGAGAGAGAAGAGTTCTGCGAAGCAATAAATGTTCTATTGGTCGCACGTTTCGGCATTTAAAACTGTATGGCTTGCCATCCTTATATAGGCGGCAAGAGCATGGTGGTGATGTCCTTTTCTGACATCACTGAATATTTAAATTACAGTTGTCAAAACATAAAACTACTGAAGATGTCAACAACTGACATCTTCTTACAAAAGTTCCTAAGTGCTGACAAAAGTAAACTACTGAAATCCTACAACGACTGAAGAACAAACTCTTCAGTCGTTTAAACTACTGATACTATAACAACTGAAGACATGCTCTTCAGTTGTTGTACAACTACTGAAAGTAAATAAACTACTGAAAAGGAAAAACCACCACAACAACTGAAGAAGACTTCTTCAGTTGTTGTGACAAACTCTGAGTCTTCAGTACTTGGTCTTCAGACTTGGCTTCAGATGATATAACAACTGATGACTTCAGTAGATATCATCAGTTGTTGTCTTCAGTCTTTGTCTTCAGACTTTGTGCTTCAGTAGAAGGTCTTCAGTTCTTTAGTTCTTCAGCTTTTGATTCTTCAGTACTTGTCTTCAGTACTTGAAGTCTTCAGTACTTGTAAGATCAGTACTTCAGACTTCAGTGCTTGGTCTTCAGTACTTTGGAGTCTTCAGCTGATGTTCTTCAGTTCTTTGATCTTCATACTTTGTTCTTCAGACTTTGTCATAACAGCAGAAGGCTGGAGCTAAGATGCTCTCGAGTTTGACATTCAAGCAAGAGAACACAATAGCTGATGAGAGTCTTCAGATGTTCTCGAGTCTGACATTCAAGCAAGAGAACATTGTGACTGATGGGAGTCTTCAACAGTTGTAGTAGTGGCATGTGGGACTTAGAGGTTTTCCTGATCTTGGCTCATTGGTTCTTTTGGTCCAACAAACTCCCCTGAACCAATGCAGCCAAAACCTCTAATTATTGGATGTCCCACTTATTGATGGCATAAAGATTGGTCTATTTCCTTCTAGATCAGATTAGAAGTTGACCCAGATAAGCACTGGCCAGAGAGATAGTCTCAAGTGTTTGTTTGGCTAAGTATGGATGGGAGCTCTGTCTTGGGGAATTGGACACAGAGCTGTTGCCCCATCCATGAGATCTACCTCCCACGTACAAGCCGGTAGGATTCTCTACAGTAAGCCTGAAGAAAGATCAATTGTTCTTCTTTGGACATGTCTTCAGGCTCACCTTCGAACAATCCCTCCCGACCGTACAGCTCTGAGATGAACTTGACCTGTCTTCCATTTTTGAGCTCAAGTGTTGTGATTTGCCTATATGCAAATTCATCAGGGTGTTTACCCTCCAACAACAGATTGAGCTCATTCCTATGGAAATTCTCAAGCTTCTTGACAGGATCTCAGCCTCTCGTGTTGATCAATTAGATTATGTTTGCAGCGGATTTAGCACATTAATTAGCAATTAAAGCAAGAACATAAAAGATATTGCGATTAAAGCATAAACATAGAGAGAGAAGAGTTCTGCGAAGCAATAAATGTTCTATTGGTCGCACGTTTCGGCATTTAAAACTGTATGGCTTGCCATCCTTATATAGGCGGCAAGAGCATGGTGGTGATGTCCTTTTCTGACATCACTGAATATTTAAATTACAGTTGTCAAAACATAAACTACTGAAGATGTCAACAACTGACATCTTCTTACAAAAGTTCCTAAGTGCTGACAAAAGTAAACTACTGAAATCCTACAACGACTGAAGAACAAACTCTTCAGTCGTTATAACTACTGATACTATAACAACTGAAGAACATGCTCTTCAGTTGTTGTACAACTACTGAAAGTAAATAAACTACTGAAAAGGAAAAACCACCACAACAACTGAAGAAGACTTCTTCAGTTGTTGTGACAAACTCTGAGTCTTCAGTACTTGGTCTTCAGACTTGGCTTCAGATGATATAACAACTGATGACTTCAGTAGATATCATCAGTTGTTGTCTTCAGTCTTTGTCTTCAGACTTTGTGCTTCAGTAGAAGGTCTTCAGTTCTTTAGTTCTTCAGCTTTTGATTCTTCAGTACTTGTCTTCAGTACTTGAAGTCTTCAGTACTTGTAAGATCAGTACTTCAGACTTCAGTGCTTGGTCTTCAGTACTTTGGAGTCTTCAGCTGATGTTCTTCAGTTCTTTAATCTTCACACTTTGTTCTTCAGACTTTGTCATAACAGCAGAAGGCTGGAGCTAAGATGCTCTCGAGTTTGACATTCAAGCAAGAGAACACAATAGCTGATGAGAGTCTTCAGATGTTGTAGTAGTGGCATGTGGGACTTAGAGGTTTTCCTGATCTTGGCTCATTGGTTCTTTTGGTCCAACAAACTCCCCCTGAACCAATGCAGCCAAAACCTCTAATTATTGGATGTCTCACTTATTGATGGCATAATGATTGGTCTATTTCCTTCTAGATCAGATTAGAAGTTGACCCAGATAAGCACTGGCCAGAGAGGTAGTCTCAAGTGTTTGTTTGGCTAAGTATGGATGGGAGCTCTGTCTTGGGGAATTGCACAGAGCTGTTGCCCCATCCATGAGATCTACCTCCCACGTACAAGCCGGTAGGATTCTCTACAGTAAGCCTGAAGAAAGATCAATTGTTCTTCTTCTTTGGACAGGTCTTCAGGCTCACCTTCGAATAACCCTCCCGACCGTAAGCTCTGAGAGGTACTTGACCTGTCTTCCATTTTTGAACTCAAGTGTTGTGATTTGCCTATATGCAAACTCATCAGGGTGTTTACCCTAACAACAAAGTGAGCTCATTCCTATGAAAATTCTCAAGCTTCTTATAGACCAGACCCTTCCTAACACCCTATTATCTAGCATTGAAAGGGTGATTGGCCGGCTCTATAAGCTTTCTCGAATTCATCTACTATTTCCCAGGGTGTTATTACAATAGCCACAGAGATCTCTTCATCTACGATTCTCTTTAATTGGCTTTTGTATCTCACAGGCATGTCCTTCTTGACTATCCTGTGAGCCACCCTTGGGTCAGGCCAAGGTTCTCACCCTCCCTTTCATATTGAAAGGTTTGTCTGAGGGTGAATAACCTCAGAGCTTCTCTCTGCATATTTATTATAGAGGTGGTAGCAGTATAACATTTGTCAATGCTTTTCAGCATTTCCTCATCATGTCTTTTCTGCTGCTCCTCCTCTTCTAACTTACCTTCACAGTGTCCTGCTGTGAGGTGGGATTGATGGTTTGTGGTTTGGCTTTGGGTAGAGGTATAACTGCTGAGAGTGGCAGGCTATCCTCCTCATCATCCTCTTCTTCATCTTGCAGCCTCAGCACCCTTCTCTTCTTCTTCAAGGGTGGATCATTGGCTGCGGGTTTTGGTGGTAAAGGAGTTGGTTTTGTGGGTTGTGGTTGGGTTGTGGGTGTGGGAGTGTTGGCAGGCACTGCTAGCAGCCTAGAGATAAAGCTGGTTTGGTTAGCTTTACTAGCAGTGTCCTGTTCCCAGCACCGGCTTCAGATAGGGCCTCAGCGACCAGTCCCTTGTAAAATCACCAGCCGAAAGATCTTGGTGGTTATTGCCAAGAGTCTGTCCCTGGTCCATGCCTTAACATCAAGGACTGGTCTTCCCAGGTACTTCGAAGTGAACCTCTCATAGCCTCAAGTTTTTGTCTTTCCTCTTGGCTATGAGTAGTCCATCGTTACTCAATTCTCTCCTCTCCATATTCTGATCTCTTGATCTAGCAAGGCAGTGTCCTTGTCAAAGCCTTGCCTGAACAGCTGTTCAATGACTTTGCATTGAACGGTTATGTCAGCATCAGCCTCCTTGACAAGGGCTGCTAGATCAGGATCAGCCACCTTCTTTCCCTCTCCCTTATTCTTATCAGTGATACTGAAATCCTTTTGGATTTCAGCCACTTCTATATGCTCTACCTCCCTCACTTTCCTCTTCCCTTCTCCCTCACCCTACTACTCTCCTCAGCCAACTCCCTCTCTACCACCACCTCTTTTCTGCCTCTTTCTCCTCCTCTCCCCTCTTCCTCTTGTCTTGCACTGATTCTCCCCTTTTTGGTTGCATTGGGTGGGGTTTGACTATCAGCAAGAGCCTTATGTATGGCAACCTCCACCATGGGTTGTATATATGTGGGAAGCCTCTCATCAAGGGTTTGAATAACTATATCTTTAAGGATTGTGTGATGAGAGGCAGGGATTTCTGGAGGATAGCATCCAGCTGTCAGGGGGGTTCTGTCCCTGAGAGCTAGTGCCAGAAGCAGGCTGGTGGCTGAGTTTGTGGGAGTGGCTCAGTGTCTGTGAGACCTTCAGGTGAGGTGCCATCTGTGGGTAGTGGTGGCAGATGGACTTCTATCCTGAGTCATCTGAGCAAGCAGCTCTTTGAGTCTGCTTATCTCATCCTCAAGAATAGTGTTTTGAGCAACTACATCGTAGAATAAGCTCAGGTCATCATCAGCATGAGCTGAATCACCTGACCTCCTGACATGTCAGGATGAACATGTCCTGATGTGGCTCAGTAAAGACATGTGCCCCTTGTTCTTGGTACTGGTGACTTCTGGCCTCCGGATTGGATCCATCATCGGCCATTGCCTCTGATGAGGTCTTAGAGATGGTACCAGCTTCACCCTGCTCAGATGTTGATGCAGGGGAAGTGGCAGCCTCACCAGATTGTTCTCTCTCCCTAGCCACACTGGAGAGTGAACTGATTCTCTGTGCTGTGGGCTCTGTCAGCACTTGTGCCACCCCCTCTTTGGTTGGAGTCTCCCCAGTGGTAATAGGTTTCTGGGGAGAGGGTGGAGTGCTCAGATCAGTCAGCACTTTGGCTATAACCAATGTTGGGCTTAGTGGGGCGGTCTCCTCTGTATGTGGGCTAGAAGCAGTATGCACATGGGGAGGACTGTGCTCTCAATGGCAGCCTCCTCAAGTGAGGAAGACCCCAGTAATGTGTTGCCCCAAAATTGGTTGCATCAGGCTCCTGTTGAGAGGAACCTGTGCGGTTGTGGTGGGTGGAGTCGTGGTACCTGCTGGGAGAATCGAACCAGCATGCATATCCTGCCTTTGTGTGGCAGGGGCATCCTCAGGGGACTCATCTCCCTGAGTAGCCTTGGTTGGCTTCTTTTTTTTGGCTTTTGGCTTGGTGGGGACTTTGGATTTGGAGGTGGAGGCTGTGGGTTCCAGCTGCGTGGGTTTTCGCAGCCGGCCAGCCTGTTTGAGTTTGGTCAGTGTTGTGCCTGGAGTAACCTCAGCTTGAACAGCCATGGCAGGGACCCCAGTGCCAACTAGTCCCTCAGCCTGAAGCTGGTATTCGATCATGGCCATTTATAACCGTGGATATAAGTTCCAACGGTTAGAAAAAGGTTTTGTGGCCATGTCCTTGAGTTCCAAAAATAAAAGATCAGTAAAATTTAAAGGTTGTTTCTCAAGGATAGAATACAATACCTGCTGCCACCTTGTGGACATCTGGTCCCACGAAGAGGTCTTGGGAGCCAGACATACATTCACCATGTGGAAGATCAAGCGTTGAGGATCAGGAAAGTGGTTTCTTCAACAAGGTGGAGGCGGAGAGGTTACCCTGATAGTCATGGGATGTGAATGAAAGATCCAGGGTACCTTTGGGTAGGAAGTTGGGTGAGTGGCATCATCCAGCTCTAGGGTTTGGCGTAGCGCAGCTGGAGTGATAACCACGGGTTTGCCGTTGACGGAGGACCGGAGGGAGACCTCGGCATTCTGCTCTCCGGTTTGGACGGTGACATGGTCCAAAACTCCGTCAAGGAGTCGGTGTATAGTGTGGGGTTTCAAGAGAAAAGCCGTTTTGTATGGTGAGTCATGCATAAGATCAACGGCTTGGTGAAATTTGGGCCATGGCGATTTTGTAAGGTGGGCGACACAGTTGTGTCGAGGTTTCACAGTTGCATGTTCGCCATTAATGGTGTATTGGAATTTCAGAGGTTTGTAAGGATTAGGTCAAGAAGGTGAAGAGTAATGCCTCTGAAGGTGGGTGTATAGGGTAGGGCAAGGGTTTGAAGAAACACTACTGAAGGTTTTGGTGTTAGTTTCAGTTGTTTTAACAACTGATGACGTGGTTTTAACCTTCAGTGTTGTAACATCTGAGGACTGGTGTTTAGCCTTCAGTAGTTGAAACTACTGTGACCTTGGTTTTGCCCTTCAGATGTTGGAACGTCTGAAGAGTTACTGTCAGTCTTCAGTAGTTATGAACTACTGATGACCTAGTATTCTTCTTCAGACGTGTAACACTGAAGACTTGGTGTTAGCCTTCAGTAGTTGTAAACACTGATGTCAGTAGTTTTGGAACTACTGAAGGCATGGTTTTTTCCTTCAGTTGTTTGTGTATGAAACATCAGCTGTTGTTATCAGCTGATGAGAAATTACTCATCAGCTGTTTCCGTCAAATCGTTGTTTCATACTAGCCTCTACATTTACTCATCAGCTCTTTGGCTGACTTTCAGATGTTTCATTGACCCTTCAGCTCTTGGGAGTATGCCTTCAGCTCTTGTGATCAGATGTTCACAAAGTGCTGTTGAAATTCTTCAGAGCTGGTGAACAATTTTGTCTTCAGTATTTTGTAAGATTACACATCAGTACTTGTGAGCAAAATTTGTTCTTCATACTTATTTATTGAAAATCATACATCAGTAGTTGTAATCCACTCACTACATCAGTTGTTTTTCAATAAATAATGTACATCAGTACTTTGAGTCAGTTTAGTCTTCAGTAGTTGGAGGAGCTGAAGACTAAATTACTCATCAGTACTTATATTTGACCTTTGCTTTTCAGTAGTTGTGAACTAATTACCAGCATAGGTCAATCATTCAAGTTGCAGCATACCAAGCCTTAGTACCCAATTTTGGAATGTGGCACTATCTAAAGGCTTAGTAAAATGTCTGCAAGCTCATCAGCACTAGGCACAAACTTAGGATCAATCAGACCTTCTCATAGCAATCCCTGATAAGTGGATGTCTGATCTCATATGCTTGGTCCTAGAGTGCTGGACTGGATTTTAACATACAAAGAGCTGAAGCACTATCCATTAATAATGGAGTCTTAGTCTCAGTAATGCCATAATCCAGAAGTTGGTTCTGAAGCCAGAGTATTTAGAGGTACAACTGCAGCAGCAATATACTCAGCTTCAGCAGTAGATGTAGCAATTGATGTTTGTTTCTTACTCTACCAAGAAACTAAACAATTGCCTAGGAATTGGCAACCACCAGAAGTGGATTTTCTGGTGACTTTGCATCCTGCTAGTCACTATCAGAGAAAGCAACTAATTTGCAAGAATGCCCAGCTGAATACCAAAGTCCTAGTGATTGGGTACCTTGCAGATATCTAAAGATCCTTTTGACTGCAATCAAAGGGATTCTTTAGGTGCAGCCTGAAATCTAGCACAACACATGTTGAAAACATGATGTCTGGTCTAGAAGCTGTAAGGTACCTCAAGGACCCAATCATACATCTGTAAAGGGTTTCATCATCAACCGCTTTACCTTTCTGATCAACATCTAGTTGTGTGATGCTGCTCATGGGAGTAGAAACAGGGCTTACAGATTGTAAATCAAACTTATTCAACAACTCTTTGGTATACTTGGACTGATGGATGAAGATTCCATCATCCCGTTGTTTGATTTGCAAGCCCAAAAGTACTGTATTTCTCCCATAGCACTCATTTCAATCTTAGCTTCATAAGCTTTGTAATTCATCACACAACTTTGGATCAGAGGATGCAAAGATGATATCATCAACATAAATCTGAACAAGGAGCTTATGTTGTCCCACAGTCTTGATGAATAAGTTTTATCAATGTGCCTCTAGTGAACTTATTCTCTAGAAGAAAGGTGAGAGTGTCTCATACCAGGCTCTAGGTGCTTGCTTCAGCCCATAAGAGCCTTATCAAGCTTGTACAACCCATCAGGATGTTATTGTCCTCAAATCCTGGTGGTTGACACACATAAACCTCTTCTTTTATTTTTCCATATAGAAAAGGCACTTTTGACATCCATTTGATAAACCTTAAGACTGTGAAAAGGCAGCATAAGCTAAGAACAGTCTAATTGCCTCTAGTCTGCCACAGGTGCAAAGGTCTCATCATAATCGATTCCTTCCTCCTATGCAAACCCTGAACAACCAGTCTGGCCTGTTCTGACGATTTGGCCCCTTCTCATCTGTTTTGTTCCTGAATACCCACGGGTGCCTATAGCACACTTACTTTGGGCAATGGAACAAGCTCCCACACTTGC